>CM076584.1:1603617151-1604029103 GCA_034641835.2 Pinus albicaulis | reverse complement strand
TGGGCCTTAGTTTTGATCTTATTTTTGCTCAAAGAAACTTACTAATCCATCTATTTCCCATCCATTTTCCCTTCATTTATTCCATTTTGATGTATATTTGATATCCATTCAGGTATTTAATTTTAATTTTTCAATTTCTAAAGTTTTTATGAAAGTTTGGTTTTTAGTGCAAAATTGGCAGATTCAGAAATTCCCGTAATAGCTCTATGGTTGATGTGGTTGTAGGACACTTGGGCACGAATTGAATGCATGGATGGACAGCTTGGCAACTAGGATTAAGCCATCTATGCTTAGTTCGAACAGAACAAGCTTTATTAGGCCCATTTGGTGCTAGTCAATCATGACTAGTCATTCAGAAATCCCATAGAAATAGGGCAGTTTTGAGATTCTATGGGATTGGTCATATTTCTTGGGATAAGAGTAATGAATTTGACTTAGATAGGTGGATGAGAGTAGATGGGTTTGTTTGAGTTAATATAGATCAGTTTGTTTCATGAGACTTCTTATTTAAAGCCAAAACTTTGATGGCTTATGGGGATTGACTTATTATACTTTTATATTGTGACAACTTTGGATTGAGGAGTTAATTTGAAGACTTGTGTTGTTATTATTTTGCTGTTCAATACTATGGATGTGTAACTGAAGTTAAGCTTCTGAGATCACTTATTAAGTGTGCAAGGCAAGGGTGGAAGGGCCCCCATTCCAAGCTAAGTACACTTTCTTGTTAACTAGTTTTATTTCCTTGTAATCTGATGATTGTAGAACTGGTTTTTCAGAGCTTTATTTCAGATTGCTTCATGGTTCATGCATAATGATTGATTTCATTAGTTCATAGCTTATTCATCACTTTATCAAGTTGGAAAAACAGGTGTTCAAGTTGAACATCCCTTCTACTAAAATGATGAATTACAACTAGTTTCTTTGGTTTGCATGCAAGTAGTTTCTTATTGTGATTTTGAGTATTGAGATGAATAAATTATGATGAAATACTTTATGTGTCTCTTAAGTTAAGAGCTTCTTTCATTAACAATTTATCCATCTTAAGTTCTTGATTTTAATCTCTGATTCATTAAGTGATAGTTGAGGCAAAGGTGGACTTCTTGAGTCAAGAACCATCTCAATATTTTTCCTCTACTTTGAACAAGTTGAATTAGAGTTGTAGGATGTATTGCTTTTGAATAAATTATCTTTCAAGGTTTGATTATATCTGATCTTCACATATAGTGAATTTTCCTCAAAGCATAAAAAACCCGGATTGATAATAAATAATTGTGTTAGTTTAGGTACATAAATTAGCTCAACATTTTGGCGCCGTTGCCGGGGAGGCAAATATCGGCATAGTCAATAGAAAGATAAAAAAAACAAAAACAGTAGTTACACTTTTTAGTTATGTTTCTTTATGCCTAGATATAGAGATCCTCAAGGTAGATTTATTAAAAACCCCCCACAAATAGAGATAGGATCATCAAACACCCGAGTTACTGGTAATCCAATAATTGAGGAATTGGCAGAAAAACAAAGAAGTGGACAAAGATTAACTTTGATTGAGAGGCAAACTTTGTTAGCTTGGGAAGCAAAGCAAAAACAATTTTCAAATTCTGGAAAACAAAAAGAAATTATCAAAGGAAAACAATCTGTCTTTCCATCCATAAATCCTCCTATCTTCCAAACACCACTTAAAATTGAAACAAATCAACCAATGGCAGAAGAGGGACATGGATCTGTTATTCTCACTCCTGAAAAACGAGCTGCATATGAAAGACAACAAATGGAATGGAGAAGAAAGAGAGAGGAGGAGGCAAAACAAGAAAATGATAGAAAAATAGAAAATGATCGGAAAAGGCAAGAAGATGGTAATGATCAAGAAACTACCTTTGGCTTTCCAATAATAGACACAAGTGCAATATTAGGAGAAGAAGTGAAAATGAAAAATATTCCACCTTCTGTATTGCCAAATTTTTATGGAATGTCCACGGAAGATCATGATGCATTTATGTTTGAATTTGATATTCTATGTAGAACATATGGATACACTGATGACATTCATAAACTTCGTCTTTTCCCTGCAACATTAAAAGCAGTAGCTTTGAAATGGTTTATGGGTTTGAGAGAACAAACAATAGCTTCTTGGGATGATATGAGATCGGTCTTCCTTAAAAAATATCAAGCTTATTGTAGATCTAGAGATTCAAAGGAAGATATTTTCAGAATGACACAACAAGAAGATGAAAGTTTAGAAGAATATTTGGAAAGATTTTTATATAATCTACAGAAATCTAAACAACACTCTCTAAATCAAGAAACCATTCGAACAATCTTTCTCAAGGGTATAAGGGATGAATACCTTGACATCTTGAATGTGATGGGTAAAGGAGACATTTCAAACCTACCATTTGAAGAAATTGTTGACTTATGTCAAAAATATTCTAGAGGAAGAGCAAAAACAGGAAGAAGAGAAGTAAGTTCAAAAGCAGCAAAGTCAGCTGCAGGAGGGATAACAAGAGCTGAAATAGGAAGCTTATTGGAGAATTTCAAAACAAATCTCTTGAGTACATTAGGGACACAAGTAGATGTGCTAAAGGCAAATAAGAAGAAAGAAGAACAAGAACAAGCTCTAGCAATCTTTTGTCCCAAATGTAGAAAGAAACATCCATTGAGAGAATGTCCTTTGGATAGTGTTCAGAGTGTTCAGGTTTGTGGTCTTTGTACAGGAAATCATTCCACAGAAAATTGTCTAAGATTGAAAGAATTACAAATGAATTCAATGGAAGAAGTGCCAGGAATAAAAGGTTTTTATTATGTAGCACCACGAAGACCATGGCAACCTAGGATGCCTCAACAAAATCAGCAACAATTCCCTCAACAAAATTACCTCTATCCACCTCAAAATCCTTGGACTCCTCCAATGCCATGGCAAGCTTGGCCTCCACAACAATATCCACAACAACCTGCACAAGGTTGGAGAGGATATGGTTATGGAAACCAGCCACCTCAACAATATCAACAACAATACCAGCAACAATACCAACATCCATTTACATATCCACAATATCCTCAATCCATACCATTTCAACAACAACATTCTGCATATCCACAAACCATCCCGTTTCCACAGCAGAATCCTCCACCGTTGTTGACCCAACCACAACAGTTACAGCTACCCACAAATCAACCCAGACCAACTCAATTACCAGCCCAACCAATTGCAAATCTGAATAATAAGGTGGACAAAGCTGCATACACTGTAGAGGAAGCAACATGTTTTCCCACATATTCAATTCTTCCTCTTAATGAAGTCCATCTAAGGTCTGGAAAAGTGCTTAAAAAGGATTCTCCTCCAATCATAGAAGAACCAACTGAACAAGGAGAATCACCTGAAACATCACAAACTAAGATACAAATTCAGAAAGGAACAAATATTACAACACAAACACCACCTTATCCTGAAAGGTTAGTGGAACAACAAAAAGAAATAACCCTTCCTAAATTTGATATTTTAGATGAGTTAAAAAATGCTTATGTAAAAATTCCTTTGTTGAAGGCAATTAAAGAAATACCAATATATGCTAAAACAATAAAGGAATTGTGCATTAAGAAATTACAGAAAAAGAAGAAGGATCCTACTACAATCCAAGTCATTGGTAAACTAGCAAGTCTCATGTCTACACAAACCATGGTAGAAAAATATATTGATCCTGGTATCCCTATGGTTACTATATCAATAAATAATTTCTCAGTACCAAACACATTAATAGACTTGGGAGCAACTATAAATGTAATGACGATGGAGACAATGAAAACTTTGCATTTAAACAACATTAGATCAACTTCTACAATCTTAGAACTAGCAGATAGATCTAAAGTTGTTCCTGAAGGAATATTGGAAGATATCATAGTCTCTTTGGATTCATGGGAGTATCCTGTTGACTTCCTTATCTTGCAACCAAAAACAAATTTGGGAGGACATCCTCTAATCTTAGGCAGACCATGGTTAGCTACCGCCGATGCCTTCATAGGATGTAGATCAGGAAGCATGATTATTTCACATGGAGATGAAAGGAAACACATTGCTCTTTATTCACCTGCACAATCAACTTCTTTAGAATCAGTGCTTGAAGCTCAAGAAAAACAGCAAACTAAATCAGTTTTAAGTATAAATCAATTCTTTGATTTAAGAGAAGAAGAAGAGAATGAAGACTTAATGGATCTTTTCATTTCCGAACCAAGTATTTCAGAGCAGCTTAGAGAAGTCCAATATGAAGCTGCAAGTAACCTTTTGAATCAATGCTTTCAGGAAACTTGTATTGTTCAAACTTTGCGGAAATATTTTATAGACATTTTCCCTGTAAACACAATCTCCAATCCAACAATAAAAACAATTGAGGTAAATCCTGGAAAACATTTAATCATCGGAAACCAGTTGCAATCAGCACAAGAGCAAGAGGTAATTGCATTATTACAGAAATATTCAAAAGCTTTTGCCTGGGACTATACTGACATGCAAGGAATCCATCCTAGCACATGTGTCCACCATATCTATACAGATGATCAACTTAAACCTGTAAGACAACCTCAAAGACGAATGAATCCCATGATGAAAGAAATAGTGAAAGAGGAACTGCAAAAATTGTTGAATGTTGGATTCATCTATCCTATTTCAGATAGTCAATGGGTTTCTCCACTAGTTATTGTACCAAATAAAAATGGAAAGTGGAGGGTATGTGTGGACTATCGAGAACTAAACAAAGCTACACTAAAAGATCATTTTCCTCTACCATTCATTGATCAAGTGTTAGACTCATTAGCTGGAAAAAAAAATTTCTCCTTCTTAGATGGGTTTAGCGGATACAATCAGATAAGAATAGCAACAGAAGACCAAGACAAGACAACATTCACTTGCCCATGGGGAACCTATGCATATAATGTTTTGCCATTTGGTTTATGTAATGCACCTGCAACTTTTCAACGAGCAGTACTTGCAATCTTTGCTGATCTAATTCATGAATGTGTAGAGGTTTATATGGATGACTTCACAGTTTATGGAAATACATATAAGGATTGCCTAAATAATCTTAAGAAAGTTCTAAAACGATGCATTGAAACAAATTTGTCATTAAGCAATGAGAAATGCTATATGATGTTGACAGAAGGAATAGTTCTGGGACACCATATTTCTGCTTCATGAATTAAAGTGGATCCAGCAAAAATTCAAGTCCTAGTAAACTTAATGCCTCCTACAACACAGAAAGAGGTAAGAAGTTTCTTAGGCTATGCAGGCTATTATAGACGATTCATTGAAAACTTCAGTAAAATAGCCCAACCTCTGTTTAAACTATTAGCAAAAGATATTGAATTTCACTGGACAAATGATTGTCAAAATGCATTTCAAATTCTGAAAGAGAAATTATCAGTTGCACCCATTCTCCGTGGGCCAAATTGGTCTTTGCCATTTCATATATCAACTGATGCATCTGATACTGCGATAGGTGCCTCTCTTGGACAGAAAGAGAACTTGTTCAATTATGCAATATATTTTATAAGCAAGAATCTAACACCTACAGAATTGAACTACACAGTCACAGAGAAAGAAATGTTAGCCGTTATACATGCAGTAAACAAATTCAGACACTATATAACAGGATATCAAGTTTTCATTCATACAGATCATTCAGCAATCAAATACTTGATGAATAAACCCATAACCAATGGAAGAATAACAAGATGGTTACTGGTATTGCAAGAATTTAATATCACAATACAAGACCGGCCAGGCAAGGAAAATAAAGTGGCTGACTTTCTGTCCCGCATACATTCACCCAATGATCCAAATCCGGTTGCAGATAACTTTCCCGATGAACACCTGTTTTCCATCACAGTGAGAACACCATGGTTTGCAGACATTGCAAACTATTTATCTTCTGAAAGTTTCCAACTCAATTCACTAAAAAGCAAAGACACAAAATTGTTAGAGAAAGTTCTAGGTATAGTTGGGTAAATGGTGATTTATTTTATACTGGTTCAGATTTGATAATTAGAAAATGTGTGCGAGAAGATGAAATATTAGACATTCTAAGAGCATGTCACGATGAACCATGTGGTGGCCATTTTGCAGATAAACGAACAGCATATAAGGTGCTGCAACTAGGCTACTACTGGCCATCCATCTTCAAAGACTCTAAGAAATATGTCAAGCAATGTGACAGTTTC
Organism: Pinus albicaulis; assembly: GCA_034641835.2. NCBI lineage: Eukaryota > Viridiplantae > Streptophyta > Pinopsida > Pinales > Pinaceae > Pinus > Pinus albicaulis. Next base: position 1,604,022,896 of record CM076584.1, on the reverse strand, counting down.
CAGAGAACAGGGAGACCAATCACAAGAGATGAGATGCCGCTAAAGCCACAGGTACTCATAGAACCATTTGAGCAATGGGCACTTGACTTTTTTGGACCCATCAATCCACCATCAAATGGAAAGAAGTACATCTTAGTATGTACAGATTATGTAACCAAGTGGGCAGAGGCTAAAGCAGTGAACAGAGCAACAGAAGATACGGTGGTCACCTTTCTTTTTGAAGAAATCTTTGTCAGATATGGAGTACCTAGACAAATTGTAACAGATCAAGGAACACAATTTACATCAAAGTTGGTACGAGATCTAACAGATAAATACAAGATCAAACATAGGAAATCTACACCATATCATCCTCAAGCAAATGGGCAGGTTGAATCAACAAATAAAGTCCTAGAAAATATCATGACAAAAACAGTACAGCTGAACAGAAAATATTGGTCTGAAAAATTACAAGATGCACTATGGGCCTATAGAATCACATGGAAGAATACAACTGGTTTTAGTCCATACCAGTTAGTATATGGAAAAGAGGCCTTATTGCCTATAGAGTTTCAAATACAAACATACAGACTAGCAGCTGAACTAGGACTAGACCTGACAGAAGCACAACAGAAGCGGATCATGGAACTGAATCAGTTGGATGAGCATCGTCAACAAGCCATAGAACATACTACATTGGTGCAACAACAAAGAATGAAGTGGCACGACAGATATACCAAAACAAAGACATTTCGCAAGGGAGATTGGGCATTACTTTTTGACTCCAAGTTCAAAGACTTCAAAGCAAAGTTCACAACACACTGGCTAGGCCCATATGAAATTGACGAAATCTTCGACAATGGAGCAGTCAAAATCAAGACAATCGACTAGGACTCTACCTCCTTTATAGTGAATGGACATAGGCTCAAAGTTTATGATAGGCCTATCAGTAAAGAAGCATTTATGAAACAACTGATAGAAGATACAGAACTGGAAGTCATGGCACACCAAGCTCAGCCATCTTCCAGTCCTGTAGTTGAATAAAAAAAACACATAAAAAATAAATAAAAATAATAATAAAAAAATAATAATAATAATAATAAAAATTAAAAAAAATAAAAATAATAATAAAAAATAATTTGTTTGCTAGTGAAAACCAGGTAACTGGCACTCAGCAAACACGAATTCATAGGGGAAAACCAGGGCAACTTGGACTCTATGAATTCCTTTTTCTTGTTCTACTGTTCTCACATAATTTCAATACAGGTACTCTCCACCAACAACTGACTTGAGGACAAGTCACATCTTAAACAAGGGGGAGACTTGCATCAAATCTTTAGCTGGAAAGCTGAAGTATAAAAGGAACTTGCATTGTCAACAGAGGGACCTGAAATAAGAAATCATTACAGAGGGACCTGAAAGACCTGCTAATGTCGAAACAACATGTGCATATTATGTAAAAGCAGTGCAGAGGGACCTGAAACAAAGAATCATTACAGAGGGACCTGACTAACAATTCAAGAACCAGAGCATGAAGAACAAGGAGCAGCAATAAAGTTTACTTTTTGATCCATCTACAACATCTGATCAATTGATTTCATCACACTTGTACAGACATCATCCAGGGGAGTATATGTATAGTCATTTTGTGCTTGAAAATTCAAATTTTTCTTAGAAATTTTTAGTTTTTGTTAAGTTGAAATTAGTACCTGAGGATATTCATTATCATTTCATATCCTATATTCCCTATACATATCCTATAACCCTTATACATCATATTCCATTTCATTTCCATACATATTCCTTATTTTCATTAACCCCTAAGAGTTTTTCTTTAAGAGCATAAAAGACCAAACTGGGACAACTTTTCAACCTGCACATACAACTCAAGCATTAGTATGGTGATGATTTTAAACATGACCTAAGATGGTCATTTTAAAATCATAAAGGTGTGCATATAAGACAAAGCAAATAATGCGCTATATCAAACTATATACCATAGTTCAAATGAGGAATGCGCTAAAGTCATTTATATAAAATCCAACGCGCAAAGGATATAAGGTTAATATATATGGTATATGAAACCAACGCGCATATGCTATAAGGTTATGGTATACACTCCACGCGCATATGGCATAAGGTTAATATATATGGTATCGGGGAGCATAACATATGGTATATGTTATAAGCGAAGGATAAAAGGCGCGTATGGAATGCAAATGTATGAAACGGCCGCGCGCAAACCATATGGCACGACTATAGGTATTGCGGCAGGGTAATGGAATATCATTGCAAATGTATCATTGCAATGCAAAGCACACGACGGTGGTCGTAATCATAAACACTGCAACAATGAATAAAACATTAACCCCAAACAACAACCGGCCAACACACAGGTACGAGCTTAACACGGTGTCATGGCAACTCGTTGTCATTGGACAATATACTGCGCAAGGGTCATGCTTATGAAAACAATGATTCGGCCATCCTCATGACATAGTCGGGCGACTGGTCAAACAGGACGGCCATGTAAACCACGCATTGTAAACACCAATGGACGAGAAGCACAGTACAGCCCTGAAACGGTCATAAACCGACTGAGCTCTTGCGCTGATTAAACCATAATCCTCATTGCCGAATAGCTCAGAGAAATGGTGTTTGAAGCTACAACACAGTAAAAAGAAAGGTGAAGTGAGTTTGGGGCGAATTTAAAGAAGGAAATCGTTCCGGGTTTAACGTTCAGAGATAGCATATTTTCGAGATCCAGTCAGGTAACAGTGAAGTTTATTTACGCTCGGCGACTGTGGGATATGTGTGTGATTGCTTGTCATTAACTGTTAAATCCTTTGCCTTGCCACCAGTTTAATTGACCGAAGTAATAGGGATTTGGAGCGCCCGGTTACACTCCACGCGCTCGTTGACAGTCAGGTAACGCTACAAATCCGTGTTATCTCCAGTTGACAGCACTTACGGATATGTTGATAGATTTTGATGCGTTCATCCTGGTATAGAAAGCGTTAGTTAAACAAGCAGCATTTAAAGACTAGAACTATTGCATGCACAACACATTAACGGGTTTCGGATTGTATGTGGAATGTGGTGCATTAAAAACAGAGAGTTAGTTCGTAAAACAGGGGAGGCAGAGTTCACGTTATAGCGCCGAGAGTTGTTTAAATGCGCGTTGTTGATTGATTAACCATTGTTTCAATTACACACCCTTTGCTGAGCGCTGTCAACTGTGGATGCATGATATATTTGTGGTCTCTGTTATGTGCCTGTGCATGTTGATTATTTTCATTTGAATCAGAACAGGGGATCGAATGCCGGATTTTCAAGTGAATTGTTGGTTGCCAAAGGGAGTCAGGTTGTTGAGCCATTTAAAAATGCTGTGTTTATATTTGGTATTTTGAGGCCGAAAATATATATACAGTTTTCAATCTTTCATGCTGAGGCCGAGAATTTTTTTTGCACATTTGGTTTAGGCCGAGAGCATTTTGGAAATTTTGGTTTTGATGATGAGGCCGAGAGCACTCTTCAGTTTTTTTGTTTTATATACACAGTAAATCATGTTTTTTTTGGCGATGAGTAAACATGGTTATTGCTGCATGTGTATTTAATTTAAAAAAACAGAGACCAGTATATTAACAGAAGAGATATACAGGTGTTGTTTGCATTAAATAGGGGATTCAAACAGTGCTTTTGCAAGGGAATATAACAGAGGTTAAAAAAAGGGCAGAGTTGAGTTGAGTCAGAGGAGGAAGGTAAGCTTCTTTGCTTCCTGAATTTCATTTTAAAAAGACGATAGTCATAAATTTTTATTGTTAAAATGAAGTTAGTAACAGCAGAGGCCTACATTGATTGGTTTTCAGAAACAATGTCAGATAGAGTAGAGCCAAAATTTCAGATAGAGAGCTGGGGGAAGGAAACTATAGAAAAACTTTACCAAGCAGGGATGATAAGCTTTTTACAAAAATTTGATGGCCACTCTGAACAGATAACCAGGGATTTTATAAATAACTTCAGTCAAGACCAGACACGGGTAGGAGATGTCATTATTCCTGTAACCCATGAATATCTTTCCCAAGCTTTAGATCTACCCATGATAGGTGAGAAGTATTACAAGGGCTTGCACTTCAAGGAGAAAGCTTGGACTTTCTTTCTTGAGAAGAACCAGAAAGGAACTTTTGATAGAACAAAAGGGATACCCAGGGAATGGTTCAATGAACCATGGGGTGAGTTGGTTTTGGTCATCCAAAAGTTTTTGACTTGTGATAGAGGATATAGCGTTGCCCACTTGTATCATGTCAGACTTCTACAACATATTAAGGGAGAAGATAGGATTAATTTGCCTTACTTCCTATATAGGAGCCTCTTGAGAATGATTGAGACAGTAAAACATGAACACAGGCCTAAAGCAGGACAGATTTACCATCAGGGATTGATCAAAATCCTAGTTGAGTATCAGGTGAGGTCACAGGGCATAGTATGGAGAGAGTTCATGTCTAAAAATCAATTCATTGAACAGATTAAGGAAGTACAGGATAAAACAGAGCAGGAAAACAGAGGATTGATGAACTCACCCTTGTATCCCAGAACAAGAGCTAAACAGCAGAATAACATGGCCATGCAGGAAAATGAAACATCTGTTATGTCTATTCCTAAAAGATTTACAAATAAAAGTTCCATTAACTTAGACAAGGAAGAAGAAACATATTTCCCAAGACAACAAGAAGAAAATGACATTGAGCAAGAAGTATTTGAGAGGGATTCTTCATATAATGATGCAGCAGCAGCATCACTAATGAAAACAACACAAGATTTTGAAAAAGAAATCAATGTTGGAAGAATCGGGGACTTAACTGACCAATTGGAAATTAGAAAAATTGTGGAGAAACAATTAAAAGAGGAAAACAAGGCAAATAAGAAAAATAATGCTAAATTGGTTAAGGCAAATGAAAAATTAAAAGAAGAATTGGGGAGACTGAAACGGAAAAATAATCTACTTTCTAAGCAAGCATTTAAGTGGTTAAAGGAAAAGAATATGTGGCAAACAAAGTATGAAAAACAGAAGGTCAAGGTAGCTTTGTTCAGGGAAAGACATGACACAGGTTTGGATTATTTGGCCAGGGCAGGACAACAGGAAGCATCTACAGGTACAACATCTACTACAGAGAGAAGAAGGTCAAAGAGGAATAGACAAGCATGGGGACATGCTTGATGATAAGCAAGGGAGAGATGTTGGGCCTTAGTTTTGATCTTATTTTTGCTCAAAGAAACTTACTAATCCATCTATTTCCCATCCATTTTCTCTTCATTTATTCCATTTTGATGAATATTTGATATCCATTCAGGTATTTAATTTTAATTTTTCAATTTCTAAAGTTTTTATGAAAGTTTGGTTTTTAGTGCAAAATTGGCAGATTCAGAAATTCCCGTAATAGCTCTATGGTTGATGTGGTTGCAGGACACTTGGGAACGAATTGAATGCATGGATGGACAGCTTGGGAACTAGGATTAAGCCAGCTATGCTTAGTTCGAACAGAACAAGCTTTATTAGGCCCATTTGGTGCTAGTCAATCATGACTAGTCATTCAGAAATCCCATAGAAATAGGGCAGTTTTGAGATTCTATGGGATTGGTCATATTTCTTGGGATAAGAGTAATGAATTCGACTTAGATAGGTGGATGAGAATAGATGGGTTTGTTTGAGTGAATATAGGTAGGTTGTTTCATGAGACTTCTTATTTAAAGCCAACACTTTGATGGCTTGTAAGGATTGACTTATTATACTTTTATATTGTGACAACTTTGGATTGAGGAGTTGATTTGAAGACTTGTGTTGTTATTATTTTGCTGATCAATGCTATGGATGTGTAACTGAAGTTAAGCTTCTGAGATCACTTATGAAGTGTGCAAGGCAAGGGTGGAAGGGCCCCCATTCCAAGCTAAGTACACTTTCTTGTTAACTAGTTTTATTTCCTTGTAATCTGATGATTGTAGAACTGGTTTTTCAAAGCTTTATTTCAGATTGATTTATGGTTCATGCATAGTGATTGATTTCATTAGTTCATAGCTTATTCATCACTTTATCGAGTTGGAAAAATAGGTGTTCAAGTTGAGCATCCCTTCTACTAAAATGATGAATTAAAACTAGTTTCCTTTGGTTTGCATGCGAGTAAGTTTCTTATTGTGATTTTGAGTATTGAGATGAATAAATTATGATGAAATACTTTATGTGTCTCTTAAGTTAAGAGCTTCTTTCATTAACAATTTATCCATCTTAAGTTCTTGATTTTAATCTCTGATTCATTAAGTGATAGTTGAGGCAAATGTGGACTTCTTGAGTCAAGAACCATCTCAATATTTTTCCTCTACTTTGAACAAGTTGAATTAGAGTTGTAGGATGTATTGCTTTTGAATAAATTATCTTTCAAGGTTTGATTATATCTGATCTTCACATATAGTGAATTTGCCTCAAAGCATAAACAACCCGGATTGATAATAAATAATTGTGTTAGTTTAGGTACATAAATTAGCTCAACAGACCCGGATTGATAATAAATAATTGTGTTAGTTTAGGTACATAAATTAGCTCAACAGTGGTCATTCTCTCGATGTTCCGGAACATGAAATAAGGAATGTTCATCATCCTCACTCTGGTGAAATGCATCAATAACCTGATGTGGTAGGTATAGAGGCCTGAAAACCGACCCTCACAACTGAAATATCTGATAATGAGTTTCATCAGAGGCGCATAGGATTCCTTTAGGAACCAGAATGGGAACACCCTGCTGAGTTGCCTCACAAAGCTAGGCCTAATGTATGGTTCATAATGCACTTTGTCCACCTGCTATATTTTGTTCCACTGTTCACCCACATTCGGTATTCTGGTTTCTTGAGAAATAGTTTCCGGTGTCAAAGTGAAATTTACACTAGCAAGATTTACCTCACCATCATGTAAATGAAATACAAGAGAATGAGCCAACTCCTGATGATGATGGATCCTAGCAATCATTTCACAAAACTAATAGCATGACTGTTCTCAAAAACATGCCATGGCAAGTGGACAAGCCTGAAATTCAGTTAATGAGGTGGGCTCCTCTCCCACATGTCTACCACCTTTACGAGGCCTTATAGGTGCATGTAGCTCAGTGGTAGAATCACTATCTCGGTCATATGATGTGTCAGTATCTGTCTCCATGATGTCCATGCAAGGTGTATGTTGGCTTATATGAGAGGAAAATGAGAATTTGGTGCTTTTGTTTCAGTTTCCAAACATGTGTCAAAGGGTAGGGACTGTAGGAGAAATAGGGCAGTGGGGAAAATGGGGTTTAATCAAGTGATAACTGAAGTGTAGGGACAGCCAATTGACTGTTTGGGAAACTTGGGGTTTGGGAATTTTTTACAAGTGAGATGGGAAAGGGAGAATGGGAGTGATTGAAATGACTTGGGATAGGGAAATGGGGCTTAGGAGTGAATGACTTTTAGAGATGTAAGAGGATGGTGTAGTGATGAGATAACAGTGATGGGATATGGAAAAAACAAGGTAGGGAATTGAGTAATTTGGCACAAAATTATTTTTATAACACCAACTTCAAAACCCTAAGGAAGTAATTCTCAATAAGATGATAGGGTTCAATTTTTGGCATTCAAACTCTCATATTCAAACTCAAACAACACCAAACTTTGGTTAATGGCAATTACAAGATCACTTGAACTTACTTGGAGCGAGAAGGACCGAGTCGATTTGAATTTTTGTGAAACAATGACAAAAATTTAGCTGTCTTCCCTGTGCGCCGCGACCACTGCCCAGTGCGTCGAACCCTTTCTATGCGCCGCGCTGGTTCAAAAATACACAGTGCAGAGCAGCCCTATGCGCCGCGCTCAGCCAATGCGCCGCGACCACTGCCTAGTGCGCCGCACTCTGCAAATTACACACAGTCTGCCCTCCAAACACTGCTTTGCTCCTCCACGATTTGTCTTGGCTCGATGATATCTCTTGGCATGAAAATGGATTGTTGAAACAATGAAAATATCTCTTATGGCAAAGATTTTAATTTTTTCTTCTTGAAAACCCACTTTTGTAATGTTTGAACTTTGACACTTTTTAAATAAACTCTGTTTTGCTTCCTTTTGATTTTTTGGACGGATGATGAGCTTCTGTCTCTTTTGTAGGGATGGATGGCATAGAGCTTTGGCAAAGGAGACCAGGGCTACCGATGGATCATTATTACGATTGAAGAACTTAAAAATTACATTGCATTTATTACAAAAGATGAAATAGACGATTTTTCTTCAAAACAGAGTTTTGAAGAAAAATCCTTATCAAGCATTATGATGATGAAATTTTTGCACTGATACCTTATTTGAAGCTTCCTCATATGCTTGCTGGCCATTATTATGCATCTTGAGGCCTAATTGAAAAAACCCTAGACCTAATGAACCTAAAACCATAAAATGACTCTTTGCTAACCAGGAGACCAAAAATGACTATAAATGATTTTGAAGAACAGACACGGACCAGTAGGTACATGACATGAGGGATATGAGTGACAAGATCCTTCCTTCAGATGATCCATGCTCCTAATGGAATGCAGCTGACTAAACTGAGTGAGACACCTAAAATGAAATGCAACAAGAGAAATTTGATCTCTGACAGAGGGATGAAGATACCGACTCTAACAGGTCCTATTCCAAGATCACTTTATAATTGTACGTGCCTTCAGTGGCTCAGACTTTCAACAAACAGTTTGACAGGGACTATACCCACATAATTCGGTCGTCTAGAAAAGTTGGAACGTCTCCGCTTGACTAACAATAATATTACTAGAAGTATTCCAATTTCTTTGAGCCACTGCACGTTTCTCCAAGATTTTTCCATTGGATACAACAATCTCATTGGCTCAATCCCTTCAGATTTGGGTTTGCTCAGAAATCTATCTCATATTTGCCTTGAAGAAAACTCACTAAGTGGTCATATCCCTTCAACTCTTGGCAATTGTACCCAACTATGGTATATATATTTTTCTTACAATAGTTTTGTGGAATAATTCCTTCTGAATTAGGGATGTTGTAGGAATTAGAGTATATGTATCTATAAACAAACAGTTTTGACAATGCCATTCCTCCATTTTTAGGAAACCTCTCTTCCCTGTGGATTTTATTTGCGGGGGACAACAGATGGTCTAGAAGTGTACCACCTGAGTTGGGAAATTTGAAAAAAAAAATTCAAATTTATATCTATGGTCTGAGTAATATTTCAGGTATGATCCCTTCCGAAATAGGAAATTGCAGCATTTTAGAATGGCTAGATTTAAGAGGAAAAAATATTTAGGGCTCCATCTCGATGAGTATATTCCAGCTTCCTCTCTTCACCTTGAGTTTGCTTAAAAATAACATGAATGGTGTAATACCTGAGGCCATTGGCAATTTTACTCAACTATCCACTCTATATTTTCATCTTAATAGGTTTTCCGGTAACATTCCTAAATCTATTATTGCATTGAGTAACCTAATGGATCTAAATGTGGGCAGAAATAAGCTAAAGGGCAGCATACCTCAAGGCATTGACAATTTAAGTATGCGGCAAAAATTTTCATGTGATAACAACAATTTAATGGGCCTCTTACCTAGAGGATTTTCCAATTTGACAAGGTTGACCAGGCTAAATTTCACTGTAAATAATTTCATCGGTTCTTTATCAAACAAAGTCATTGCAAATTTTCTTCTATTGGAATTCCCACATCTGGAAATAACCTTATTGGTAGCATACTTGAAGATATTACAAAATTGAGCAGGTTTAATTTCTTACATATGGTAGCAACATGCTAACAGGTAGCATACCTGAAGGTATTGGAAAGTTGAGCAAGCTTCAAAATATTTACTTGGATACCTATGGTCTTACTGGTACAATTCCTTAGGGTATAGGAAAATGTGTGGAACTACAATATTTAGATTTGCCTAAAAATAAGCTGAATGGAACTATCCCTAACTCTCTGGGGAACTGTAAGTCTATAGTGGTTTTGGTGTTGATGAATAACTTGTTGTCGGGTAGAATTCCTTCATCTTTAAATAAATGTGTGGCTTTACAAAGGCTAAAGGTGTCCGAGAAAAAGCTCAGTGGAATTATAGACATGGAATTTCCAGTTTCTATGATAGTTCTTTCTGCTCATTCTAATAAATTTTTTGGCACTATTCCCGCATCTTTGGCTAATTTTACCAAACTTCAATAGTAAGATTTGAGCAAAAATGAATTAACAGGTGAGCTTCCTCAGTTCCTCAAATTTTTTCATGACTTAAGAGTCTTAAGTCTTGGTCATAATAAGCTCTATGGTGGTATTCCTCAATGGACGAAAGATCTCACCCAGCTGCAAGTGTTGGATTTATCCAACAATGAGTTCAGTGGAAAAATACCATCCAATCTTAGTGGTCTAGGGGGCTTACCAACTCATTGGTAAAACACTATATGAGGATCTAAGAATTGTAATGAAGGGAGTTGAATATGCTCTAACATATGTGCTAGAAGCAAACATCATATTTGACTTGTCTAACAATAAGCTTACTCGAGAAATACCTTCAAGTATTGGAAATATTACTGGTCTGCGACTCTTGAATTTATCTATAAATCATTTAGAAGGGAAAATTCCTGCATCCTTTAGCAAAATATCTACTTTGGAGCAGTTAGATTTGTCCAGAAATAATTTAAGTGGAGAAATACCTCAAGAGCTTTCTATATTGACCATGTTAGCATATATGGATGTTTCATGGAATATACTCTGTGATAGGATTCCAAAAAGAACTCAATTCTACACTTTTAATGACAATTCATTTGAAGGAAACAAATGTTTATGCGGCTATCCTTTATAGCCCTGCAAGGAAAAACAGAACAATAATATAATTGAAGACACCAGTAGAAGTAAACGAGAGGGATGGCTAGACAAACATGTTTCATTGACTACATTGGGGTTGGGAGTGTTAGTCTCCTATATTCTACAGTATCACTAGATGACTATGTATTTTCTACAGTCTGCTAAAAATAATATTCCCTAACTATAATTTATTTTCATAAATCTCACTGCCTTCATTATTTTCATTTAAACTTGTCCATTATCTCTCATTTTACCTTTTCTAAACACTCGCATACCTTGAAATCTCATGTTTGACCCTAAATCCTTCATTTTAACCCCTTTCCCTACCTAAAACCCCATTTTCCTCACTAAAACCCTCCCCCTCTATTTCATTCAAAAAAATGTAAAAACCCGTTTTTACATTGTTTTTGAAATAAATATTTGCCTGGGTTCCAACTAAATAAACTCGGTTTATTTAAATCTCCCTACCCCTTATATGTTTTAAACCCCACTTTCAACCTTACCCTTCGTGTCCATATAACCCTGGCCCCACCTTATATTAAATGCCTCTACTTTAATACTTACCCTAGGCCCCGCATTATTATCCACCGCATCATTTCAAATCCTAGACCCACCTCTCAAACCGGCCTGCAGTCCACTCATTGCCCAACCACTGTCCGATTTCCCCATGCCCGATCTGACGACCATCACGCCCTATCGCAAACCCAAAATCCCAAGGTTTAAAACCTTTGAAGACTTATGAAATAGGCATTTTGTGAACCTTCCCATCTTCCATGCGTCTCTCCCTCCATTTTATCACATCCCCGTAACATAAACTGCCTACGCCCCATGCGAAAAACCACAAAAATGCCTCCTGCGCCATAACGAAACCACTAACCCTGTTTGAATATTTCAAAGTTGTGTCTTGTCACGATAAGCCCCGAATCTATGCGATGAACCCCTACGACATTTCTAAAGACCCAGAAGTTCATAGCTAAACTCAGAAAACCAAAAACCTCCACTTTCCGAACTCTATCCATAAATTGCCCTGCTACCTGCAAGCCCCCATTTCTCCCAACCCTGCGAGATCCAGTATTTAAATAAAATAAAAAAATTAATTGTGTAGGTGATCAATGTATGAGAAAATGCATAATTTTCATTTCTAATTCCGAAAATTGCTTAAAAAGGTTTCTCTAGGTGACGATCTAGAATTCCTTATTCATCAAAGGATTAGGAACGCAAAAATTTTCAAAAGCAACAATGGATCCTGATCAATAAGGATCATATGATTACTACGGAGGAAACAAATTTTCTTCAAATAATAGGGTAAGGGAAAAAGGATAATTTCACAGTGACTGTGCAGGCAAAGATGAAGACAAGTAAAGAACACAGTTAAAGAACAATGACAGTTAAAAGATTCACCGTGACAGTGAAAGGTAAAGGAATAAAAATATCAGTCAAAGGTTGAAGTTAGAAGACATAGTTAAGATAAAAAAAATACAGATAATGACAGTTTGAAGGTTTAAAGGCAAATCAGAGGATAAATCAACGAAGAAAACATAGCCAAATGACAAGGCCATTCAACCTTCACTTCTTCACAGTCACATTGGCCATCTATAGCCATATTTCGATTTAATACAAGCTGCCCTAGTTAATGTTTCAGTCAGAGATATTTTAGCAGCCACTTAGAATTTATTGTCAAGTTAATGTTTTAAGGAAAATAAGTCAAAGATATTTTAAAGTTAGCTCAGCAATAAATTAGAAATTTATTACTACAGTAAGTCAGTCAGAGATATTTTGGCATTGGGCCTTGCATAGTCTCAATTGTCAAACATCATTTACTCTGTAGTAAATACAAATATGTCACCCTATATTAGGGAAACCTCCTCATCTACAGTTAAATATTGCATGTATTGTTCATTATTATTGTTGGTTGGCTCGTTGGTTGGTAAGCTGGATTTTGATTAGACTTCGAGTTGCAAAGATTATTGCACTGGAGCATTTTAATTTCTTTTGAGCTGGACATCAGTAATACAAGCATGTTCACAGGATTCTTGAGCTATGTTAATGGTGATGTTATCCCTCTTTGTCAATGTTTTTCCTCTGTCTTCGATATTGTACATCAATTTCTCTGATAATAGAACATAAATTTTAGATTGAGATATGTTATTTTGGCACCTTAAATCTATCTGTTACTTTTATCCTAATGTTTTCCTCTGCAAAGTTTAGCTAAAGAATTCAGGGGTGTCCTACTGTTTAGTTTCACCTAGTTGTTGTCTTAACATTTCCTAGTAAAGTTTAGCTAAAGAATTCAGAGGTGTTCTGCTCTTTAGTTTCTCTTAAAATTGTTATCATTAGGGGAATTTTGAGGTCTAAAATGGGCCTCCTAAGGAAATTATAAAATAATAGTGGAAATAATAAAGTAATATTTTATTACATCATCAAATTTTAGAGGGAAAAAAGGAAAAATTGTCTTTTCAACTCGTATTTTCAACTTATCTCTGTATGGGTTTACTCAAATTTCGCGCAGAAACACTCATTGGAGGAAAATTTTGATTTTCCATCCAAGGATTACCCATGTTGCATACTTTCGATGAACACTGCTACATGAAAAATGAGAAATAAATGAAAAACAAGATTGTAAACACATTTTTTTCATGTATTTCTCATTTTTCGTGTAGTAGGGTTCATCAAAAGTATGCAACATGGGTACTCCTTGGATGATGAATTAAATTTTGCATCCAATTAGTAATCCCACTCGAAATTTGTGTAAAAAATTAGAGAGATAAGTTGAAAATACGAGTTGAAAAAGTAGTTTTATTATTTTATTATTTTTTAATATATTTTCTTTTTTACTCCAAAAATGATGAATCATCCCCCATGGTTGAAATCATCATCTTGAATCCTATTGGTTCTTATAAAGCTTATTTTTGTTGTACATTTTTCTTATGAGGCCCATTTTAGACCTCAAAATTCCCCTAATGCTTAAAGGCCTTCTTTGAAGTTTAGTTAAAGAATTCAGGGGTGTCCTCCTCTTTAATTTCACTGAACTGTTATCTTAAATGTTTTCTCTATCTGACAGTATTCCTAAAGAATTATTAACTGCTCTTTAGTATTACAGGATTGTTGTCTTGAAGTTTTCTTAGCAAAGTTTAATTAAAGAATTTAGGGGCGTCCTGCTCTCTAGTTTTACCAAACTGTTATCTTAAAGGCATTTCTTGTTGAAGTATAGTTAAAGGATTCTTAATTTCCCTTTAGTTTTACCGAATTCACAAACTTCTTGTCATTTCATATTCATCTTGCCTAAGAAGATAAATTTGATATAGTTAGCTTGCCCTATGAAAACCCTTGAAGAGCTGATGTACAATTTAAACCTTTTATGACTCCATAGCCCAATGGATTAAGCTTCCCGCACTATATCTTTCCACACTACAATCAATAAATCAACCAATCAAAACAAACAACCCCAAACTTTATAACTAGCCTAAAATCATAAAAACATAAGTATAAAGATAAATCAATTTAATCATAAACATAGAGAGAGCCCTCTCTGAGCCCCTGAAGGTTAGGTCCTTGGACTTCAAAGTGGTTTGATGTGGTTCCTTGCTACTTGTTCTTGCCAATATTGCAAATTATAGGGAGCCAACATGATGGCGACCATACTAGGGAACCTGAGTTATTAAAAAAGCTTAATATTTTCTCTAGAACTCAGAAAACCCCACTCAAATTTAGATGACTCAAATGTTAGCCAAGACTGATATCTGGTTGCTGATGGTGGACAACAACCAGCCTCAAGAAAGTTGAAATCATCCACCGAGTGACTCCACTGGTTTTCAGTAGACCTACAGACTCCACTGGGAAATTATTCAGAAAAACCTAATATTATCAAAACTCAAAGAAACCCAGTCAAAATACTGTGTGAATAAAGTATTTGTCTTTTACAGTTTGGTTTGTTTTCAAAATATTATAAAACTTTCAATTTCTCTGTGCCTCAGGTCTAAGTTCTAGCTTCTAGAAGAATATGTACCAAATCCCATCCTGACCCAAACCCTCTTGCAATAGTTTACAATCCTGAGCACATCTTAATAAAAACTCCTAGGTCTAAGAATTCAACTGTTAGAAGACCCATTCACAAGGCAAGTTCCTTACCTGAAAACCTTGAAAACTTGCAGTATAGCCTATCTGACTCACACCTGGAACAAAGATTGTTCAGGACTAAATCCCAGAGTTGGATGACCCAGATATTTTTATACCCATCCATCTTACAGCAGAACCCTATTGTAGAAGCCTCAACCCCCATTAATACACCCATTGTTCACCTTCCCCCATTCAACCCTCCACCTCCTTTTGGCAACCCTCCACTTGTTAACCCCCTTTTTTTTCCCCAACCACCAGCCATGGCAACTTGGTATGCCCCATTAGTCTTACCCTTACCTTTAGTACCTCTCCCACAAGAATATTAGTCCAAAATCCCCCTATTTGATGCAAGTGGTTATACAACCGCTCAACAACATGTGGATAAAATGGATGACTCTTTTGAAAAACAAGAGATAGATGATGAAACTGTTAAGATTAGAATTTTTTCCCAAAGCTTAGGGGGAGAAGCAAGAAAATGGTTTAAAGGCCTAACCCCAAATATTATACATGACCTCCCTGCTTTTCATCAGCTATTCCTAAATAAATAGGAAGTCAAGAAAAACCCTCTCCAAACTTATCAGAATATGAAAACATTAGACAAAACGTTGGAGAGAGTGTCCAAGATTACTGCAGTAGGTTTAACAGTGTATATAACTCCCTCCCTCCTCACATAAAACCCCCACAAGGTCTAGCCCTAATGAAATTTCCATACGGTTCTGACTTAGAGATGGCTTATCAACTAAGAGAAATAGACCCTCTTAAATTAGAAGATATGTAGAGTGGTGCAGAAAGTGTAGAAGAAAATTTGATTGCTAACAGGGCTAGAATGAAAAATGAAAAAGACTCACATATAGGGAAGAGGCTATAGCCTCCACATGTGATATTAAGATTGATAACCTTGTTAGAACAATGGAAAGGATGATGGAGAGAATAAAAATGAATGAGAGAAATTTCCCTAGAGAAAACCAAGAATCTCCTCAGAATAGAAACCAGAACCAAAACTAAAACTTTAGGAGAAATCCCCCTCAAATAATATAGAGAGAACAGAGGGAACCTGACCAGAAAATCAAGCCTCCTTTCTAAGAAAACTATGCTCATGAGGATGAGGGGGTGATTGAAGACCCATAACAAAGTCAAATCAATCTAATGGGAGTTAATAATGAGGATACTGTTTTCCTCACTAAGGAAGAACAAGGCATATTTTCCCCAAATGAAGAATAATACCAAGAATCTGAGGATTATAAACAAGGATTCGAAAATGCTATTATGGAAGTACATAGGCAATGTGACCTCAAAAGCAACAAAACCCAATATACTCCCAAGAGAAAGAACCTTGAAATTTCTACTAGGAAGATCCCTGAAACTGATCCCAAAAATACAGCAGAAACTTCAAACATAATGGTTAAAAGTTCTGATAAAAATAAAAATGAAAACAATCCAAAAAGCAACACTAGTAAATCAACCAGTATCCCTAAAAAAACCGATTTAACTGATATCTCTAGTGCAAATCAGCAATCTGAAATTGCTGCAAAAACAGTGTCTGATAAAACTAATGAAAATATGCCAAAAACACAGACACCATTTAGTATTGAGAATGAAATTTCCAAGATAAAGATGTCCATACCTCTTACTGAATTAGTTGGCCAATATGTGTATCGATCCCGAGTTTTGAAAGCTTTAAACATAGGAGAAAATGATGATTCTATAAATTTAGATGATGACAAACCTAAACTTTTGTTTGGACCTGAAGTAGAAGTTAAGTTCCAAGAGGGAGGTGTACCTCCATTTTATGTCAGTTTGAACATCCATGACAAAATCCTTCACAATGCCATGTTATATTCAAGAGCTTCTCATAACCTCATTCCAAAGGTATTTATGGAAAGACTAGGCCTTGAGATAACTAGACCATACAAAGACTTGTACTCCTTTGACTCTAGTAGAGATAAATGCCTAGGCCTGATCAAAGATCTTTGTGTTAATCTAGCAAAAATACCAGCCAAAAGCCTAGTGATGGATTTTGTAGTGGCTGACATTCCCCCTAAGTGTGGCATTCTCCTATCACTCTCATGGGGAGCCAAACTTCAGGGCACCCTCCAAATGGACATGATCTATGCTACCATTCCAATATTTAGTCAACCAAGAAGATTATATAGGGAGACTCATATGAAATACATGGTCAGCAGTCAAGAAAATCCTGATAACTCACCTCTCTATTCTGTCCACACAAACCTTGATTCATTTATCCTTTACAATGATGAAAACATTAATGAACAAGTAGCAATAAATGAACAAACAGTTGAAAAAAGGAAGAAAAAGAAGAACAGTTAGACCAAATAGAAAATGAAAAACACATGTCTTAAACTGAACCCCTGTGGAGCATGAGCTTTGATGGGTCTTGTGGAAAAAATGGATCAGGAGCAGGTGTTTGGGTACACAACGCTAAGAACAATCATGCAGAGGGTCAGTCCTACAAACTAAACTTTCAATGTACAAATAATATAGCAGAATATGAGCCACTCTTTTTAGGGCTACAATTACTAAGAAACTTAGGGGCCAAAAGGATCTCTGTTCATGGGGATTCTGAGCTAGTCATTAGGCAGATTAAGGGAGAATATTCAACTAAGCATCCTAGATTAAGAGTCTACAGGAATGCTGCCCTTGACCTCCTAAAAAAATTCAAAGAATATGACCTTACCTCTATCCCAAGAAATCAGAACATCCTTTCTAATGGACTAGCATTTGCAGCCAGTAATCGTCAACAACCTCATCATAACAAACATCATACAGTAAAGGTCAAATATAAACCAGTTGTCCCTGATAATATAAGGTATTGGCAAGTTTTTGAAGGTGACCAACATATTGAATATTTCCTACAGTCCAAAGATGAGTTTAAAATGCCAAATTTAGACTTAGATCATGAAGAGGACTGCCCTACCGAGGAACAAACATACAAGGGGGAATCCCCTCATAATGTTGATATAAATCTATTAGCAAAAAAAGAGCCACGTGGAACAAAACTGTGTGAAGATCCAGAAAAGAAGACTTTGAAGTGTTGCAGTTCAGAGATAATATCTTGCCAAAAGGATTGGTCCCTCTTGAAGAAATTTTTGATTTCAATGATGTTTCTAGAAAGCCAAAGATGGAATCCACTTAAGCAAGCATAGAAGAGTGCAATATAGGCAGTGAGCAAGAACCTAAAATGATAAAACTGTCAAAGACACTGCCAGCACTTATAAAACGAAAATATATTGAGCTATTCAAAGAATTCAGTGATGTGTTTTACTGGAGCTATGAAGACTTGAAATCCTATTATACTGATACTATCCAGCATAAGATTCCCCTTAAAGAAAGTCAGAAGCCCTTTAAACATAAACTGCGCAGAATAAACCCTGTTTAGATGCCACTGGTTGAGAAAGAGATAAAGAAAATGTATGATGCTTGGATAATAGTCCCACTCAGGTATTCAAAATGGGTTTCAAATCTTGTATCTGTGAGGAAGAAGACAAGAGAAATTAGGCTTTGCATAAACTTCAGAAATTTGAATAAAGCATCCCTGAAGGACAACTACCCTTTACCAAAAATGGATCACATATTGAAAATGGTAGTAGGCTCCAAAAGGATATCTTTGTTTGATGGATTTTCAGGGTATAATCAGGTGCTGGTACATCCAGATGATCAATACAAGACAGCTTTCACTACACCTTGGGGCACCTTCATGTATGTAAAAATACCTTTTGGGTTAATGAGTGATGGAGCTACTTTCCAAATAGCAATGGCTATAGCTTTCTCAGAAGAAATAGGTTTCTTCATTGTGATATATCTTGATGATATAACAGTCTACTCAAAAACTGATGAAGAACACTTGGCCTATTTGAGAAAGGTCTTTGAGAAATGAAAAAATTATGGCATGTCTTTGAATCCCAAGAAATCCTTATTTGGCCTTTAAGAAGGGAAGCTTCTAGGCCACATCATATCTGAAAAAGGGATCAAGATTGACCCAAAGAGGATTGAGGGGATATCGCAAATCAGTCACCCAAGAAATATCAAAGAGCTGCAATCTTTCATTGGAAAGATAAATTTCTTAAGAAGGTTCATACCAAACCTTGCAGAACTCCTAAGGAACATCACTAACATGCTCAAAAGAGAATCAGGAGTCAAGTGGACCAAAGAAGCAAGAAATATTTTGACTTGGTGAAGCAAGCTCTTACACAAACACCAATTCTGATCAGCCTTGATTTCACCAAATATTTCTTTATAATATCCTTTGCATTAGAACACACAGTTGTTGTTGTATTACTGTAGAAAAATATGAAAGGATAGGAGCAACCCATAGCATTCTTCAGCCAAGCTCTAAGAGATGCACCTCTGAAATATAATATCATGGAAAAGTAGGCTTTTGCCTTAATCAAAGCATTAAAGGATTTCAGAGTCTACATTCTACATTCACACATCATTTCATTTGTGCCTCACACAATGGTTAAAGACATCCTGACATAAGATCCCGATGGAAAAAGAGGTAAGTGGATTGTTGTCATTTTGGAATATGACCTAGAAATCAAGCCCGCCAAGTTAATCAAAGGACAAGGACTAGCCAAACTAATGGCTGAAACAATTTTTCAAACACTAGACATCAATATGATTCACTCACTGGATGAACAAGAGGAGCTGGCAACTCCACCTATTGAGGAAGAATTCCTGAATTATGCATGGTATGCACACATATTATATGTTATTTTTAATATAAATGTTCCTCCTGGTTTTTCCAAAACAAAGGCCAGATTCTTGAATTTAAAAGTTGTAGAATTCTGCATTCTAGAAAAAGTTTTATATTGGAAAAATTCTGGTGGTGTATTTCTTAAATGTTTGCCTAAAGAAGATGCAAATAGGATTATGCATGAATTTCATGAAGGAGAATGTGGAGGTCACCTCTATTGGAATACCACTGTAAATAAAATCCTTAGGGTTTGTTTCTATTGGCCTACCCTCTTCCAAGACATCCACAAAATGGTAGTTGCTTGTCATAAATGTCAAATTTTTTAGGGTAAAATAAAGTTGTTTCCTTTGCCATTGCAACTAAATTCCGTTGAAGCTTCTTTTCAACAATGGGGTCTAGATTTCATTGGAGAGATCCACCCTTCCTCCTCTGCCCAGTATAAATGGATCCTTACTGCAACTGACTATTTGACTAAGTGGATAGAAGCTATTCCTTCCAGGACAGCCACAGATTTAGTAATTATCATATTTCTTGAAAATAACATTCTATCTAGATTTGGATGTCCTAGGAAAATCATTAATGATAATGTTGTTTCCTTTAAATCCAAGAAAATGGTGGAATTTTTCCATAGATATCACATTACTTTGGGGCACTCAATAGCTTATTACCCTCAAGGTAATGGGTTGGTTGAATCCTCAAACAAGATTTTGGTGAACATCATTAAAAAGTTGTTGGAGGAAAATAAGAAATCATAGCACATCAAATTGGTACATGAACTATGGGTAGACATGCTAACAAATAAGAAGTCAATTGATATGTCACCCTATCAGCTAGTGTATGGAATGGATTCAGTATTCCCAACATCCTTGGGAGTGCCAGCAATGAAGCTCATTCAAGAGGTGCAGTCTAAAGAGAATGACATGCAAAGAAGAATAAACCAAACTATTTAGCTGCAGCAAACCAAAGAAGGAGTATACAATAGGACACAGTTGTTGTAGGAAAACATCAAGAAAATATTTGACAAAAGGACCAAGGCAAATGATTTTAACATTGGAGACAAAGTGCTGAAGTGGGATTCAAGAAGAAAGGACAAAGGCAAGTATGGAAAGTTAGATAACTTGTGGAAAGGCCCATACACCATTCATTCTGCAAGAGGTAATAATGCATTTTTCTTACAAGAAATGGATGGAACAGAATTGTTTGGAGGTCCTGTCAATGGCAGGATGCTCAAGAATTATTTCAGTTGAGAATCTCAGTTTAATTTTTCTTCATTGTATATAACATTGTTAAAACAAAATCCCAGAAAAAACTGATCCAAAAATAAATAAATAAAAAGAACAAAAAGAAGAAAAGAAGGCAGATAAAAAGAAAAATGTAAACCCCATACCAAAAAATGAATATTTCTAAAAGTGTGCAAGTCAAAATGCCACTACTTTTGAAAAGGTCTTGTTCAATCATACAACCTAAACACGATTGAACAAATTTTGAATTTTTGCTGATGAGCTAGGAAATGAATATTTTCCAAAATGTTTAAACATGGTTTATCACTAGATAGGTAGAAAAAGACATTGGTTCTAAAGCCTAAATCTAAAACTAATAAGAAAAGTGAGGGGTAGGTGATAAATGAAAGATTCAAGAACAAAGCCCTCAGTTTTAGTTTACTTTTTGCAAGATAATATTGTGTACAGCTTGTCCAAAATGCCACAATTCATGATGATCAAACTATTTAATCTTGATTCATTTGTGCTTTAAATTTCATGTTGATAGTTAGTGAATGAAAATCTGTCAAACAGTTTAATCTTGGCAGATATGTAGTTAGGTAGAGAATAAAAGAGTTCATCAGTCTAATATGAGCCTTTGTAAGTTATAAGGTTGGATTTAAATAGTTTGCTTTCAAAATAAAAATGATGTCAAGGTTTGCAAGTCTAAATGCACCAATAAGTGAAGAAAAAATGTTAGAGTAGGTGATGGGTAGGCAGAAATTGATTTGCAAGAAGCATGGTTTTCAATTTTTGAAAGTCACAGTCACAAAAATTTGCAGCAGATCAAAAATTACATAATGAAAATCAGCCAAATGCAAATAGGCTCTGATCTACAAATGTTCTTGACACCTCCTAAAGGAGCTGCCCTCCCCAGCTGCAGCCATTGTTAGTCTCTTGTATTCTACAGTATCACTAGATGACTATGTATTTTCTATAGTCTGTTGAAAATAATATTCCCTAACTATCATTTATTTTCAGAAATCTCGTTGCCTTCATTATTTTCATTTAAACCTGTCCATTATCCCTCATTTTACCTTTTCCAAACACTCTCATACCCTGAAATCTCATGTTTGACCCTAAATCCTTCATTTTAGCCCCTTTCCCTACCTAAAACCCTATTTTCCTCACTAAAACCCTCCCCCTCCATTCATTTCCCTCTATTTCATTCAAAACAATGTAAAAACCCATTTTTACATTGTTTTTGAAATAAATATTCGCCCAGGTCCCACCTGAATAAACTCGGTTTATTTAAATCTCCCGACCCCTTATATGTTTGAAACCCCGCTTTCAACCTTACCCTTTGCGTCCATATAACCCTGGACCCACCTTATATTAAGCGCCTTTGCTTTAATACTTACCCTAGGCCCCACATTGTTATCCGCAACATCATTTCAAATCCTGAACCCACCTCTCAAACCTACCCGCAGTCCACTCATTTCCCGACTGCCATCCGATTTCCCCATGCCTGATCTGATGGCCATCGCGCCCTATCACAAACCCAAAATCCTGAGGTTTAAAACCTTTGAAGACTTGCGAAATAAGTAGTTTGTGAACCATCCCATCCGCCACGCGTCGCTCCCTCCAATTTATCGCATTCCCGTGACATAAGCCGCCAAACTGCCAACACCTCGTGTGAAAAACCACAAAATTGCCTCCCACTCCATAGCGAAACCACTATCCCTGTTTGAATATTTCGAAGCTGTGTCCTGTCGCGATAAGCCCTGAATCTCTATAATGAAGCTCTGTGAAATTTCTAAAGACCTAGAAGGTTATAGCTAAACTCAGAAAACCAAAAACCTTCATTTTCCGGACTCTGTCCATAAATTTCCCTGTTACTTGCAAGCCCCCATTTCTCCCCACCCCGCGGGATCCAGTTTTTAATTAACAAATTGTTTTAAATTGTGCAGGTGATCGATGTATAAGAAAATGCATAATTTTCATTTCTAATTCCGAAAATTGCTTAAACAGGTTTCTATGGGTGACAATCCAGAATGCCTTATTCATCAAAGGATTAGGAACACAGGAATGCTTAGAAGCAACAAGGGATAATAATCAATAAGGATCATATGATTACTATAGAGGTAGCAAGTTTTTTTCAAATAACAGGGTAAGGGAAAAAGGAGAATTTCACAATGACTGTGCAGGGAAAGATGAATACAAGTAAAGAACACAGTTAAATAATAGTTATAGTTAAAAGATTCACCGTGACAGTGAAAGGTAAAGGAATAAAAATATCAGTCAAAGGTTAAAGTTAGAAGACAGGGTTAACATAAAAAATACAGATAATGACAATTTGAAGGTTTAAAGACAAATCAGAGGATAAATCAACAAAGAAAACTAAGCCAAATGACAAGGCCATTCAGCATTCACTTATTCACATCACATTGGCCACCTACAACCAGATTTTGATTTAATACAAGCTGCCTCAGTTAATGTTTCAGTCAAAGATATTTTAGCAGCCACTTAGAATTTATTGTAAAGTTAATGTTTTAAGGAAAATAAGTCAAAGATATTTCAAAGTTAGCTCAATAGTAAATTATAAAGTTATTACTACACTAAGTCATTCAGAGATATTTTGGCATTGGCCCTTGCATGGTCTCAATTGTCAAACATCATTTACTATTTTGTAAATACAAATATGTCACCCTAGATTAGGGAAACCTCCTCATCTGTAGTTTAATATTGCATGTATTGTTCATTATTATTGTTTGTTAGTTTGTTGGTTGGTAAGCTAGATTTTGATTAGACTCTGAGTTGCAAATATTATTTCACTAGAGCATTTTAACTTTTTTTGAGCTGGACATCAGTAATACAAGCACGTTCACAGGATTCTTGAGCTATGTTAATGGTGATGCTATCCCTCTTCGTCAATGTTTCTCCTCTTCCTTCCATATTGTACATCAATTTCTCTGATAATAGAACAGAACTTTTAGATTGAGATATGTTGTTTTGGCACCTTAAATCTGTCTGATACTTTTATCCTAATGTTTTCCTCTGCAATGTTTAGCTAAAGAATTCCGGGGTGTCCTGCTCTTTAGTTTCACCTAGTTGTTGTCTTAAGATTTTCTAGTAAAATTTAGCTAAATAATTCAAAGGTATTCTTCTCTTTAGTTTCTCTTAAAATTATTATCTTAAAGGCCTTCTTTGAAGTTTAGTTAAAAAATTTAGGGGTGTCCTGCTCTTTAATTTCCCTGAACTGTTATCTTAAATGTTTTCTCTATCTAAAATTATTCCTAAAAAATTCTTAACTTCTCTTTAGTATTACTGGATTGTTGTCTTGAAGCTTTCTTAGCAAAGTCTAACTAAAGAATTTAGGGGCGTCCTGCTCTCTAGTTTTACCAAACTATTATCTTAAAGGCATTTCTTGTGGAAGCATAGTTAAAGGATTCTTAATTTCCCTTTAGTTTTACCGAATTCACAAACTTCTTGTCATTTCATATTCATCTTACCTAAGAAGATCAATTTGATATAGTTGGCTTGCCCTATGAAAACCCTTGAAGAGTTGATGTACAATTTAAACCTTTTATGACTCCATAGCCCAATGGATTAAGCTTCCCACACTCTATCTTTCCACCCTACAATCAATCAATCAACCAGTTAAAACAAACAACCCCAAACTTCATAACTAGCCTAAAATCAGAAAAACATAAGCATAAAGATAAATCATTTTAATCATAAACATAGAGAGAGCCCTCTCTAAGCCTAGGAAGGCTAGGTCCTTGCAATCCAAAGTGGTTTAATGTGGTTCCCTGCTACTTGTCTTGCCAATATTGCAAATTACAGGGAGCCAATAGGGAGTAGTGATTGGATTCAGCAAAGTTGTTAGTGTAATGATATTCTGGGTTAGTGCTAGGCACTAGGTAATGTCCCCCAAAATACAACCATTTTATGGAGTGTATAGATTTCCTAAGTAACCTCAAGTTTTGTTCTATCTACATATCCTTCAGTTTCAATAATAATATTGCTCACATCTAGAAAAGATAAAATGAGTTAATATTTATATTTGTACCATTCAAATTATAAATTTAAAAACTCCTTTTACTTTTTCTTGAATAATTTGAGTTCCATTAGCATTACATAAATTTAATGATTTGTGTAATTGTGTAAACATTTTTATCACATGAATTATGGCCAAGATTATATTCTTCATCACATTGTTTTATCAATTAAATGCAATTGTAAAAATATTACAATTTTGTCTACATTTCTTTCTATTTTGCCTCACTGTCTCATGTCGTTTACTGAAGGTTCATCTTAAATTTTGGATTTTTGGTTCTCACCAATTTATGAGTTTTTGAATTAATGGTCATGTAACCATTAAGTATCAATATGGTTTTGATATTTATTCATCATGGATGATTTAACTATGTTAGTTTATTTTGAAGAGAAATAATTTCCTAATGGTCTATGGTTTATTAATATCTCGTTGGTTCAATCCCTTCAATTTTGGGTTTGCTCGGAAATCCACATTATCTTTACCTTCATGAAAATTGGCTATCTACACATTCCTCTTGTTCTGAGTAACTGTGTGTTTCTCCATTGAATACAACAATCTCGTGGGTCCTACCAATTATTGCAATGAAAATCATACTTTAGCGTCAAACCAACTATTCTAGGAAGAGTAACATCCATTCTTCAACATCAAACCCAATTCAGTGAATGAAGCCAATATTTTTTCTATCTTAAACTTTGCAAGTCTTACTACAAAAAAGTATAACGAACAGATAGGAGGTATCATAGTCTAGGAATCTTTAACTAAGAAAATTGAAGTAATAAAAGTAAAAATTAGTGTGAATATCGAATGGCATCAATCCACAATGGGAAAAACATGTTTCATGGTAATTTTTTATAACTGTATTGAAAAATTAACTGAACAAAAAGAAATCAAATTGGGAAAAGGAAAAGCTCAAAACATATCTACTATGTGTTTTATTAACAAAGTCAGTGTGCTTGATATTTAATACTCCTCACTTTTACATGTGTTATATGGTCTTATATTATATTTTTTTTTCTTTTAACATGGTGTTAAAAGTGAATCTTTATTCCCTGCAAATAAATCGAAGATGACTGAACAATTTTAGAAAGAGAACTACTTCGCTTCACAGGAGGTAAGAAAGGAAAGCCAACCACATGATAAGCTAAATCCAGAAGTAAGAATAAAAAATATTTAAGCTTTTACTTATACTATGACAATGTGGTTGTCCAGGTCAATGATGCCAAAACCTCCAATGGGAGTTGGGTAGATTCTTGAGTACATATCATTCATAGTATCTCTTATACAAGATTTACTTTGAGAACAAATATATTTTATAGGACACAAGAGTCATGTTGAATCTCCTTATTAATGTGTAGTTATTTTTGGGAACATTTTTAGTTATTTTGGAGTTTATTTGAAAAGCAATAGTTACGAAGGAAGCTTATCAAAAGTAAGAATAAAAATAGTTAAGCCTTTACTTATACAATGACAATTTTTGAAAGAGAAATACTTCGCTTCACAGAAGGTAAGAAAGGAAAGCCAACCACATGATAAGCTAAATCTAGAAGTAAGAAAAAAAATAGTTAAGCTTTTACTTATACTATGACAATGTGGTTGTCCAAGTCAATGATGCCAACACCTCCCATGAGAATTGGGTAGATTCTTGAGTACATATCATTCACAGTATCTCTTGTACAAGATTTACTTTGAGAACAAAGAGCTTTTATAGGACACAAGAGTCATGTTGACTCTCTACTTATTAATGTGTAGTTAGTTTTGGGAACATTCTTTTGTTATTTTGGAGTTTATTTGCAAAGCAATAGTCATGAAGGAAGTTTATCAAAGTTATGATCACATTTCAGAGATTTTTTTGTTTTTTTTGTTTTCATTAAGTTTGAAAATCTTTTCATAAGAATTTGAAAAGTATAAGAAATTGATAAAACATAAATTTTAGGTATACTCTCAAAAAGAACGATTTAAAGAGGACAAAGATCAAATTTCTCAGAGATGGATATTACATGTTCATTGATCAAGTGTAGAGGATGGGTTCAATTTGGACTGTGCATTTATGATTCTCAACCATTAATTATGGATGGTGATAAAGAAATATTTTCTAGATTGATTCATAAAAAAATGCACTCATCTAGGCTCGGCCATCAATCTT
The DNA here is from genome assembly GCA_034641835.2 of Pinus albicaulis. NCBI lineage: Eukaryota > Viridiplantae > Streptophyta > Pinopsida > Pinales > Pinaceae > Pinus > Pinus albicaulis. Next base: position 1,603,995,817 of record CM076584.1, on the reverse strand, counting down.
GGATGGTAATAAAGAAGTATATGTTCTTTCTTGGATGGTGATAATGGATGGTGATAAAGAACTCTTTTTTCTTTAATTCATAAATATTTGAGTATTGAAGTTGGAAAATTAATAAAGAATTTATAATCTTATTTTACTTTAAAAAAAACATTTACTTTAAGCAAACAAGTGATATGTCTCATAAATGATATATCCAAGATGAGTTTCTCTAAGAACAACTCCTAAGCAAGGAAGTTTGATCTTGAATGAATTAAAAGGTTAAGTAAACCCTCATAATTAGAGAAATCATGTTAATTAATGATCCATTTCAAACTAATTATGCAAATATGATTATTGGAATTTTATCACTATATTAAAATAACCATTAATGTGGCATACATATTTTAGTGATCAATGAAAAATCTGTTATGCTATCCTAATTGGAGCTTGGTGAGTCCACCCAAGTCAATAACACCTTTTGATAAGAAATGGTATCTGGTTACCCAATTAACACACTTTGATTAGATATTGTTTGTGATTACCCAGACTTAACACCTTTTGATAAGAGGTTGTATGTGATTACCTAGTGTTTCACCAGTTTTTTATTAGAGATGGTTTGTGATTATCCATTGTTAAGTGTTAGGAGACATATATTTTATAGATATTATCTTAATATTTTTTTCCCTACAAAAAACTCAAATCAAATATAAAAAGTATAAATAAATTCAAATCAAACATAGAAAGTGTCAATATAATTTAGTTTTTTCTTTCCAATAAACCATGCATTTCAAATAAAAAATGTTGGCAATATGATGCGATATGTTGTCCTTGATGGCAACCTACTTGATGAAGTTGCCCTTGATGGAAACCTACTTGATGAGTTTCCTTTTGATAAGAAACCTATTTGTTAAAGATGTAAAAATGATGTATCTACAGAGTAGTTCAGAAGTGACAGAGAAAGGAAATTCAGTTAGGATCAGAAAAATGATAAATATAATATGTCACAATGTATATGCAAGTTTGATGAAGATAAACCGCATATACACGTGTGTACAAAGAAGCCAAATCGTGTATGCCTTTTTCTCTCTAAAATTATGATACCAGGGGGCATTACCATGGTATTAGCCCACAGTATTGAGCATTGTGTCGTCTATTTTATTCCGTCCAAGAATACCATCGACACTTGTGTGGTTTTGGTTCATGGTTTTGATAAAGGCTACTACTATATAAGGAGAATAAGATCATAGTGCATGAGGGGTGCATGGGTCTGGGTATTAATGAATACTTCACTCTGAAGTATATCTGCATGGAATGGGACGTTACAGTTTATTGATAGATCTGAAATAATAATGTGCCTATGAATACAATGATGGATTAGGAACTGTAGACCTGAAATGACTATGTATTTTCTTGATTTGTTTATGAAATGTTTAGATCTGTGATCTAGCGAATGTTTGTTGAAGTGAAGGGTAAGATCTGAGCTGATTATTTATTCTGAAGAGTTGCGCAGTCATGTAATGTTTGCAGATCTATACGCAGGTTCGTCTCAGTAAAAGCGCGTATATATGTAGGTTCAGTTAAGCAAAAGCGCGTATGGGATCTAGGGTTTTGTTGAAGTGTGCGGAAGGAAATGTCTGATCTGTTTTTTCATTTTATTGTTGTGTGTCAATGATGTCTTCATACAGATTTGGGTTGTTTGAATACTGATTATACTTCTAGTTGAATATGATTAAAGATCAGTGGTTGTTTGGTTGATGTGGTTATAAGTTTTAGTTTGATGAACGTTCTTTGATTTTAAATGTGTGGAGTGGTTCCAGTCTGAAAATTTGATGAAAAGAGGCCTAAAAGTTGTGTTGTGTTGAAGTTGTTGGATCCATTGTAAAAATTGATGAAACATGGTCTACGGTGGTGCTGAGGGTTGGAGCCTTTAGTGAGGGGGTTGTAGCTCCCTTCCAGTGGTTTCTGGTAAACGAGATTAGGGGGTAGTAGCTACCTTCTAGGAGTGGTTGGTAAACGAGAAGCAGGGGGTCATAGCTCCCTTCTAGTGGTAGCTAGTAAACGAGATTAGGGGGTTGGAGCTCTCTTCCAGTAGCAGGTGGAGAATGTGGGAAGGTTGTAGCTTTCTACAGGTGGGTGCCTGTGTGTTGGTATGAGCCTATGCTAGTACAAGATTGTAAGCAGTTTACTTTATAATAAATATTGAAGACAAAGACGACAGTAGCGATGGTTTTTTCCCGAATTGGGTTTCCAAATTAAATATTTGTGTTCATGTTTGTTTCTTATGTGTGATGATTTATTATGTTCTTACTACACATTCTTACTACTTAATAAAAATTTTATGAATGAATGATGCACTGACCTAAGCAAAGAATTATCTACATAATAAGATCTCTGGACATATGCGATTTTGCTAAAAAATAACCGTGTATATACGCTAGTTGGGTTCATTAAAGTCGCATATAGAAATCAGTAAAAAAAAAAGTAAAATTTTACAGTGAGTTATAAATACTGTTTCACCCCCCCCCCCCCCCCCCTCTCAGTATTTTCCCAATAATTGGTATCATAGCAGGGTCCTTCAGAAGAAGCTTGATCGCTTGAAGGAGATCCATCGCAATGGGAAGTCATGAAGGAGTATTTTCTATCAAGACACCATTGTTCAATGGAAGTAATATATTATTCTGGAAGATACGAACAAGAGCTTATTTTCAAAGTCTTGGAGCAGACGTATGGGGAATCGTGGAAGGAGGTTACCAGTATCCAGCAAGTGTTCCTACAGATGCAACAGAAAGGAAGAGATATGAAATCAATGCAAAAGTTGTCAATGATTTATTAGGAGGGCTGTCAGAAACAAAATTTGTCAAAGTTATGCAGCTGAATTCAGCAAAGGAAATATGGGACAAGATCATTCAAAGCTATGAAGGTGATGAAAAGGTAAAAAGTACCAAACTTCAAACTCTTAGAATGCAATATGAAAATTTCAGAATGCATGATGATGAAAGTATTGCAAGTTTATTCCTAAGATTAGATGATATTTTGAATTCTATGAGGAATATGGCTGAAGATATAAAAGACTCAACTTTAGTAGAAAATATATTGAGATCTCTGACTCCAAAGTTTGAGTCAAAAGTGTCAGCTATTGAAGAAAAGCAGGATCTGCAAACTCTCATTTTTATTCAATTGCATGGTATTCTGATTGCTTTTGAAATGAGAAGAGGAGGTCCCTCATAAGTTAGAGAAGCTGCTTTTAAGGCCTGTGCAAAAGGAAAAGAAAAGGAATTTCTCAAGGAATCAAGTTATATATCAAAAGAAGAAGAAGAAAATTTTGTGAGAAGACTTCAACTAGGTACTGGAAGATTCAGAGGTAAGCTTCCCTTCAAGTGTTTTGCTTGTGGTAGATTTGGTCATTATGTTGCTAAATTTCCTTATAAAGAAAATCATGATAAAGGGAAACAATTTGAAAAAGGAAAGAGTTATTATAAAAATGAAGATAATGATGGATTGTCAAATGAAGAAGAATATTATGATCAAGATCTGCAAGTACTCATGGCATGTACCATGGATGATGATATTTCCTTAAAAGAAAGTGATCATGTTATTGAAGAATTGCATAGATCAAGAAAGAAAGGATGCTTTCATGGATGTTGTTTATATTGTAACTCATTTGGGCGTAAGACCATAGATTTTAGGTTAAGTATGATGAACATATCTGAGAAGTTCCAACACACAATAATAAATTACAAGCAAAGCTAGAAAAAGAAGAAGCACCGGTAAAAAACGTAGGGAATATTGACTCTACTGCAGTCATCTGTTTCTAAATTTTTCTTCTCATAATGACTGCAGGAGTGATGTGAGATACATTATAGGAATCAGTAACGTATCATCATAGGGGAAGAAATATATGGTGATTCCCATGGTTGGTTTGGTAATTCTGGTTGTGTTTATTTCTAACAGTGCATCTAATGTGACAATAGATGACAGTTACAGAATATATAAATCCAGGAGGAGATGGAGTTGTGAAATTTTTAGTATTTCACTTTTTTTACGCGAGTTTCATGAACTAAAGGCATGTATACACGCGATTTCCAATGGTGGCAGTTGTGTATGTTTTTCTATGATAATAAAAAATAGTGAGACAAACTCAAGAGCAGTTTCTGATATGTTGCTGACAATAATAATTTTCTTGATATGATGTTGATGGTTATATCTGCTAATATGATATTAATTTTTTATTATCTGATTGATAAAGATGCTTTGATGAATGATTTTTTGTGGTGATCAGGAGTAAAGTTTCATGGGGAGCATTAGCCTTGTTGAGAGTAATGCATTGTTGGCATTATATTGGTTGCTAAATTATGATCTCTCTCTTGAGATATTTTGGTCTTGGTCATAAAAATTCATATCTGTAATTTGATGAAAAGGTCATGTTGAGACCTATGATGTAAAATTGTTATATTCATTCATGTAAGGACTTGTTCAAATTTGTAAACCCACTTGGTTGGGTAGTTGAGTCAAAAATTTTAAACCCACTTGGTTGGGTAGTTGAGTCAAATATGTAATTACACTTGGTTGGATCATTAATGTAAGTATGAGTCCTTAGTGATAGGAAAGGTCATACTCGGTTGATTTAGAGTCATGTACTTCATTGAAAAATCTATCTGAAGATTCAGCATGAACTTAGGGGGAGCATGGTCAATTTAGTGCACATCAGATCTACAGAGCTCTTCTTTCTACAAGGGAAGAGAAACCTTGTTTTGGTATTGATCCGACCTTTGCCCTTGATGTCAAAGGGGGGGAGTATCTTGGTGTTTGAATAATGGTTATGATTAATGTATTTATCTGTTGTGGTGATCAAACAACATCATGGTTGTCATCAAGTCCAAAGGAGGATATTGTTGGCAATATGATGTGATATATTGTCCTTGATGGAAACCTACTTGATGAAGTTGCCTTTGATGGAAACCTACTTGATGAGTTTCCTTTTGATAAGCAACCTATTTGTTAAAGATGTAAAAATGGTGTATCTACAGGCCAGTTCATAAGTGACAGAGAAAGGAAATCCAGTTAGGATTAGAGAAATGATAAATATAATATGTCACAATGTATACGCAAGTTTGATGAAGAGAAGTCCCATATACATGTGTGTACGAAGAAGCCAAGTTGCCTATGCCTTTTGCACTCTAAAATTATGATATTAGGGGGAATTACCATGGTATTATCCCACAGTATTGAGCATTGTGTCGTTTATTTGATTTCGTCCAAGAATACCATTAGCACTTGTGTGGTTTTGGATCATGGTATTGGTAAAGGCTAAAACTATATAAAGAGAAAAAGATCATAGTGCACGAGGGGTGCATGGGCCTGGGTATTAATGAATACTTCACTCTGAAGTATAATGCACCTATGAATACAATGATGGATCAGGATCCGTAGACCTAAAATTACTATGTATTTGCTTGATCTGTTTATGAAATGTTTAGATCTGTGATTTGGAGAATGTTTGCTGAAGTGAAGTGTAAGATCTGAGCTGTTTATTTATTCTGAAGAGTTGCAAAGTCTTGTAATTTTTGCAGATCTATACGCAGGTTCGTCTTTGTAAAAGTGCATATATACGCATGTTCAGTTAAGAAAAAGCGCGTATGGGATCTAGTGTTTTGATGAAGTGTGCGGAAGGAAATGTCTGATTTATTTTGTTGTTTTACTGTTGTCTGTCAATGATGTATTCATACATATCTGTGTTGTTTTAATACTGATTATGCTTCTAGTTGAATATGATTAAATATAAGTGGTTGGTTGATCTGGTTATAAGTTTCAGTTTGATGAATTTTCTTTGAGCTTATATGTGTGGAGTGGGTCCAGTCTGAAAACTTGATGAAAAGAGGCCTACAAGTTGTGTTGTGTTGAAGTTGTTGGATCCAGTATGAAAATTGATGAAACGTGGTCTATGGTGGTGTTGAGGGTTGGAGCCTTTAGTGAGGGGGTTGTAGCACCCTTCCAGTGGTTGCTGGTAAATGAGATCAGGGGGTAGTAGCTCCCTTCCAGGAGTGGCTGGTAAACGAGAAGTAGGGGGTCGTAGCTCCCTTCCAGTGGTAGCTGGTAAACAATATCAGGGGGTTGGAGTTCCCTTCCAATAGTAGCTAGAGAACGAGAGAAGGTTGCAGCCTTCTGCAGGTAGGTGCCTGCGTGATGGTATGAGTCTACGCAAGTACAAGATTGTAGGCAATTTTCTTACAATAATATTGAAGATAGAGACAACAGCAGCGGTGATTTTTTCCCGAATTGAGTTTCCACCTTAAATCTTGGTGTTCATGCTTGTTTCTTATGTGTGATGATTTATTCTGTTCTTACTGCACATGCTTACTACTTACTAAACATCTGATGAATGAATGATGCACTGATCTATTAAAGCAAAGAATTATTTGCATAATAAGATCTCTGGACATACACAAGTTTGCTTAAAAATAGTCATGTGTATACACTAGTTGGGTTCATTAAAGTTGCGTATAGAAATCAATAAAGAAAAAAGTAAAAGTTTACAGTGAGTTATAAATTTTTCCTAACAAAACATAGAAAGTGTAAATATAATTTAGTTATTTATTTTTAATAAACCATGCATTTCTACCTCTTAGTGCCGAAAATTATCATCAAACCTAAATCATTGGATTAGTTATACATGATATTCATTGGATTAGTTATCATGATTATTGTGAAATTTATGCCTTACGACGTTTCCTTTGCAACATCTGTTGCAATTGCTAGTTTAATTATTTTTTATAAATTTTACTAATAAAATAAATAATTTGATATGTACTATAAATTAATATCTATTCACTTCAATATTTACCAAGCATAAATTATTATTTAAAAAAAAAAATACCTATTTTTGCAACTCTATCCATATTAATGAATGACTAGAACTGGTTGAAGTCATGTAATGTGGAAAACTACTAGATTACTTTTTTAGTTTGCAATTAGATGTTGCCCCACTAAACCAAGTGGAAGAACAGATGGTTGGATGGATCTTTAGGGTTTAATGTGCACCTAAAGATGCATTGAAGGTCAACTGGAAGCACAGATGGTTAGATGGATCTATAGGGTTTAATGTGCACCTAGAGATGCATTGAAGGTGGAAATGATTGAAGGTGGTAGTAAAATTATGTTGTTTTTTTTTAGCTTTATTTTTTATGAGGCTTTTAAAGACAGTAAGGAAAATTATGCAGATATTTTGGCACCTAGTTTTTGGGATATTCTATTCAGCAAGGGTTTTGTTGAGAAGTTGGGAGAGTTTAATGTGAAACCTCACAGTAAAAGGGTAGAATACAAGAGCCAAATAAAGAAGTTATCTGTGCCATAGGTTATCTTTAGCCTCATGAAGATTAACATAACTTATTCTTCTTATTTAATGAATATGTGTTATTCTTGAGATTTGAGGCTATCTTTAATTTAGTGGAAGTCAAAATAACATCTTATTCTTTTTATTTAATAGGTATTTGTGATTCTTGAGATTTAAGGTAGAATAATATGGATTTTGATCTTGGGAATTTGAATTATGGAGTGGTGTCAAACCAAGATGGAATTTGATAGACAAATTTATAAGTGATTTGCGCTTCAAATACAGTTAAAGTTTTTATAAAACTGTCAAAAAAAATTATTGAAATTGTGAAGATTTGTCCCTCTTTCAAAGCTGGGTATGAAAATATCTCTTCTTCATTTTCTTTGATGGTGCTTGTGACCTTGTTCCGTTCCACCATGTTGCACATCCAGGCCCCTCCACAGAGCCCAATTATGAATTCAACCCATCAGCAGCACACAATTCCATTATTGTCAATGAATTCAGATTACAGCTTCATGGGTTTTAGGTCCTTTAAAGAGCCGGTGACATCTTCTGAGAGCCTTTGCCTAGAATTGCAGAGAATTTTGGTCGGACTGAAGATTCAAAATGTCCTAAATGTAATGTATTCTGTTTTCTTGCCTTTGAATTTGTATTGATGGCTCCATATGGGGATTTGAAATGGAGAATATCATATTCATATTCATGTTTACATATATAGTCAGTTGTTTGATATTTTGGGGATTTGTCTTTTAATGGGGGTGTGTGATTATTGAGATTTAGTGCCGAATTAAACGGATTCTCATCTTGGAGTTTTGGATTATTCAGCATAAATTTTTCAAACACGATTGTTTTGAAACAGATATTTCATATAAAAATTTTATAAATTTGAATATTTTTAAAGAAATATGACCAAACATTTTATAGATTGTATATTTTGAAATAAAATAATGAAATTCTCAAAAATTTCTAAATAAATTTTCCATTGATTAATTAAATATAGAAAACACTAAACTCTAAAAATTTTATGAACCACTAAGTAGCTTTTGCAATGCTAAATAACATAGAGAATTTGATACCATCAATATCCCAATCATTTGTGCCATAGACCCACACTTGCATGAGAAGGGTGACGCAACAAAACTGAATTCGGACCCCTGAGGAGATTTTGGTCAATTGTAGCGTGGCTCTGTCAGCATTTCTGTTCTGAAATCTCGTTCTTTGTCCACGTGGACTACTTCCTCTTTCTCGGAAATTTATTTATCTAATCTGTGGAATTTGATAAATAAACGTTATCCACAACCTTTGGCAATTAAGTTATAGAATTGAGCTTTATATCAATAACCAACGCCTTTTTGAATAAATGATTTTTAAATAGACCTTTGGTTCCGGCCCCACAAACGTAATCGACGGCCCAATAAAATGCTCGTACCGTACCTGGTTATCTTCCGCGCATCTTTATCAACCGACTACCATCCGATGGCCCCTTCCCAAATCAACGGCTCTCCGTGATATCGCTCGGCTTCCCTAGTTGAACGATAACGTGCGATGGCGTGCTATGACAGTGATTTTCCATGGGTCCACCTCGCCACGTGTCGCATTCCCTATGGAATCGCTTGCAAACAGAAAATACCGCTTACTCACCCAAAAGCAGTGCGATATGGGCAACCCGGCTTGCAAATCCACTCGCGGGTTTGGTACAGTGCTTGACCACGGGTGTAAGTCTGGTTTGCGCTATTCTTTTATCCGCCCCTTTTACTAACTCAAGGTTTAGTCCTGGTTCCGGACTTCAATTAACAATAAACGAATTCATTTCTTGATTAAATGGGATTCACCATTATTAACAGACCTCGCCTACACATGGGATTTCTTCACTCACTCGGACAATTCGAGAGAAAGAAATGGACAGAGAATTACAGAGGTTTCGTGGTGACTTGATTCACCAAAATTCTGCACACAATATCAGCTCAACAGTTATACACAAGACAATGTTCAATCACCTCACAATCAAATGAATTTCCTCACAAATAACGACTCAAGACAGTTAGATAATCAACGGGAACTGAAATTCATTTAACTGGAAGCAATTGTTAATACACAGATTTTATTGCAGAAATATCTCTCTTCCTCCTCCTCCTAATACATCCGAGGGATTACATTTATATACATAAACATTTTTTTTTTCGGTTCCTCTGCGAGGACCGTTTAGGAAAACCAAAAGCCTAATTACAATTATTCAATTAACTGAAACAAGACAGATAGATCGAATCCAAACCTATTCAACTTCTATGGACTCTAACTAGTCTAAATGAAATAGTCAGCTGAGGTATTGACACCTAGCTGTTACAATTCGATGAATTCGAACTCTCCTAGACACAACATGTGGACAAAACCTCCTACATTGCTGGCTAGTGTTTAATGCCCCTACATCAGACTCACGAGGGAAAATTTCTTCATGGGCTCCTGTCCATGAGCTCTTCCACTGATTTGCCTATCTTCTGCAACATTCCTTTAGTCATCCAAGTGGCATCTTCTTCCGGCTTGTCCTTCCATTTGATTAAGTACTGAAATTACTCTTGTCCTCTGGTCTTCCTGAATACTCTTTTGTCCAATATCCTCTCTGGTTGCAATGGTTGTGCTGGAGGTAGTTGTTCCTTCCACTCAATCTGTTCCTTGTCTGCTGGTCCTTCTTCTGCACCATCATCTTCATACTTGTACAAATCTGCAACATTAAAAATGGGAGATATTCCAACATCAGGAGGTAATTCAATCTCATAAGCATTTGTAGAAAAATTTCTAAGTATCTTGCATGGCCCAATATTTTTGAACTTTAGTTAGTTGTACTGCTTCTTTGGGAATCTCTCCTTCCTCAAGTGTGCCAAAACCTGATCTCCTACTTCAAAATGAACTTCTTTTCTGCTCAATTCTGCTCTTCTTTTGTATTTGATGCTGCTGCCTTGTAGTTGTTGTTTCACTTGTTCATGTATGGCCTGGATCTCTGAAGCAAATTCCTCACCATCGGCGCTCCTTAGCTCTTCACTTCCCAGATTTCTCAACTCTGATATTCCTCTGGGGTGCATTCCATAAAAAATATTAAATGGACTCTACCTTGTGCTCCTATTTGGTGAGTCATTATATGCATATTCTACCTGGGGCAAGATATGATCCCATTGTTTGGGATGCTCTCCTGCAAGACTTCTCAACAAATTTCCCAGACTCCTATTCACTACCTCAGTTTGTCCATCAGTCTGGGGATGATAAGCTGAACTGAAACTCAATTTGGTACCAATTTTCTTCCACAGTGTCCTCCAAAAATGACCCACAAATCTGGTGTCTCTGTCTGAAATAATACTCTTGGGCAACCCATGTAATCTAACAACTTCTTTGAAAAACATGTTAGCAACATGGGTGGCATCACTAGTTTTATAGCATGGAATAAAATGCGCCATTTTGGAGAATCTGTCCACCACAACAAAGACTGCATCATTCCCTCTCTGAGTCTTGGGAAATCCTAGAACAAAATCCATACTCACCATGTCCCAAGGCCTGTCTGGAATAGGCAAGGGAGTGTACAATCCTGTGTTCTGGCTCCTTCCTTTAGCATATTAACAGATCTTGCAATTTTTCACAAAATTATCTACTTATGTTCTCATCCTGGGCCAGTAATAAAAGTGACTCAGCTGCTCATAAGTTTTATCAGTACCAAAGTTTCCAGCAAGTCCACCACTATGCTTCTCTTTGATCAAATTTTCTCTCATGGAACATTTTGGTACACACAGTTGGTTTCTTTTGAATAGTAAGTCCTCCTGCAAGAAATAATCCAGCCACTAGCTTCTATCTGTTAAAACAGGGTTACAACATGCCTCCAATGCTTCTTTAAAATCTGGATCTGTTTTATACAATTCTTTGAGAAAATCAAACCCTACAACTTCAAAAATAGTTTCTTGAACCAGCATGTGCCTCCTACTCAAAGCATCATCTAATTTATTTTCTTGGCCACTTATGTTTCTCAAAACAAAATTAAAACCTTGGAGATACTCAACCCATTTGGCATGCTTATGCTTTAACTCGGGCTGCTGTAAAATATACTGCAAAGCATGATTGTCATAATATAATACAAATTCCCTGGACATCAAATAATGTCTCCACTTTTTCAGTGCTTGAACAATTGCATAGAATTCCTTCTCATAAGAGGAATACTTTATACTGGTGTCATTAAGCTTCTCACTGAAATATGCTACAAGTCTATCATCCTGACTCAACACAGCTCCAATGGCCTCTCCACTGGCATCACAATTTACTTGGAATGGTTTAGTAAAATCAGGCAGAATCAAACCAGGTTTCTCAGTTATCTTTTGCTTCAAAAGTTTAAAATTTCTTTCTGCTTTAGCAGTCCACTTAAATGGCTGTCTTCTCTTCTTTATTGTCTCAATTATGGGTGCATTGATCTTACTAAAGTTTCTTATGAATTTCCTGTAAAAACTGGCAAGTCCATGGAAACTTCTTACCTCAAAAACATTCCGGGGTGAAGGCCACTCCACAATTGCCTTGACCTTTTCTGGGTCCATCTTCAATCCTTCTGCAGAAACAACAAACCCCAAATACACCAACTCTTCTTTCATGAATGAGCATTTCTTCAAATTTATCAGCAGTTTCTCTTGGTGCAGCTTCTTCAAGACATGATTAAGATGCCTTAAATTTTCTTTTTTAGTGTTGCTGAAAACTAATATATCATCTAGATACACTATCACGAATCTACCAATAAATTCCTTCAATACTTCATTCATAAGTCTCACAAAGGTACTAGGTGCATTTGACAACCCGAAAGGCATTACCATCCATTCATATAATCCTTCATTTTTTTTAAAGGCAGTTTTCCACTCATCACCCTCTCTTATTCTAATCTGATGGTATCCACTTTTCAAATCTATCTTTGAAAAATATTTAGCACCACTCAAACAGTCCATCAAATCCTCAATTCTAGGCAAAGGGAATCTGTACCTGATTGTGATCTTATTGATTGCTCTGGAATCAGTACACATCCTCCAGCCTCCATCTTTCTTTGGGCTCAATACTGTTGGTACTGCACATGGACTCAAACTTTCTCTGATCAGCCCCTTGTCCACCAATTCATGTACTTGTCTCCTGATTTTTTCATTTTCTTTAGGAGTCATTCTGTAGCCTGCCTTATTTGGCATATTTGAACCAGGGATAAAATCTATCTGATGGTTGATCTTTCTTACAGGTGGCAGCTCATCAGGTAAATCATCCACAACAATGTCACACTAATTGTCTAACATCTCTTGGATTTCTATTGGCAAATCAGAAATATTTGTAGAAGTAAGAACTACCTTAGGTTCTCAAACTAAAGCAAAGCTTACCTCTTCTTCTTCTATCTTTTGTAGATATTCCTTCCTGCTCAGCAACAAGGTCTTTGGATCAATCACTCTGCTGGATGGCTCTCCTTCTTCCATGGGTATCAATGTATGATGCACCCCATCCTTGAAGAACTTGTAACTGTTCTTCTTGCCATCATGCACTGCTGCTCTGTAAAACTACCAAGGTCTACCTAGCAGTATGTGAGACACATCCATGGGCATTACATCACACAAGACCTTATCTTTGTATTTGCCCATTTGCAGCTCTATCTCACACTGTTCTTTTACAACCAGCTGGTGCCCTTTATGCAACCAGGACACCCTGTAGGGAGTTGGATGCTCCTTTGTCTTCAACTTCAACTTCTCTATCACCTCAGTGGAAACCATATTGTCTGTGTTGCCACTGTCAATGACTATCTGGCAGCATTTCCCTTGGACTTTGCATATGCTCCTAAAAAAAGTCTTCCTTTGTGCAGGTTGAGTGACATCTTTGGCTTGCTTCAACGAGACCTTATTTACCACCAAGGACTCTCCCCTCTCTATAAGAATTTCTTCTTCAATTTCTGCCTCTTCTCCAGCCTGGGCAACAACAGCATTTCTTGGGCCAGCACCCACATTCTCTGGACACTCATAGTGCTTATGTCCCACTTGCTAACATCTAGAACACCTCAACTCTCTACCTCTGCCTCTGTCTCTGCCTCCTCTTCCTTTTCCTCTGTAAGGACCCCTTCTGCCCCTTGCATCCTCCTCTGTAGATGCATTCTGAGGTGAGCTACCGTTAGCTCCATCCTTGGGTGTAGTAGGCTTTCCTCTACCCCCCTGACTTCCCTTTCCACGGAAAGTACCTCTCTTCTTGGCAGACTGTTTCCTCAAGAGTTTCTCCTCTGCTTTCAAGGCCATCTGGTAGGCCTCTTCCACTGTCTTAGGAGACAGGAGACCAATCTCATCTTGGATCTCCAGCTTGAGACCATTCACATATCTGGAAGTCTTCTATGGTGTGTCCTGGAATTGCCTAGCCCTTATGCTTACTCTGTAGAATTCCTCTGTGTATTCTTTTACTGTCAACAACCTCTATCTGAGGTTCTGCATTTGCTTATACAATTTCAGCTGATAATCACTAGGAAAGAATTTACCTTTTAATTTAGCCATCATTCTGTTCCAGCTCTTGATAGGTTGCTTGCCAACTCTCCTCCTTTCTGCCTGCACTCCATCCCACCAAAGTGCAGCATGTCCTTTCAGCTTTGTCACTGCAAACTTGACCTTTTTATCTTCGCTTATTTCTTCATAATCGAAGCACTTGCTCATTTCATTTATCCAGTCCACCAGCTCCTCTGGATTCAATCCCCCTGCATAACTCGACACTTCAATTCTGGGCTTAACTGCAGACCCCAAAACAGTTCTAAGGAGCCTCATGTCAGGAGGAATCTCAACAATTTCTTCCGCTTCTTCTGTTTCAGGTTCACTGATGTCTTCAGGATCTCTGGGCTGTCTTCGCTCCATGGCATCCATTCTGGCCTCGACCCTCTGCAACATCCCAACACCTCTAGGTTGGCTACAGGTCTCCTTCTGCCAGCACCTCTACCAACTCGGATTGCCATGTCAGCTCTTCTGTAAAAACAACTCGGAAACAACGGCTCTGATACCACAAATGACGCAACAAAACTGAATTCGGACCCCTGAGGAGAGTTTGGTCAACTGTAGCATGGCTCTGTCAGCATTTCTGTTCTGAAACCCTGTTCTTTGTCCACGTGGACTACTTCCTCTTTCTCGAAAATTTATTTATCTAATCCGTGGAATTTGATAAATAAACGTTATCCACAACCTTTGGCAATTAAGTTATATAATTGAGCTTTATATCAATAACCAACGCCTTTTTGAATAAATGATTTTTAAATAGACCTTCAGTTCCGACCCCACAAACGTAATCGACGGCCCAATCAAATGCTCGTACCATACCTGGTTATCTTCCGCGCATCATTATCAACCAACTATCATTCGATGGCCCCTTCCCAAATCAACGGCTCTCTGCGATATCGCTCGGCTTCCCTGGTCAAAAGATAATGTGTGATGGCGCGCTATGACAACGGTTTTCCGTGGGTCCACCTCGCCATGTGTCGCATTCCCTATGGAATCGCTCGCAAATAGAAAATACCACTTACTCACCCAAAAGCGGTGCAATATGGGCAACCCAGATTGCAAATACACTCGCGGGTTTGGTACAGTGCTTGACCACGGGTGTAAGTCTAGTTTGCACTATTCTTTTATCCACTCCGTTTACTAACTCAGGGTTTAGTCCCGGTTCCGGACTTCAATTAACAATAAACGAATTCATCTCTTGATTAAACGAGATTCGCCATTATTAACAGACCTCGCCTACACACGGGATTTCTTCACTCACTCGGACAATTCGAGAGAAAGAAATGGATAGAGAATTACAGAGGTTTCGTGGTGACTTGATTCACCAAAATTCTGCACACAATATAAGCTCAACAGTTATACACAAGACAATGTTCAATCACCTCACAATCAAACGAATTTCCTCACAAATAACGACTCGAGACAGTTAGATAATCAACGGGAACTGAAATTCATTTAACTGGAAGCAATTGTTAATACACAGATTTTATTCCAGAAATATCTCTCTTCCTCCTCCTCCTAATACATCCGAGGGATTACATTTATATACATAAACATTTGTCTGTTCGGTTCCTCTGCAAGGACCGTTTAGGAAAACCAAAAGCCTAATTACAATTATTCAATTAACTGAAACAAGATAGATAGATCGAATCCAAACCTATTCGACTTCTATAGACTCTAACTAGTCTAAATGAAACAGTCAGCTAAGGTATTGACACCTAGCTGTTACAATTCGATGAATTCGAACTCTCCTAGCCACAACATGTGGACAAAACCTCCTACATTGTTGGCTAGTGTCTAATGCCCCTGCATCAAAGGGGAAATTCCTTCTTGTGATGTGTCAATAAGAAACGAGTGAAGTGTTGTTGCTTGATCATTTAATGCCCATAATAATTTGTGTAGAAGTTATTATTTAAGGTTGTGTTAGCTAGTATTAAAGTTTTTTATTAAAATGAAAATTGTAATGGTGTGTGGTGTTGTAACTTGTTTTGATTTTTGCATTTATTGGAATAATGAATAATGGGATGATCGCTTTAATATGGTACCTTTTGTAAGTTTTAAATTTTTATAGTAAAACAATTCATTTTCATTTTTTTAAGGAATAAAAAAGTAAACAATAGAAATTAAACATAATATTTAGATATTTATTTTGGAAATTTTTAACAAGGAAAAATAGAAAAATGTTTAGAAAGATATCTTTGACTTTCCTCAACATTTAAGTTTATTCTTTACAATACAATATATAAAATTCTATTGCATCTAAACTCCTTATGTGTTTGAGCCAAATTAGATTCCTTGATTGAAATTACATTACAATGAAAAAAAAAACCATTGAATGAAAAGCACAAAAAATAGTCCAAAAATTAACCAAAAACAAATTCCTTTCTCAAGAGCTTCACCCTTCGACCTACTTGCTCCCATAAAAAAAAAATAACACATGCCTAACACCCTTTTCCAACTTAGGAGCTAACTACTTCATAACCACTCTCTTATGGGGTAGGGTGTTCTAGTTTGTATGAGCATTTTTTCTCATCTCACTGAGACTCAAACTTTCTATTTCATGTTCTCCTTCATTGCCGGATGTTGTCTTGTCTTGTCCTATCACATAAACATTTTGACTGGATCGAATTACATAAAAATAAAAAATTAAATAAAAATAATATAATGTAATGTAAACATTTTAACTTCATCAAAAATAAATAAATAAATAAAAATAATCCTCTAAAAATAAAATAAAAATGACCCATGGTATTGAGAACCCATGGTATTCATGTGGAATATTTCTTATTTAAAGGGGGGGAATAAACCAACCTAGATCCATCTTAACTATGGATCTACCAAGCGCCTAGAGGGATCAAATCAATTTTCACTATAAAAGAGATTTGCATCTCAAGACATTTGATCCCTCTTGGTGCTTCGTAGATCCAGAGTTAAGATTGATCTAGGCTTATATATATATGATGATCTCACTTTAAATCAACCCTCCCATTTCTTTCAAATCCTTCATCCATGTTAAATTAACTCCTATAACTTGCATCTCAAATATGGCATGCAATCATAGATGGTACTTTATGCATTCACATACATAGTGTTCATTTAGTTGTTGTGCTATGGTTTCATGTTTGGTTTCTTACCTAGATATGGTGTGATGACTTCTTGCCTATTCATGAACATGGTAAAGGACAGTTGTGATCTAGTAACACTTCATAATAATAATAAAAATATACAATATTATCTCATCGTACCATGGGATATAATTTGATTTTTTTTTTAAGGATATAATCAAGTCTTGAGTCAAGTCATAATATTGGAGGTGTAGTTAATATAACATCTCTCGCATCCCAAAACATACTTAAAAATTTACAACATTCCCATTATTTCCCATTCCATTCACACAAATTTGTCATCTTTTTTTATGTCTACTTTATCATATTTTCATACAACAAGGTTTAAGCAAAGTAAATGAAGAGTCATGTGAAAGCCTAAGTCAAATTAAAGTCCAAAAAGATGGATAAAGGTGAAGAGAAATAAAATGTCAAAATCCAAAAAATAGGTAATGCTAGATTTATGCCACCTCACTAAAAGATCATGAGTCCTTAAATCATTTTCTTAATAATGCATATCTAAATAAAGGTCTAGGAAATTAAAAACTAAAAGAAAATATAAAGAAATTAGGTAATGAAACAAAGTGTTGATGTGATAACTCTAAGAAAAACTCCTTCTTATAGGATTAAATGTGAAATTAATGAATATTCACAACCTTGAAAAGCTAGCAAGGGAAAACAAAGACCTTCACATCATCATAAATGATTATGAGGGTCAATACATAAAGTTTCCTATTTTGCTTTTGCACACTATCCATCATATCACCTACTTATAACTTAATGATCTAAGGAATACCCATTGTCCTAGGATTTTTCACACATAAAAAGGGTTAGGTTGTCCTCCCATGATAAATCTAAGGTAAATCTTAAACTAAATTATGTTATGATATTTCTAGAAAAGATCACTTTGTGCATATTACTTAATGACTTGTCTATTGAGGCTTGAATCACCACTTTAGGTGGGAACCTTGCACTAGGGTCCATGTACATGTGTCGTGAATGACATATATGCCTTGGGATCTATTTATTATGCCTCAAGACCTATGTTCTTTCCCTAAGAACTACGATATTTCCACGGGATCCATATAACAACATATCTAGACAAACATATATACATTTGGATTTGTTATCACTTGGCTAGACAGGCTAGGTTGTGTCAACCTCCAACCAAGAGTAACTATTTCAAACCAACTTTTAACTGAAGTTAGCCCTTCCAGTTAAACACGTCAGATTGAAGGAAATTGGAGCAATATGACATGAATTCCAATCAATCAATTAAGCCATGAAACTGATAACAAGATCTATGCCAATTTCTTGGTACCCATGATATTGCATTGGGACATGTGTCATTACTTTCATATATTTAATAGTGCAATGGATAATCATGACATGGATTCCACATAATCACCATGTGCCATGTGGAGCATTTATAGAGGTTTCACTTACTTTATTGAAAGATATTCATGCATGTGTAGTTTATTCCAATTTGTTGTGCTTTGTTGACCACAAGTGTGGGTTTGTTGGGGTCAATCGTGAGGTTGTTACATAGTTGCATTGGTTGTTATAGGTGATTATGAGTTGGTTGAGGTTGTTATGAACAGATTTGACCATTTATCTCTTGGAGTGTCTCATTCACGAAGCTACATATGCTACAATTTATTGGAGAATCTTAGTTATGGTGCCACACATACCAACTATCATGACTTTTTCTATCAAGATATGCTTGTATGCCATTCTTTTTCGGTGGTTCATTGAGATTTTATTTCACATTTCATGTAATTGGTTAAGAGGACACATTTTCTTATTAGATTTCTATGACCACAATGACCACACATGTTGGTAGTTAGATCTTATATCACGGGGAAGCACTTGCTCAAGAGGATTTTATTGATGGTTTTAAAGGTGAATTTTGTATTTTCCCAGGCTACATGAGAACCTAGATGAAGGTTGTATTGTCACCTAGTTTTTACTCATGGTTTTGTGAGGCACCTTATCTATATAAGGAGGCCTCTTCTTCTTTCGTTTTTTAGTTGGAAAATAATTTGGACAAACTTGATTGCGTAAGTGTGAAATATGTCTATTCTTTAGTGTTTATTCTAAGGATAACATAGGAGATATTTGTTATTTCTTACACTCGAGGAGGAAGGAGATACGACAATATCAAAGAAGGCACCATATGCCTTGTTGAAAAGGAAAGTGAGATAAATTTTCTTATTTAATTTCTTTATAGTCATTTAGACTTACACTATTGTGTTGAGTGTAGACATCCTAGGGCTTTACCCTCTTGCTTTAAGCTAGGTTTAAAATTCATGTTGTAGTACGTAAGCTAAATTGTCATAAGATTGTCCCGTAATTACTTTGATTGAGTCAAGTATCTTAGTTAAAGTTAAAAAAACAATGCTTTTATGGTGCTCCTAACTTCAACACATGAGATACATGAACAAACACTCAAAGGTAAGAAGTGTCCTGTAATCAAGTGTGGTAGGATTCGTCTTTTCCTTGCACTTTTCAACTAAACATTCAAAAATGTTTCTTTTAAATTTTGTTTTATTTTAAATCTAGAATTTAGATGATATTTCTTCTTAGATCAAAATTTAAGGCTATTTTTTTATATAGATTTGGATGATTACTATAAATAGTGTGTTTTACAATTTGGATAGAATAACACATTTTTGCAAATTCTTACTAGTTTAATGCCTCTAAGTAGTAACTAGTTGATTTATATGGATCTTTGGATTAAGGGGTTAATTATGCCGATAGACATGTCTATATTGGAAAAATATTTCTAAAATTTTTAATTTAAGTATTGATAGATGACAAGATTTAACCTATACTAAATATCCAGTCAATGTTTTTAGTACTAATCATAATAGAGTGGAGATTTTTCTCCAAAGTATTTATGCCTTTTGAATTTTTAATTTAATAAAAATAATTACATATATGTGTGTGTGGTTTTTTTTTGGGACAATTGGTAAGTTTTGAAGTATATGGATCTTTGGATTAAGGAGTTAATTAAGATAATAAGTGTGTTTATTTTGGAAAATAACTTCCAAAATTGATGTAGGAGCATGAGGCTTAGAGACAAAAGGCTTCATTAATTATTCCAAAAATCCAAAAAAAGTTACAAGCAAAGGTGTTGGTGCCTTTAGCTGTCAATTTATAGTTATACTAAATAGGGTTGAACTAGTATTTAGGAAGATTGAGCAGTTTTAGATTAGATTCAGCATATTTAGCTTTCAGTTGATAGAATTAGGGAAGATGTTATGTAATTAGGATTTTACTTAAATTAGGAGAATTCAATCCTCAAGAAGAGGTCCACTGTTATGTAACAAAAAACTATAAATTTAACCTCTGAGAAGGAAGAATTTGAATTGGGTCGTAGAAGATTTGATTGAGAGGGTTTTGCCTCTGTTTTAATAAAATTACAGAATTTCACTATCTATTGTATTCTTGGAAAATTCCCGGAGGGTTTCATCTCTTCGAGATTCATTGGATTTATGTTTATGTGTAGAATTAAGTATATTAAACTTCTGTGTAAAGGTTCAGAGGAATTGAAGAAATTATGAGTTCTTTGTTTGAGAGTGGATAGTGATAATTGATCTATGGTTATTGAGTTACGTAGCGGAAAGGGAGGTTTCCAGAGGAGCGAAGTTAAAACTGTAAAGCAACGAAAATCCGTGTCAACGCGATCGAAAAACGAAAATTTGAAGGACAAGCGGTTTTCGAGAAACCAGACACTATTGTCGCACCGCTTTTGGGTTGTGAGTGGTTTTTTTCATTTTGAATGTGATCATATTGGATCATGACACATCACGGTGTTAAAACCACCAATTTCACGTTACTTTTGGGTGATAAAGTACGGGGGATAATTCTACGCAATAGACGTCCGATATTATGCGTTGGAGATCCGACTGTGCTCGCGTCAGGAGTTGCATGGGGTTTAAAACAAAGGTATGGACCCGACGTTTTATGAAATGGATTTTTATTAAAGGTTGAAATGTAGAATCATTTCCGAATGTTTTAATACTGTTTCAAAAAAGAGCTTTATTAAGAAATTGAGATCTGAAACTTCCGAAATTTTTAAACCTTGTTTAAAAGTAAAGTATTACATTTCCGAAAGGTTTTTAAACATTGTTTAAAGTGAATTATAATGTTTCCAAAGGTTTAACATTGCTTAAAGGATAAAAGGGAATTTTGCTTCCGTGGTGCATTTTATTAGTTTTATCAACCAATCTAATAAAGGTTGATGACCGAGAGTGGAATAGGAGATCAAGGAAAAATTCCTCCTAAATTAGAAAACATTGTAACTAAGTTTTAACATCTCTCCTTAACACCTGCACCCACACTGCCATCATTTGTGGTATCAGAGAATTCTTCAAAACATTTTTCAGACACTGAACAAGCTTCCAAAAGTCAGAAAAAGAAACCCAACATGGCTGTCAGAATTGGTAGAGGTGGTGCTGGTAGAAGAAGAGGTAGACCAGTTGCAAATGCTGAAGTACTAGAGACTATGTAGCAGATTCAAGCTAGATTGGGAGCAATAGAAGCAGGAAAAAAAAGAGATCTTGAAGATGTTAGTGAACCTAAAGCTAAAAAATAAGAAGAAGAAAATGTTGAGCTTACTCCTGATATGAGATTCTTTAAATCAGTTTTAGGATCTACATCCAAGCCTATACTTGAAGTATCAGCTTTTACAGGAGGATTGAATCCAGAAGAGTTGATAGACTGGATCAATGAAATGAATAAATGCTTTGATTATGAAGAGATGGGTGAAGAAAAGAGAGTTAAGTTTGGTGTCACAAGGTTGAAAGGACATGCGGCACTTTGGTGGGATGGAGTGCAAGAAGAAAGAAGGAGAGTTGGTAAGCAGCCAATCAAGAATTGGAACAGAATGGTAGCAAAGATGAGAGGTAAGTTTTTTCCTAGTGATTATCAGCTTTCATTATTTAGACAAATGCAAAATCTTAGACATAGATTAATGAAAGTAAAATAACACACAGAATAATTTTACAAAGTGAACATAAGAGCAGGGAAAATTCAAGATACAGCAGAGAATATTATCAGGTACATAAATGGTCTCAGAATGGAGATTCAAGATGAGATAAGTATATTGTCTCCTAAAACAGTAGAAGAAGCTTACCAGATGGCCTTAAAATCTGAAGAAAAACTCATAAGAAAGAAATCTACCAAAGGAAGAGGTACTTTCTGAGGACGAGGAAGTCAAGGTGGTAGAGGAAGATCTACAACACCAAGAGATGGAGCTAGAAGCAGCTCACCTCAGTATGCACCCACATAAGGTGATACAAGTGGCATAAGGAGTCCTTATAGAGGAAGAGGAGGCAGAAATAGAGGAAGAGAAGTGAGATGTTACAGATGTAAAAAATTAGGACATAGATCCTATGAGTGTCTAGAGAATGTGGGGACAAACCAGAGAAATTCAATTGTTGCTCAAACTGAAGAGGAAGCAGCAAAGTTGCCTGAAACAGAGAAAGAAGTTGTGCCAGAGAAAGGATAATCTTAGTGGTTAACAAGGTTTTGTTAAAACAAACAAAGGAAGTTGTTGAACCAATGCAGAGAAATACTTTGTTCAAAAGTGTGTGCAAAGTTCAAGGGAAATGTTGTCAATTTGTAATTGATAGTGGTAGTACAGATAATTTGATCTCTACAGAGGTGATAGAGAAGTTGAAATTGAAGACAAGGGAACATCCAACACCCTACAAGGTGTCATGGCTTCAGAAAGGACATCAGTTGATAGTAAAAGAAAAATGTGAAATAGAATTGAAAATGGGCAGTTACAAAGATAAAATCATGTGTGATTTCATGCCTATGGATGTGTGTCACATATTTCTGGGTAGACCTTGGCAGTATGACAGAGCAGCAGCACATGATGGAAAGAGAAACACTTACAAGTTTTTCAAAGATGGTAGGAATAAAAGATTGTTACCTGTGGAAGAAGAAGATGCATCAAATAAAAAGTCTGATCCAAAGGCTTTATTGTTGAGTGGAAAAGAATACTTGCAGCGGATTGAAGATGATGAGGTAAATTTTTCTTTAGTTTTCAAACCTAAGGTAGTATTTACTTCTACTAAAATTTCTGATTTTCCAATTGAAATTTAAGAAATGTTGGAGAATTATTGTGATATTATTGTGGATGATTTGCCTGACGAATTACCACCTGTAAGAAGAATCAGGAATCAGATAGATTTGATTTTAGGATCAAATTTTCCAAACAAAGCAGCTTATAGAATGACTCCTACAGAAAATGAAGAAATCATAAAGCAAGTGTAGGAATTGGTTGACAAAGGTTTGGTCAGAGAAAGTTTGAGTCCTTATGTAGTACCTACAGTATTAAGTCCGAAGAAAGATGGAGGTTGGAGAATGTGCACTGATTCAAGAGAAATTAACAAGATAACAATCAGGTGTAGATTTCCTTTACCTAGAATTGAAGATTTGATGGATTGTTTGAGTGGAGCAAGATTTTTTTCAAAACTAGATTTGAAAAGTGGGTATCATCAAATTAGGATAAGGGAAGGAGATGAATGGAAAAAAGCCTTTAAAAAAAATGAGGGATTGTATGAATGGATGGTAATGCCTTTTGGTTTATTAAATGCACCTAGCACATTTATGAGGCTTGTGAATGAAGTATTAAAGGAATTTATTGGTAAATTTGAAATAGTATATCTGGATGATATATTAATTTACAGCAAAACAAAGGAAGAACACCTGAGACATCTTAATTATGTCTTAAGGAAGTTACATCAAGAGAAGTTACTGGTAAATTTAAAGAAATGTTCATTCATGAAAGAAGAATGGGTATATCTAGGTTTTGTTGTTTCTGCTAAAGGATTAAAAATGGATCCAGAGAAGATAAAGGAAATTGTGGAGTGGCCTTCACCTAAAAGTGTTTTTGAGGTAAGAAGTTTTCATGGTCTTGCTAGTTTTTATAGAAAATTCATAAGGAATTTTAGTAAGATCAATGCACCTATCATTGAAACCATAAAGAAGGACAAACAACCATTCAAGTGGATTGTTGAAGCTTAAAGGAATTTTCAGTTCTTGAAGCAAAAGATAACTAAGAAACATGTCTTAGTTTTGCCTGATTTTAATAAACCATTTCAAGTGAAATGTGATGCCAGTGGGGAAGCTATTGGAGTTGTATTAAGTCAAGAAGACAGACTTGTAGCATATTTCAGTGAGAAGCCGAATGGGACAAGAAGGAAGTACTCTTCTTATGACAAGGAATTGTATGCAATTGTATAGTCATTGAAGAAGTGGAGACATTATTTAATGTCTAAAGAATTTGTGCTATATTCATATAATCATGCTTTACAGTATATTATGCAACGACCTAAACTGAATCAAAAACATGCAAAATGGGTTGAATATCTTCAAATTTTTAACTTTTTTTTGAAGCATATAAATGGTCAAGCAAACAAGGAAGTTGATGCCTTGCGTAGAAAAATCATTCTTGTGCAAGAAAGTCAAATTCAAGTGTTAGGATTTGATTTTCTTAAAGAACTCTATAAGACAGATTTGGATTTCAAAGAAGCATTTGAAGCATGTTGTAATCCTGTTTTAATAGACAGAAGTCAGTGGTTAGATTATTTCTTGCAAGAGGGTTTATTGTTCAAAAGAAATCAGTTGTGCATACCAAATTGTTTTATGAGAGAAAATTTAATCAGAGAGAAACATAGTGGTGGTCTTGCTGGACATTTTGGTGTTGATAAGACTTATGAGGAGCTAAGTCATTTTTATTTTTGGCCAAAGATGAGATCTGAAGAGGAAAAGTATGTGGAGAATTGTAAAATTTGTCAATATGCAAAAATAAAAAATAAAAATGCAGGTTTGTACATTCCATTACCTATTCCAGACAGACCTTGGGATATGGTAAGTATGGATTTTTTTTTAGGATCGCCTAAGACACAGAGAGGAAATGATGCAATTTATGTTGTAATTGACATATTTTCAAAAATGGCACATTTTATTCCATGTTATAAAACCAATGATGCTACTCATGTTGCCAATTTGTTTTTCAAGGAGATTGTCAGATTACATGGGTTACCTAAAAGTATTGTCTCTGATAGAGATACCAGATTTTTTGGTCATTTTTGGAGGACATTGTAGAAGAAGCTTGGTACTAAACTAAGTTTCAGCTCAGCTTATCACCCTCAGACTGATGGGCAGACTGAAATAGTGAACAGGAGCTTGGGTAATATTTTGAGAAGTCTTGCAGGAGAACATCCTAAACAGTGGGATCATATTTTACCACAAGCAGAGTATGCATATAATGATTCACCTAACAGAAGTCCAGGGCAGAGTCCATTCCATATATTTTATGGAATGCACCCAAGAGGAGTATCTGAATTGAGGAACTTGGGAAAAGCAGAAATGAGAAGTGTTGAAGGAGAGGAGTTTGCTTCAGAAATTCAAGCAATACATGAACAGGTAAAGCAGCAGCTACAAGACAGCAGCATCAAGTACAAAAATAGAGCAGATTTGAGAAAAAGAGAAGTTAATTTTGAAGTTGGTTATTTGGTTTTGGCTCACTTGAGGAAAGAAAGATTTCCAAAGAGGAAGTATAACAAGTTGAAATTCAAAAATATAGGACCATGCAGGATATTGAGGAAGTTTTCTGCAAATGCTTATGAAATTGAATTACCATCTAATATTGGAATATCTCCAATATTCAATGTTGTTGATTTGTACATATATGAAGATGGTGGCACAGATGAAAGACCATAAGACAGAGAAAATATTGTCTGGGTAAAACAGTTACCCATAGCAAAGAAATTACAGCCAGAGAGGATCTTAGACAGGAAAGTGTTTAAGAAGACCAAAGGAAAGGAGTATTTTCAATACTTGATCAAGTGGAGGGGTCAGCCAATTGAGGATGCTACCTAGATGACAGAAACCATGCTGCAGAAATTTGGCAGTTCTGTGGAGGAGCTCATGGACAGGAGCCCATGAAGATTTTTTTCCTCAAGAGTCTGATGTAGGAGCATGAGGCTTAGAGACAAAAGGCTTCATTAATTATTCCAAAAATCCAAAAAAAATTACAAGCAAAGGTGTTGGTGCCTTTAGCTGTCAATTTACAGTTATACTAGATAGGGTTGAACTAGTATTTAGGAAGATTGAGCAGTTTTAGATTAGACACAGCATATTTAGCTTTCAGTTGATAGAATTAGGGAAGATGTTATGTAATTAGGATTTTACTTAAATTAGGAGAATTCGATCCTCAAGAAGAGATCGAATGTCATGTAAAAAAAACTATAAATGTAACCTCTGAGAAGGAAGAATTCAAATTGTGTCGTAGAAGATTTGATTGAGAGGGTTTTGCCTCTTTTTTAATAAAATTACAGAATTTCACTATCTTTTGTATTCTTGGCAAATTCCCTGAGGGTTTCATCTCTTCGAGATTCATTGGATTTATGTTTCTGTGTAGAATTAAGTATATTAAACTTCTGTGTAAAGGTTTAGAGCAATTGAAGAAATTCTAGGTTCTTCATTTGAGAGTGGATAGTGATAATTGATCTATGTTTATTGAGTTACACAATAGAAATTGAGGTTTCTAGAGGAGTGAAGTTAAAACTGTAAAGCAGCGAAAATCAGTGTCAACCCGACCGAAAAACGAAAATTTGAAGGACAAGCGGTTTTCGAGAAACCAGACACTGTTGTCGCGCCGCTTTTGGGTTGTAAGTGGTTTTTTTCATTTTGAACGTGATCGAATCGGATCACGACACGTCACGGTGTTAAAACCACCAACTTCGCGTTACTTTTGGGTGATAAAGTATGGGGGCTAATTCTATGCGATAGACGTTAGATCTTATGCGTTGGAGATCCAGCGGTGTTCACGTCGGGAGTTGCACGGGGTTTAAAACAAAGGTATGGACCCGACATTTTATGAAATGGAGTTTTATTAAAGGTTGAAATCCAGAATCATTTCCGAAGGTTTTTAATATTTCTGAATGTTTTAATAATGTTTCAAAAAAGAGCTTTATTAAGAGATTGAGATCTGAAACTTTCAAAAATTTTAAACCTTGTTTAAAAGTAAAGTATTACATTTCTGAAAGGTATTTAAACATTGTTTAAACTGCATTATAATGTTTCCAAAGGTTTAACATTGTTTAAAGGATAAAAGGGACTTTTGCTTCCGTGGTGCATTTTATTAGTTTTATCAACCAATCTAATAAATTTTGATGACCGAGAGTGGAATAGGAGATCAGGGACAAATTCCTCCTGAATTAGAAAACATTGTAACTAAGTTTGAGTAGCTCTCCTTAACACCTACACCCACACTGCCATCAAAAATTTAATAATTAGTAAAGGACAAGTTTAACCTTTACTTAATATCCACTCAATATTCTAATACTAATATGAATGGAGGAAAGATTTTTCTCAAAAATAGTTATGCTTTTATTTATTTATTTTCAATTTAATAAAAAATAAAATTATATATATAATTTTGACTATAAAATTATTTTGATTATGAAATATGTCATGATTTACTTGGACATATAATATCAATAAGTAATGATAGTGTGAGATACAAATTTTCTATTAAAAAGTATATATATATATATATATAACCCATATTATTTTATTTTATAATTAATAATAATAATAATAATTCAATATAAAATTACAATTTAATTATAACTGATACGTCCTATACATTAATATATATTCAATATTTACAAAGAAAAAGAAAACTATTTCAGAAATTTTGGACCTCTATTCATAATGTGCACCTGAAGATGCATTAAAGGCGAAAATGCGTGAAGTTGTAAATTCATGCTTCGAAGACGAAAACAACATGTTCACATTTGTACACTCTGTTATTTGTTTTTTTGAGCTTTAATTTTTAATGGGTACGTGTGATTCTTGAGATTTAATGTTGAATAGGATGGATTCTGGTCTTAGGAATTTGAATTATTGGGTGTAGAGGTGTCAAATCGCTTGTTCAAGGCATTTTTTCTGATCTTGGGAATTTGAATTATTGGGCATAGGAGGTGTCAAATTGGTTGTTCATGGAATTTTTTGAAATGTCTATGGTTGATTCAGTTTGCAGGGTTTGTGTCAAAAAAATTTAAAATTGGATCTCATGAGTTTTGAACCTTCGTCTCGTGAGGATCAAAGTCTTGGTATTGGGTATTTTTAGTATTTGGAAAGTGAATACACATGACCTTGGAGAGTTGGACACTAAGAATTTCATGGACGAATGTGCACCAAGTGGCCTCTCTAACACTGGAGAGCGTGCACATTCTGATAAAATTAATATCACGACATCAAGAAATGCAAGATGCAAGATGAGAGGGAGAGATAGTGTGGGTCTGTTGTAGAAATGGCCGGAAGTGGAACCCTGAGCAGTCATGCTCACTTTAGAAAAGCCCCCAAGAGATCTTCAATTTGGGTTCCCACGATTTGTCCCTCTTTCAAATCTGGGCATGCAAATATCTCTGCTTCCTTTTCTTTTATGGTGCTTGTGGCCTTGTTCTGTTCTAGCCCTCTTTTCATATTTTAATGTTTTATAGCTCAATAATATATATAGAATTGTTAAAGGATTTTTATTCTGTTTTTGACATAGGGAAGAGTACTTGGTTTTATGTGTGTCAAGTTATAAATTAATACATGTCAACCATAATTAATTTATAAGTTAATATGGTCATTAAAGTCCACCATAGTTAATATGGGTGTCATGGTGAACCATATTCTCCATGAGATCATAGTCATCAACTATATATTAATGTTTAAATTAGCACATGCCAACCATGGTTGACTATGCTTAACATGGGCATGAAAGTCCACCATAGTCAATGTGAGTGTTATGGTGAACCATATTCACTATGGGATTATAGTAAACAATGACAAACGAAAGTTAAGTCAACCATTCGCCACAGCACAAAAATTAGCTCAAAGGCGCAAGGAATGCAGAGAAAATCTCGTCAAAACACTCAGTCACTCCCTTAGCACTGTCATCCATGCAACTGTAGCATCATGGGGCTATAACCACTCCGTTTGGCCTATCTCCATGCGATTTTAGCATCTCAGTCGCTCCCTTGACTCAGCATGCATGCAATTGGGGCTTAAACTTTGAGAAAGCATTTGTTCTTCAACCCAGAACCTTTGCCACCTATTGGAACATCTTCCTCAACTCCCGACATGCAAATATCTCTGCTTCATTTTCTTTTATGGTGCTTGTGGCCTTGTTCCATTCTAGCCTTATTTTCATATTTTAATGTTTTATAGCTCAACAATATATATATAGAATTGTCAAAGGATTTCTATTCTATTTTTGACATCAGGGAAGAGTACCTGGTTTTATGTGCGTCCAAATATAAATTAACACATGTCAACCATGGTTAATTTATAAGTTAATATGGTCATCAAAGTCCACCATAGTTAACATGGGTGTCATGGTGAACCATATTCTCCATGGGATCATAGTCATCAACTCTATATTAATGTATAAATTAACACATGCCAACCATGGTTGACTATGCTTAACATGGGCATGAAAGTCCACCATAGTCAATGTGAATGTCATGTTGAACCATATTCACTATAGGATTATAGTAAACAATGACAAATGAAAGCTAAGTCAACCATTTGCCACAGCACAAAAATTAGCTCAAAAGCACGAGGAATGAAGAGAAAATCTCGTCAAAACCCTCATTCACTCCCTTAGCACTGTCATCCATGCAACTGCAGCATCTTGGGGTTATAACCGCTCTGTTTGGCCTGTCTCCATGCAATTTTAGCATCTCAGCCACTCCCTTGACTCAACATGCATGCAATTGGGGCTTAAACTATGGGAAAGCATTTGTTCTTTAGCCCAGAACCTTTGCCACCTATTGGAACATCTTCCTCAACTCTCGACATGCAAATATCTCTGCTTCATTTTATTTTATGGTGCTTTTGGCCTTGTTCCGTTCTAGCCCTCTTTTCATATTTAATGTTTTATAGCTCAAAAATATATATAGAATTGCCAAAGCATTTCTATTATTTTTTTGACATCAGGGAAGAGTACCTGGTTTTATGTGGGTCAACCTATAAATTAACACGTGTCAACCATGGTTAATTTACAAGTTAATATGGCCATCAAAATCCACCATAGTCAACATGAGTGCCATAGTGAACCATATTCTCCATGGGATCATAGTCATCAACTATATATTAATGTATAAATTAACACATGCCAACCATGGTTGACTATGTTTAACATGGGCATGAAATTCCACCATAGTCAATGTGAGTGTCATGGTGAACCATATTCACTATGGGATTATAGTAAACAATGACAAACTAAATTTAAGTCAACCATTCTCCGAAGCACAAAAATTAGCTCAAAAGCGCGAGGAATGCAGAGAAAATATCGTCAAAACCCTCAGTCGCTCCCTTAGCACTGTCATCCATGCGACTGTAGCATCTTGGGGCTATAACCGCTCTGTTTGGCCTATCTCCGTGCGATTTTAGCATCACAACCACTCCCTTGACTCAACATGCATGCAATTGGAGCTTAAACTGTGGGAAAGCATTTATTCTTCAGCCCAGAACCTTTGCCACCTATTGGAACATCTTCCTCAACTCCCGACATGCAAATATCTCTGCTTCATTTTCTTTTATGGTGCTTGTGGCCTTGTTCCGTTCTAGCCTTCTTTTCATATTTTCATGTTTTATAGCTCAAAAATATATATATAATTGTCAAAGGATTTCTATCCTGTTTTTGACATCAGGGAAGAGAACCTGGTTTTATGTGCGTCAACCTATAAATTAACACATGTCAACCATGGTTATTTTACAAGTTAATATGGCCATCAAAGTCCACCATAGTCAACATGGGTGCCATAGTGAACCATATTCTCCATGGGATCATAGTCATCAACTATATATTAATTTATAAATTAACGCATGCCAACCATGTTTGACTATGCTAAACATGGGCATGAAAGTCCACCATAGTCAATGTGAGTGTCAACCATTCGCCAAAGCACAAAAATTAGCTCAAACGCGTGAGGAATGCAGAGAAAATATCGTCAAAACCCTCAGTCGCTCCCTTAGCACTGTCATCCATGCGATTGTAGCATCTTGGGGCTATAACCGCTCCATTTGGCCTGTCTCCATGCGATTTTAGCATCTCAGCCACTCCCTTGACTCAGCAATTAGGGCTTAAACTATGGGAAAGCATTTGTTCTCCAACCCATAACCTTTTCCACCTATTGGAACATCTTCCTCAACTCCCGAACACTCCTCCAAGCCTCTACAATTGGTCTGCAACTGATGAAATAGGCTAAGAACAAGTCAGTGACATGCTAGACCTATTCTAAAAACCTTAGAACCAAAACCAACACATCCAACTCCTCAAGCAGCAATCACAACATCTCTAATATCTGTAGGACCAGTAGCAACATCTCTGACCCCTGTAGCAGCATCACCAACTCCTGTAGCAACAACATCAAGTCATACAACTATCTCCATCACTGGTAGAATCATCTCCAATAGAAGAAACCACATCTCATCACTTGTAGCAGCAATCCAATGTCTCCAAGGCATGTAGATACATATGCAACAATTAGAGAAACACTGCAACCACCTGCAACAACACCATCTCCAATCAACACAACATGAGAAACTCTCCAACCTCCTGTAGTAGCAACATCTCCAACCAACTCAACATGTCTGGAATCCATCTCCTCAACAACCACAACATCATCTCCACTTGGTCTAGTCATATGTATGTTCACATCAATGCCAACTAGCAAGACTATCACCAATAATCCAACACCAAGCACTCATCACACATGCATATGACCAGCAACATCAATAGCTTGTTGACATCAATGCCAACAAAAACAAGCTGAAATTGTTTTCTCAGGAGCTTCACCTCTCTACCCTATTTGTTCCCTTATTAATGTAAAAAACATGGAGCCAATCATGCAAAAAAAAACACATACCTAACACCATTTTCCCACTTAGGAGCTAACTACTTCATAACCACTCTCTTATGGGGTAGGGTGTTCTAGTTTGTATGACCTCTTTTGCTCATTTCATTGTGACTCAAACTTTTTATTCCATGTTCTCCTTCATTGCGTCGAGAGGTGCTTTGCAACCAGTATAGAAATGATGTCGTAATGTCTTGTCAATGCCATGTCATGTAAACATTTTGACTAGGTCAAATTACGTTAAAATAAAAATATTAATATAATGTAATGTAAACATTTTAACTCCGTCAAAATACAAAAATAAAAATAAAATTGAAATAACCTTATAAAAATAAAAATGGCCCATGGTATTGAGAACATATGGTATTGACCATGGTATTCATGTAGCATATTGTTTCCCCAGAGAGGGATCAAATCTCTTTTCAATATAAAAGAGATTTGATCCCTCCTGGTGCTTCATAGGTCCAAAGTTAAGATGGATCTGGGTTGGTATATATGATGATCTCACTTTACATCAACCCTCCCAGTTCTTTCAAATGCTTCATTCATGGTAGATTAGCTCCTATAGCTTGCATCTCAAATATGGCATGCACTCATAAATGATACTTTATGAATTCACACACATATTGTTCATTTAGTTGTTGTGTTATGGTTTCATGTTTGGTTTCTTACCTAGATATGGTTTGATGACTTCTTTCATATTCATGAGCATGGTAAATGATGGGTGTGATCTAGTAACACTTCATAATAATAAAAAATCTACAATATTATGTCATCATACCATGGGATATAATTTTTATTTTTTATTTTTTTAAATAAGTTGTAAGTCTTGGGTAATTCATACTATTGGAGATGTACTTAATACAGCATCTTTGACATCCTAAGACATACTTAAAACGTTACATCCTTCCCATTATTTTCCATTCCATTCACACAAATTTTTTGTCCTTGTTTATGGCTAATTTATCATATTTTCATACTGTATACAAGAAGGTCTAAGAAAAGTAAATGAAGAGTCATGTGAAAGCCCAAGTCAAATTGAAGTCCAAAAAGAAGGATAGAGGTAAAGAGAAAATAGAATGTCAAAATCCAAAACATAAGTAATGCTAGAGTTATGCAACCTCACTAAAAGATCCTCATGCTTAAATCATTTTTGTAATAACGCATATCTAAAGAAAGGACTAGGAAATTAAAAAGAAAAAGACAAAAAAAATGTAAACAAATGGGGTAATGAAACAAAGTGTTCATGTGATAACTCTAAGCAAATTTCCTTCTTATAAAATTACATGTGGAATTAATGAATATTCCCAACCTTGAAAAGCTAGCCAGAGAAAACAACTTCACATTATCATAAATGATTATGAGGGACAATACATGAAGTTTCCTATTCCCCTTTTGCACATTATCCATCATATCACCTACTTCTAACTTATTGATCCAGGAAATATCCCTTGTCCTAGGATTTGTCACACATATTAAAGGTTAGGTTGTCCTCCCACAGTAAAACTAAGCTAAATCTTAAAATTAAATTATGTTATGATATTGATAGAAAATATCACTTGGTGCATATTACTTAATGACTTGTGCATTAAGGCTTGAATCACCACTTTAGGTGGGAACCTTGCACTAGGGTCCATGTACATGCGTCATGGATGACATCTATGGCTTGGGATCTATGTATTATGTGTCAATAGTTATGTAATTTCCTTGAGAACTATGATATTCCTTGGGATCCATGTAGCAACATAGAGACAAACATATATACATTTGGATCTATCCCAATTTCTTGGTACCCATGATAATGCATTGAGGCATGTGTCATTACATTCAAATCTTTAATAGTGCATTGGACACTGACATGGACTCCACATCATCACCATGTGCCACATGGACCATTGGTAGAGGTTGCACTTACTTTATTGAAAGATATTCATACATTTGTGGTTTATTCCAATTTGTTATAATTTGTTGACCACTAGTGTGAGTTTTTTGGGGTCAATTATGAGGTTGTTATATAGTTTCACTGGTTTTTATAAGTGATTATGAGTTGGTTTCAAAGGTTTTTATGAGCTAATTTGACCATTTATCTCTTGGAGTGTCTCATTCACTGAGCTACATATGCTATAATTTATTAGCTACATATGCTATATAATTTATTAGAGTATCTTAGTTATTGTGCCACACATACCAACTATCATGACTTTTTTTTATCATGATACGCTCTTATGCCATTCTTTTGTGGTGGTTCATTGAGATTTAATTTCACATTTCATGTAGTTGGTTAAGAGGACACATTTGCTCAGTTGGTTAAGAGGACACATTTTTTTATTAGCCTTCTATGACACACATGCTGCTGGTTAGATCTTACATCATGAGGAAGCACATGCTCAAAAGGCTTTTATTGATGGTTTTAAAGGACATTTATCTTATATTTTCCTATGGTTACATGAGCACCAAGATGAAGGTTGTATTGGCACCTAGTTTTTAATCGTGGTTTTGTGAGGCATCTTATCTATATAATAAGGGCTCCTCTTCATCTTATTTTTTTAGTCGGAAAATAATTTGGACAAACTTACTTGTGTAAGTGTGAAATATGTATATTATTTAGTGTTTATTCTAGGGATAACATAGGATAAATTTGTTATTGCTTACACGCTAGGAGCAAGGAGATGTGACAATATCAAAGAAGACACCATGCCTTGTTGAAAAGGAAAGTGAGGTAAATTTGTACTTATTTAATTTCTTTAAAATCATTTAGAATTAGACTATCATGTTGATTCTAAAGCTCCTATGGCTCTTTTAAGCTAGGTTTAAAGTTCATGTTGCACTACTTAAGCTAAATTCTGATAAGATCGTGCGATAATTATTTGCATTGAGTCAAGTATCTTAGTTAAAGTTCAAAAAACAATGCTTTTATGGTGCTTCTAACTTCAACACATGAGATACATGAACAAACACTCAAAGAAAATCACTGTGGTAAGATTGATCTTTTCCTTCCAATTTTCAACCAAACATTTACAAAGTGTTTCTTTTAAATTTTGTTTTATTTGAAATCTATAATTTATATTATTTTTATTCTTAAATCTAGCTACTAGTTCAAATTTTAAGACTATTTTTTATTTGGATGATTATGGTAAATAGTTTGTTTTACAATTTGGATCGACTAACAATTTTTTGCAAATTCTTACTAGTTTAACGCTTCTAAGTTGTAACTGGTTAAAGTATATGGATCTTTGGATAAGGGTTAAGCATATGTTTTTCGTATTAATCAGGATAAAGGGGAATTGGTTTCATTGGACAATGCGAAGTGGAATTTCTTTGTGAGAAAGCGTGAAATAATTAAAATAAAATAGTTAATTTAACATTGATGGACTCTCCCCGGATGCGGGTGACCACAATTGACATTGGGATGTGCGGAGGCTGGGTTGGTGCGTGGCAACGCCACAAAGCAGCCGGCCGACTGCATTCACTCCACCAGGCTCGCAGCATTAAATCCCTAGCCCTTCACAATACTCGGCATTCAAGCCGGTTGGGAGGACGAGGCCATCGCCATAACTTACCGCCGTCCTCCATGCGCATTTGCTCTCCCGCCTTCTCGATGCTTCCTCTATACGCTCTGCATTTCATTTGGCTTGTCACCATGTCTCAGCTCATTGTTCCTCTCGGCTCTGCGTGCCCACCGGAAGCCAAGCTCGCCAGCTCCAGAACGGCTCTTGGTCGGAGATGCACCCTCTTCTGCTGCGTGGAATTCGACACTGGTTTTCATCACTGTCAAGGCCATCTGCATCCCTGGCTTCTTGCTGATCCACCCCAGGTTTTCTCTCCTGGTCTGTCGCCGTCCCCTCAGCCTACTTCGCCTCTCCTCTTCCCTCGACGCCTGCTCTCTCCTTGCAAGGTCATGCCTCGGCTTCGGCACAGGCTCAGATGCTGCAGAGGCAGCACCCGAGCCAGACCTGCCTCCAGGCGTCGCTCACCTTCTAGCCCCTCGAGCTCTCCGGATTCTGAACGCATTCGTCGCCCCTCCACTCGAGCCTCGCGCAGAAGAAGAGCTCCACCGGCCCACCACCCGCCCTCTTCTCCGCGCGGCGTCTCTCCCCATCCGCCTCCTTCTGAACCTCGCAATCCAGAGTCTGCCCTCTTGGCTAACCCGTCCACTGCGCTTTTCCACTTCCCTTGTGTCATGAACCAGCCCATGGTAGTGGCGACCATCTCAGTGCAATTCAAGGAGCTCCCTCAGCTCAATTCGGGGCCACCTCCAGGGATTCGTCCTCACGAGCCTGAGTCTGCTCCGGATATTCGCACTACTCAGCTGAACTGCCCACGCACCATGGAGAGAAGCGAGCCCGGAGTTGGTAGCACTAATCTCACAGGCGCGCACCCGAAGCAGAGCGAAGCAGGCGAGGCAGCAATTCCCATGCAGGATGATGATGAATGCGGCTATGGATGTCGAATTGTCGAAGAATCCCCCTCTGATGATTACGGTCTCTAAATCTTCCAGTTTCACTGCATTTTCCAGGTTAGAGTTCTTGTATGGTTGGAACCTGCCGAATTTTAGGCCTGCGGGCTTGTCCAAGCTCAGTAATAGTTTTTGTTCATATTGCTACTGTTTTAAGACTTACTGTGTAATGCTGGTTTCCTCTCATGAGGCAGCAACTAATTTCTCCTCGCGCTGGTTTCCCTACGAGGGCAGCGCTTTTTTTGTCATTTTGCTGAAACTCGTCCTACTGCTCGAAAAGCACCTCTGTATGTACCATATTTTATCACAGTAATAGAATTTAGTCTTATCTAGAAAAAAAAAAAAAAACATTGATGGACTCTAAATTTTGAATATAATAATTTTATTTTAAAATATAATATAATAATTTTATTTTTTAATAAAATTAAACATTTTAACTAGATGAAAATAAAATAAAAATAGTCTTATAAAAAATAATAATAGAAAAAATAAAAATGACTCATGGTATTGACCCATGGTATTGAGAATCCATGGTATTCGTGTGTATTCATGTGTAATATAACATATTTAAGGGGGAAATTAAACTAACATAGATCCATCTTACTTTGATGTTATATTTAGATACATAATTAGCTATAAAAAATGATGATATTGTATCTATGTAGCTTGTAAAGATAAAAATTTTTAATGTATGGATCTATTCGGTGGCTTTATGTCTTTTTGTATGTTTTGTTTCTATTGTTGAATAGATTAATACATAACAATAGTGCTATAGATTCAAGAAGGTTTTTTTAAGAAGTGTAAGGTTAAACATGATTGCACAGTACATAATAATAGTTGCTTCTTCATTCTAATGACTAATTTGATAATCACTTTAATATAATATATTCAATATATTTTCTTAATTTATATGTAATAATGTGTTATAAAAATAGAACTTTGATCGATTTATGATGATAAGTTTAGAAATGAATAAGTTTAACTATGAAAATAAATTAGGGTGAGAGAGAAACTAGGAACAAATATTAGATAAAATATAATTATTGCATTTCATCTAATATTTATACCTACTTTTATCCATTTTCATAATTATATTTATACCTATCTAATATTATAGATTACCCAATATCTCTCCTCAATTGATTCATTTTGTATAAAAGAAAAAGCCAATTTGAATCTACTACACAAAATGGCCGCAACTCAATTCAAAAGGGTTGTTTCCATGTTCGGAACCACGACAGGCCATGCTCGCTTCAGAGGTTGGTAACCAACCGAATTGTGGTTGTTTCCATGCTCGGAACCACGACAGGCCATGCTCGCTTCAGAGGCTGGTAACCAACCGAATTTTGATACAATTATGCCAACCTTCAACTTGTACCAATGTGATGCATCGGAGAGAGAGCCTTTAGGGTGACCCACTTCAGATATAAGTAATCTTGGTATCCTTAAAAATGTTTTTATCAATAACATTTATTTTTATATATTTAATAATTTTTAATTTTAATTAATAATAATTAAGGTTTTATATTCAATAAATTTTATTAATTAAATTTAATTAAGATTTTATATTAATAAGTTTTATTAATAAAATTTAATATTTATATTTATAATTTATAAGATTTATTAATTAAGTTTTATGATATTGAGATTTTATTTATAATATATTTTTTAATATTTTTTAATAATATTGAGATTTAACAAGTGTTATATAGTAGTTAGTCTTTACAACTTAGTTTGAATATAGTTAAATTAGATGAAAAAAGTAAATATATTTATAATAAATAATTAGATTTTGAAATGTAGTTAGCAAGAAAAATAATCACATAATAATGAAGGGGTAGGACCATCAATAATTAAATATTTTTGGTTGAAGGATGTTAACAAGAAAAAATATGCAAGTCAATACGTCTCGTCTAATAAACAAATATGCAAGTTGTGGAATTTCAAATTATAGATTACTGTAAATTGAAAAAATTTGGTAGTTGTGAAGGATTAATAAAATGTAGGGAAGCCCATGTCAATATATATGTCTTTTTTGAGAGTTGTCCTTATTGATATTACAACCACTTTGCCTCCTTTGTTGTAAGGTTAACCTTGTTATAAATTCAATTTCATAAAAATTCAGTGGCATAGGTAAAGTTAAGGGTTATATAATTGTCTCCTCACTATTCCATTAATGTAAAGATATGTATGAATTGAAGTTTTAAAATAAATTGTCAAAAAAAATCAACCTCATAAATTGAATAAAAATTGAAATAAAATTAAAAATAATAAAAAGAAAGATAAATATTAATAAAAATTTGATATTTTATTTAATAAAATTAAACTTTATTAAATAAAAAAATATTTAATATATTTCATTAAATTAATAGTCGATCAACCCAATATTCATTGCGTAATCCTGTGCGTACGCGACAAGGATAATAATAAGACTTATTAAATAATGATATGATTGAAGGGATAAACCTGCATTATTTCACAAAACAATATTTTAAAATTTAGTAATTATGTATATTAATAAGATATTAATATACATATTAATAATATATTAATGTGTAAATTAAATTATTTATTTATACGTTAATGATATATTGATATATTAATAATATATTAATTTACACATTGATCATATATTAATTATACATCAATATATAAATTAACATATATTAGTTATAATTAGTTATGATTAACATGATTAATCATAATAAACATGAACATAAAAATCAAGTATAGTCAAAGTAAGCGCTATGGTAAACCATATTCACCATGGTGGAAGGAGTGAAGAGTGTAGACCTATTTGCTAGTTTGGGCGGATCCACTTGTACAATAGACTTAATATGTAAAGTGGCATGAGAAGGGGAAATTCCTTCTCGTGGTGTGTCAATAAGAGACGAGTGAAGCGTTGTTGTTAGATCATTTAATGTTCATAATATGATTTGTGTAGAAATTATTATTTGAGATTGTGTTATATATTATTAGAGTTCTCTACTAAAATGAAAATTTTAATGGTGTGTGGTGTTTTAGCATGTTTTGATGTTTGTATTTATTGGAATAATGAATAATGGGATGATCATCTTAATATAATATCTTTGGTAGGTTTTAAACTTTTATAGTATAATAATGCAGGCTCATCTTTTTAAGGAATAGAAATGTAAACAATAGAAATTACACATAATACTTAGATATTTATCTTGGAAACCTTTAACAAGGAAAATTATAAATATGTTTAGAGAGACACCTCTAATTTTCATCATCATCTAAGTTTATCATTTACAATACAATATATAGAATCATATATAAGATTCTATTGCATCTAAACCCCTTATATGTTTGACCCAGATTAAATTCCATGATTGAAATTACATCACAATGACAAAACAACCCATTGCATGAAAAGCACCAAAAATAGTCCAAAAATTAACCAAAAGCAACTCAAAATTCTTTTCTCAAAAGCTTCACCCTTCAACCCCTTCTTGCTCCCATATTAATGTAAAATACATAGAGCCAAACATGCAAAAAAAAAATAACACATACCTAACACCCTTTTCCAACTTATGAGTTAACTACTTCATAACCACTCTCTTATGGGGTAGGGTGTTCTAGTTTGCATGAGCATTTTTGCTTATTTCACTGAGACTCAAACTTGTTATTCCCTGTTCTCCTTCATTGCGCCGAGCCAACTCAATATAGAAGAGATGTTGCCTTGTCTTGTCCTATCATGTAAACATTTTGACTAGGTCAAATTACATAAAAAACAAAAATAAAAGAAAATAAAAGAAGAAAAGAAGAAGATTAATATAATGTAATAATGTAAACATATTAACTCCATCAAAATTAAATAACAAAATTAAAATAGCCCTATAAAAATAAAATAAAAATGACCCATGGTATTGACCACGATATTCATGTGGAATATTTCTTATTTAAAGGGGGAAATATAACCAACCTAGATCCATCTTAACTATGGATCTACCAAGCATCGAGAGAGATCAAATCTCTTTTCACTATAAAGAAAAGAGATTTGCATCTCAAGAGATTTGATCCCTCTTGGCACTTCGTAGATCCAGAGTTAAGATGGATCTAGGTTAGTATATATGATGATCTCACTTTGCATCAACCCTTTGAATTCTTTCAAATGCTTCACCCATGGTAGATTAGCTCCTATAGCTTGCATCTCAAATATGGCACACACTCATAGATGATACTTTATGCATTCACACACATAGTGTTCATTTAGTTGTTGTGCTATGGTTTAATGTTTGGTTTCTTACCTAGATATGGTGTGATGACTTCTTTCCTATTCATGAGCATGGTAAACGATGGGTATGATCTAGTAACACTTCGTAATAATACTAAATCTACAATCTTATCTCATCATACCATGGTATGTAAATTTTTTTTTTAAACAAGTCGTCAAGTCTTGGGTCAAGTGATATTATTGGAGACGTAGTTAATATAGCATTTCTAACATCCCAAGACATACTTAAAACTTTACATCCTTCCCATTATTTTCCATTCCATTCACACAAATTGTTTGTCCTTGTTTATGCCTAATTTAGCATATTGTCATACTGTATATAAGAAGGTCTAAGCAAAGTAAATGAAGAGTCATGTGAAATCCTAAGTCAACTTAAAGTCCAAAAATAAGGATAAAGGTGAAGAGAAAATAAAATGTCAAAATCCAAAATATAGGTAATGCTAGAGTTACACCACCTCACTAAAAGATCCTTATCCTTAAATCATTTTCTTAGTAATGCATATTTAAAGAAAGGACTAGGAAATTAAAAACCAAAAGAAAAGAAAAAAGAAAATGTAAAGAAATTAGGTAATGAAACAAAGTGTTGAGGTGATAACTTTAAGCAAAGCTCCTTATAGGATTACATGTGGAATTAATGAATATTC
Organism: Pinus albicaulis; assembly: GCA_034641835.2. Lineage (NCBI taxonomy): Eukaryota > Viridiplantae > Streptophyta > Pinopsida > Pinales > Pinaceae > Pinus > Pinus albicaulis. The sequence goes on along the minus strand of CM076584.1, from coordinate 1,603,954,595 downwards.
ACAAACTTGAAAATCTAGCAAGGGAAAACAAATACATTCACATCATCATAAATGATTATGAGGGTCAATACATGAAGTTTCTTATTTCCCTTTTGCACATTATCCATCATATCACCTACTTCTAACTTATTGACTAAGAAATACCCCTTGCCCTAGGATTTGTCACACATAATAAGGGTTAGGTTGTTCTCCCACGATAAATCGAAGGTAAATCTTAAAATTAAATTATGTTATGATATTGCTAGAAACATCACTTGGTGCATATTACTTAATAACTTGTGTATTGAAGCTTGAATCACCACTTTAGGTGGGAACCTTGCACTAGGGACCATGTACATGCGTCATGAATGACATCTATGCATTGGGATCTATGTATTATGCCTCAAGACCTATGTACTTTCCCTAAGAACTATGATATTTCCCTGGGATCCATGGAGCAACATAAATACTTGACATATATACATTTGGATCTATGCCAATTTCTCAGTACCCATGATATTGCATTGGGACATGTGTCATTACATTCAGATATTTAATAGTGCATTTGATAATGATATGGACTCCACATAATCACCATGTGCCACATGGACCATTGATAGAGGGTGCACTTACTTTATTGAAAGATATTCATGCATGTGTGGTTTATTCAAATTTTATATTCTTTGTTGACCACAAGTGTGAGTTTGTTGGGGTCAATTATGAGGTTGTTACATAGTTGCATTGGTTGTTATAGGTGATTATGAGTTGGTTGAGGTTGTTATGAGCTGATTTGACCATTTATCTCTTGGAGTGTCTCATTCACTAAGCTACATATTCTATAATTTATTGGAGCATCTTAGTTATTGTGCCACACATACCAACTATCATGAATTTTTCTATCAGGATGCGCTTTTATGCCATTCTTTTTTGGTGGTTCATTAAGATTTTATTTCACATTTCATGTAGCTGCTTAAGAGGACACATTTGCTTATTAGCCCTCTATGACCACACGTTGGTAGTTAGATCATATATCATGAGGAAGCACTTGCGCAAGAGGCTTTTATTGATGGTTTTAAAGGTGCATTTTGTATTTTCCCATGGTTACATGAGCACCTACATGAAGGTTGTATTGACACTTGGTTTTTACCCATGGTTTTTTGAGGCACCTTATCTATATAAGGAGGGCTCCTCTTCATTTTTTTTTTAGTTGGAACATAATTTGGACAAACTTGATTGTGTAAATGTGAAATATGTCTATTCTTCAGTGTTTATTCTAGAGATAACTAGGGACAACATAGGAGATATTTGTTATTGCTTACACTCTGGGAGGAAGGAGATAGGACAATATCAAAGAAGGCACCATGCCCTAGTGGAAAGGAAAGGGAGACATATTTTCTTATTTAATTTCTTTATAGTCATCTAGACTTAGACTATTGTGTTGAGTGTAGACCTCCTAGGGCTCTACCCTCTTGCTTTAAGCTAGGTTTAAAGTTCATGTTGTTGTACTTAAGCTAACTTCTCATAATATTGTTCCGTAATTAATTGCATTGAGTCAAATATCTTAGTTAAAGTTCAAAAAACAATGCTTTTATGGTGCTTCTAACTTCAACACATGAGATACATAAACAAACACTCAAGGTAAGTCAAGTGTTACCCATAATCCAAGCGTGGTAGGATTGGTATTTTCCTTGCACTTTTCAACCAAACATTCAAAAAAATGTTTCTTTTAAATTTTGTTTTATTTTAATCTAGAATTTCGATGATTTTATTCTTAGATCTGGCTACTAGATCACATTTTAAGACTATTTTTTTTTACAGATGTGAATGATTACTCTGAATAATTGGGATCAAATAACAATTTTTTGCAAATTCTTACTAGTTTAATGCCTCTAAGCAGTAACTAGTTGAAGTATATGGATCTTTGGATTAAGGGGTTAATTACGGCAATAGACATGTCTCATGAGTTTTGAACCATCGTTTCGTGAGGATCGATCAAGGTCTTGGTATTGGGTATTTTTTAATTGGAAACTCATTTTGGCGGTTTTTATTGGGTCAGTATTTGGAAAGTGAATGCACATGACCTTGGAGATGGTGGACACCAAGAATTTCATGGACTGATGTGCACGAAGCGGCCTCTCTAACACTGAAGAGCGTTTACATTCTGATATAGTTAATATCACAACATCAAGAAATGCAAGATGAAAGGGAGAGCTAGTGTGGGTCTGCTCCACATATGGCCGCAACTCGATTCAAAAGTGGAGCCCCGAGCGGCCATGCTCGCTTCAGAAAAGGCCCCCAAGAGATCTTCAATTTCGGTTCCCAAGATTTGTCCCTCTTTCAAAGCTGTGCATGCAAATATCTCTGTTTCATTTTCTTTTATGGTGCTTGTGGCCTTGTTCCGTTCCAGCTCGCTGCACGTTCAAGCCCCACCACAGAGCCCAATTATGGATTCAACCCCTCAGCAGCACACAATTCCATTTTTGCCCAAGAATTCAGATTACAGCTTCTTGGGTTGTAGATCCTTTAAAGAGCCGGTGATCTCTTCCGAGGGGATTTGCCTTGAATTGCAGGGGATTTTGGTCGGACTGAAGATTCAAAAAGTCCTAAATGTAATTTGTTTCGTTTTCTTACGTTTGAATCCTTGAATTTGAATTAATGGCTCAATGTGGGGATTTGAAATGGAGAATATCATATTCATATTCAGGTTTACATTTATACAGTCTGTTGTTTGATATTTTGGCGATTTGGTTTGTAATGGGTGTGTGAGATTATTGAGATTTAGTTTCGAATTAAACGGTTTAGGATCTTGGAGATTCGAATTACTCAGCATAGAGTTGTCAAACACCGCGTCTCTTGCACTGTCTATGCTTGATTCTATATGTGGGGTTAGAATGATTTGTTTTGGAAAACTTGAGATTGGTCCTTTTCATAGTATTTAGGTTTCAGAAAAATTTAGGGATTCATAGGAAATATTTTACAGATTGTAGTAAAGTTTTTAAACTTAAAAATAAATTTTCATACTTGTTTTCTTGTTTATTGACACTTGATTGATGAAAAACTCCAGAAATTATGAACCAGGACATACACTAGGGGATTCTGCAACGCTGGAGAGCGTGCAGAATTTGATTGGAAAATGCAAGATGAGAGAACGAGCCATCATCTATTGAAGAGGGCCTGTAGGGTGATCTGTTGGAGAGTACCCGTAGGGTGATGATCACTGGTCGTTTTATGAATTGCCTCTCATCTGTTGGGGAGGGCCTGTAGGGTGATCACTGGTCGTTTTATGAATTGCCCTTCTTGGGTTACAAGTTCTGCCAGGGAATCTTGGTACTCTTGAAAATGTTTTTATTAATATGGTTTATATTTATAGCTGTAATAGAGTTTAAGGTGAATTAATATAGTTTATATTAATATGATTTATTAATAAGGTTTAATATTTATATTTTATATGGTTTATGAAGTTTATTGATAAAATTAATGATGATAAAATTTTATTTATAATGTTAATATAAAGATTTATTAATTAAAATTGTTTATTATTATTAAGAATGTTTAATAGTTATAGGATTGGAGGGGTAATTATGCATTGTTTAACAAAATAAGATTTTAAAATTGAGAAAAATGAATAATTATGAATATTAATAATATATTACTTTACATATCAATATCATAACATATTAACTTACAAATTAATACATTTATCTACATATTAATAACACATTAACATATTAACAAGATGTTAATAATACTTTAATTTACACATTAATGACATATTAACTATATATTAACTTATAAATTAACACATGTGAATCATGATTAGTTATAGTTAACATTAGTATAAAAATCCACCATAGTCAATATGGGTGTCATGCTGAACCGTAAGATCATAATCATCAATTATATATAAATGTATACATTAACACATGCCAACCATACCGGCTTCTCTATCCTACGGCCAGAAGTTGTAACCACAGTTAGTATTTTCTTATATGACACATGGTTTAATTTATAAGTGGATACCCTCTTATTTGTGCCAAGATTATGAGACCTCTATAACTCTTATATATTTCTTTTTTTACAATATACAATAATTTTATTATGACAAGAAGGAATACTTGTTTCTTTTACTGACTGGTTATTTGAGCATAGATGTTAGCGATGAGTTCTTTTACTAACTTGCTGGCATTACACCCAAAATTCTTTGAATACAAGGGTAAAATGGAAAATGAATAGCATAGATGTTAGCGATGAGTTCTTTTACTAACTTGCTGGCATTACACCCAAAATTCTTTGAATACAAGGGTAAAATGGAAAATGAATATTTCTAGTTCTTGTTTCTTGTTTTAGAATATTTATCTCTAGGTATCTTTGATGTTTGTCTATTTTCCAATTTACTTTAGAGAAGTTTCCTTTTAATTGCATAAGTGCTTCTCATGCGTTGTTGAGCTATGTTATGGCCTCCTTTATATGCGGATTCTAAGTGTATTGTTTGGTTTTCTACTTATTATTGAATATCAATGTCTATTTGAATATGGTTCAAATATGGTTTCGGACTTCTCTTACCTGTCTAGGCAAGAATGTTTACTAAGAAAAATTGTATTTTGCTGAGAGACTATGTGTCTAGCAGGGACAGGGCAACCACGGGAATTTCTCCTTCCTGGGGCAGCTAAACCATGCAAACCATCTGTTCTTGATTTATCCGCAGAGTATCAATCTCTTAGTTATTGTTTTCTTTCAATTCAAAATGTAGACATGAGTTAAATAGTCTTATATTTCTAAGGCCATAATACTATCATGGTGGACTTCTTTTAGGTATTAGCTAAGACATTCTATAGAAGCTTATTTTTCATTTCTCTCTGCTTTTCCACAAACAATATATTTATGTATTTTTATATAGTCTCTTTCTTAAATTCATACAAAACATATCAGTTTGCAAAAGAATCCCAGTTTCTTTCATTTGATTAGAAGTACTAGCCTACTTAACCATTTCATTCTCAATTTTTATCTTGCATAGCAATTTCAAACCACACGTTCTACTTATCTATTTCCAACGGAGTAAAATTCTGTAAGCCTGGTTGATCCTCCCATCCATGAGAAGGGAAATCACGTCTTCTTCTCCCCATCGAGCTTATGCTCCTAAATAGTTCCAGTTGAAACAATTATATGTTGAAAGCTTTGGAACAAAAATTTAGCTTCACAACCATTCAATTTCAGGGCCTCTACTGGTTCATAACCAGCTCGGGAGTCTCCCCACAGGCAACGTCCTGCCACATACTAAACTTTTCCCTCCTCCCAGTCTCCCTTGACTATTTTTCGGAAGTAGTAGAACCAACCCCCTCCTCTCTTCAGTTTTCCTATAAATCCGAGGAGGGTGGTTGTAACTTTTCAACAACTGTCTCAACTATTCAAGGCTAAGTTCATTACCTGCTAGATTTTTCTTGTCCATAACAGATTATTATATTCAAACATAATTAAAATTAAATTCAAACATTCATATATTCTTTTAATTTATTGTAGGTTCTATAATGAGGTATGTAATTAAAAATAGTTATCACTGTAACTAACACAAGTCTTTAAACCACATGCAGGTTACATATTCCCCCTCTCAGCGCAACACCATCCTTGGTGTTCCTTCCACTTCATGAAACAGATTTGGATATGTTTGTTTCATCAACCCTTCTTCTTCCCATGTAGCTTCTTTTCAGTTGAAGTGCATCCGCTGCACTTTAACCTCGGTGACCACTCGCCTCCGCAATGTGGCTTCTCTCCGGTCGAGGATACGCAGGGGTTCTACCGTGAATTCTCCGTCCGATTCAACCTAACAAACATCACAGTATCCATCAATTCATGATTCATAGATTTTGACTTATATATATTAACATTCACATCACCCTACTTGAACCTATTGCCAATTAATTATGTGTTTGGGATCGTACTTCTTTAGCAATGAAATGTGAAAGATATTATGGACCTTTATATAACTAGGAAGAGAGAGCTGGTAGGCCACTGGCCCTGCTCTTTCCGAGATCTATAAGGGTCCACAATAACGAGGTGCTAGCTTAGCAGATATGCCCCATTTCACGGTGATTTTCTTGGGCTTAATTCTTAGGTAGACATGATTGCCCACTTGGAACTCTCTATGAGTCCTTTTCCTATCTGCATAGGTCTTTTGTCTTTCTTTAGCAGCTCGTAAATTCTGGCAAATTCTTTTAACTTATTGCTCCATCTCCTTAAGCATATCTGGTCCCAATGTCATTTTTTCCTTAGGTCCAGTCCAATTGGCGAGTGTTATGCATTTCCGGACATATAATACTTCATAGGGGCTCATTTTCAGCGACTCATGGTAACTATTGTTATAGGAAAACTCAACCAGGTGAAGATAATCCTCCCATTTAGTTGGTTGATTCATTATGTACATCTGCAACATGTCTTCCAATACTTGATTCACCCTCTTTGTCCGCCCGTCTGTCTGAGGATGGTAGCCAGTGTTGTATTGTATTTGGGTACTCAATCCCATGAAAAGAGCCTTCCAAAAGGCAGACGTGAATTTCACGCCCCTGTCGAAAACTACCACCTTAGGTATGCCATGTAACCGGAATACCTCTTTCATAAAAATATATGCAATGTCCACTGCCTTGTAAGTGGATTTCACTAGAATGAAGTGTGCTCAATTTATCCACTACCACCATAATGGAGTCATGTTGTTTCCTTTTTTTAGGTAACCCGGTTATAAAATCGAGCATAATCATTTCCCATTTTCATTTTGGAATAGGAAGGGGTTCAATAACCCTGTTGGATGTTGATTTTTGACCTTTACCTATTTACATTCTATACATTTAGACAGGTAATCTGCGATATCTTTCCACATTCTTGGCCAAAAGAAAACCTTCTTTAACGTAGAAAACAACTTTTGATATCCTATATGTGCGGTGTATGGACTGCGATGGTGCTCATTTAGTATTAATTGTCTGATAGAAATTTGATTAGGGATGTATATTCTTCCACGGAAAGTAAATTGTTCCCAGTTGTTAATACTATACTCAGTAGTTTTACCCAATGCTTGCAATTCTTTGGTGCACTTCCAAAGATATTTATACTCAGGTTCCTTTAGGGCTGCTTGAGCAAGCGGTCGAGACACATAAAACTCAATTTGATGGTATTGGATTTCATAGACACACTGCACCTTCCTACTTAAGGCATCCGCTACCCAGTTCTCCTTCCCTTTCAAATGCCTTATATCAAAATAAAATTTTCTCAAGAATGCAGTCCATCTAGCTTGTCACGCGTTCAGAGTTGGCTGATTAAAGAAGCTAGTCATACTATTGTGATCTGTCAACAAAAAACATTTCTTCCCCAATAGGTAACGACGCCACATTTTTAGAGCATGAGGTACTATTGTGAGTTCTAAGTCGTAAGCATAGTATTTTTTCTCATGTTCCTTTAGTTTGTGGGATTCATATGCCACCATCTTGTCTTCCTGCATAAGAAGCCCTCCCAATCCTTGACATACATCAGTACACACAACAAACTCTTTCTCTGGATCTGCCACCTTCAGTATTGGGGATGAATTTAGTAGTTGTTTTAATTGTTCAAATCTTTCTTGGCATTACGCTATCCATTTAATTGCCCTCCCTTTCTTCTGTAGGGAAGTTATGGGGTAAGCGATTTTAGAGAAATTTATGAAAAATCAACGCTAGTAGCCTGCTAAACCCATGAAAAATCGTATATCTGCAACGTTTTTAGGGACAACCCTTCCATAATTGTCCGAATATTTTTAGGATCGACAACTATTCATTATGTCGAGAATACATGACCCAAATATTGAATTCGATCTTTAAAGAAGTCACACTTGCTATACTTGGCATATAGATGATTCTCCCGTAGTGTTTGCAACACTTTCTTGAGGTGTTCCTCGTGATATTATTGATTCTTAGAGTAGATTAATATATCATCTATGAAAATCAGTACAAACTTATCGAGGTATGGCTGAAAAATGCCATGCATTAGGCTCATAAAAGTGGCAGGAGCATTGGTAAGGTCGAAGGGCAATACCATGAACTCGTAATGACCGTAACGAGTTCAGAAGGATGTCTTGCAGAAATATTCCTCTTTAATCCAGATTTGGTGATACCCAGATCTGAGATCAAATTTTTAAAAACACACTATCTCCATGGACTTGGTCAAACAAGTCATCAATTTATGGCAGTAGATATCTATTTTGACAGTGATTTTTTTCAACTGTCCGTAGTCAATGCATAAGCGCATGTTCTCATCCTTTTTGCGCACAAACAACACCGGGCCCCACCAAGGAGACAAACTAGGGTGGATATATCCCTTATCAAGCAACTCTTGTAGCTGCATCTTTAGCTCGGTTAACTTTGGCACACTCATACGGTATGGTGTTCTTGATACAGGGGTTGCCTCTAGAATTAGCTCTATATTAAAGTCAATGTCCCGCTTGGGTGGTAAGCCAAGTATTGATTTTGGGAACACATCAATAAAATCTTCAATAACAGGCAGATTTTCAAGTGAATTTATTTTATCTTTCGAATTTGTGTACTCCACCTGAATAGCGTAAATTTGGCAACCCTTACAAATACACTTTCTTAATTGATTGGCAGTAATGGTTTGTAGCTTAATATCTTTTTTAGTAGCATACAACTCTTGCCTTACTCCCTCTTCGGTGAGGAAGCTGACATTCTTTTCCTTGCAGTCCACTACATGCCAATGGCTTTCTAGCTAGTCCATCCCAATCAGCACATCATATGAACCCAAGGGGAGCATGTTCAAGTTTACATGAACGTACTGTCCTGATATTTCAATAGCATTAGAGGAAAGTTTAACCTAAAAGTGCCCATAAAATTTTCACGTAATTTCCATGTCAAAATATGTAAACCAATCAAAATCCTTTAAATTTAAAAAGATATACATATAAATATTTTGGAGGGAAAAGATGAAAAACTATTTTTTTAATTGTTTTTTTGGCTTATCTCCTTATTTACTCAAATTTCAAGTATAGACACTCGTTGGATGCGAAATTAAATTCCACATCCAACGCGTACCCATTATCCATACTTTTGAGAAGATCCACATTGATAAAAATTGAAGATACATTAAAAAAACGCGTTGAACACGTTTTTTTAATGTATCTTCAATTTTTATCAATGTGGATCTTCTCAAAACCATGGATAATGGGTACTCATTGGATGTGGAATTCAATTTTGAATCCAACAAGTGTCTACACTTGAAATTTGAGTAAACCTATAAGGAGATGAGCCAAAAATACAAGTAAAAAAAGTAGTTTTCTTCTTTTCCCTCCAAAATGCGTAACTCTTATTTTATTATTTTAACTATTATTTTATTAATTTTCCTTAGGAGGCCACTTTTAGGCTGAAATTTCCTCTAATGGGACAATTATTTGTTTTAGCAGTCACTGCCGCTTGGCACTAGTGGCCAACTATACTGGCCATGGTTTTTGGAATTTAAGACTTGGTAATTGGCATGATTCTATGACCCTAGGGTTAATATAACTCGAGCTGGCACTTGGATCAATTAAAGAAGAGATAGGTTGGTTAGTAATTTTACCTTCGTATCTGATCCTTGAAGGCTAGTATTCCGCTTGGTGGTCTTACAAAGCTGTGTTGATTCGAGGTATGCTCTGTGCTACCTCCCATACTGTCGAGGCTTCTTGAACATTTGCTGCTTGTTTAGTTCTTGCTCTGTGTGGAAAATTTTGATAATAATGAGCTTCACCACAACCCCAACTCTGCAAGGTTGGTTTTTTCATCTGGCCAGGCTCTGGCTTTCTGGTTGCTTCAGTTGTTTGAGTCCCTGATTGCCATTTTGGTTTTGTCTGGAATTTTTACATTACCGAGTTTCCTGAACCTCCCTACATATTTTTGGAAGCTAGTTTAGAATTTTTGAAATTTTGGAAACTCTTTGATGTTTTCTTCTAGTTCTAGACCTTTTTAGAGTCCCTCTGCTTGGTTTGCTGATAGCACATTCGTGCCTTTTTTATTTCTTCATCCATCGTCTTTGGACTGTCAAATTAAATTATTTCCTTCATGAAAGGAGGTATATTGCTTATGAATCGCTGCACCTTTTCTTTCTCTTCGTGTAAGTAAGGCACATGCCTCAGCAATGCTATAAACTTGGCTATAAACTCGTCGATGGTCAGTTGTCCAAAGCGTAAGTCATGAAATTCCCGAGACTTTTGATCGTAAAATTTCTCCATTAAGAATTTATTCTTGAAATGTCTCTGGAAATCTTCCCAGTTTACTTTAGATTCATCAATATTCTGCACATTTTTAACCTCCTCCCAGCACAAGGTGGCTTTTCCCCGTAATTGGTAAATAGCCAGTCTAGCTCGTAGATTGTTTTTGTAATCATATACTTGAAAATTATTCATTTTCGGTTGCCTCCTCTTTCTCCCCATCATAGGTTGGTGGCTTGATTTTCCTGAATTCACCTTCTAATTCGGTTCTTTGCTTCTTTTTCATTCTTTGGTTGCTTACATTATTAGACCCTTCCTCATGCTATATTCTATATCTCTCATGACACTGAATTTTCTTGGTATGACCTTCTTCATGGTCTTCTTTTGTTTGTTGTGGTTCCCTTTCATATTGGGTCTCATGATCTTGGTTTGGCTTATCGGCTCTATTATTATGCTTATCAGAAATATTTTTTAGGATCTTCTCTTGTTCCAGATTCTACCTCACATTATCATTCTTCATTTGTATCATATACTCGTAAGTAGCATAAACAATAGTTAATTTTTTTTTAACTTTTTTCATTTTACCATGCTCTATTTATATGATACAGGATTAACATGCCTTCATATATGTATATTCAAACATTAAAGAAAATAAAACCCATTATACATGTGCATGGTTAAGTTAATAATCACAAATAGATATTAGTGTAAAGGACTATAGTCAATCGGATACACATTATGGTATGGATATTGGAATATTAATTGTTTTAATTATTTATTGATCTCCCAACATTGGTATTTGTCTTGGTTAACACGTATGTACATATTTATTTAATGTATTCATTGCAGTCATGACCTGTCACGAAAACACCATCGGCACTCCTTCCAAACTTGGCAACTGGTTCCTCGATTCTTAGCCCTTAGATGTTCTTGATTCGATGGCTGATGTGAACCTTCTCGAGTCTTCATTCGCACTTGCCGGTTATTTGGTCTTCTTCTTGGAGTAATCCTGATCGTAGGATTTGATTTGACGAACCACGATGACTGGGAAGAGGTTTAGTGTAACCACCTACCCTAACCTCGCACTTTGTCCTCCATTATGCACTTGGTCCTCCATTGTGCTGCTCTGCAACCTCAATAGTTGTTTCTCTGTTTGCTTCATCTCGAGTTTAGGTTTTGAACTGCTGAGTTATGGGTTTGCTAGCCTTGCTCATATTAGAAGTGTTACGGAAGCCATTGCTGGCCAAGGGCTAATATTCGCCACATTCTTCCAATGGATGGCCTTTGATAGTGCCATTCACGGTTAAAGGTAAGCAAGTACATCGCTTTTTAGTCTTTTTTGCTAATTTGAAAGTTCTTTTGGAGTCTTGAAGTCAACATCTCTATGAGATTCATGTCTTGTTGATTTATGAACTCTTATTGCTGCTTATTTTTTTCGTTACAGGTTATTTAGGGTTACTAAGGCTCGCTGGTAACAGGCGGTCCTACCTCAAGCTTGAAATGGTAAGTGAGATATCTTAACCCTATGTTTTTCTTTCATGTTGTTTAAGGACCCGAGTCAATTCTATTCTCGGTTTCTTGCAGGGTTTGTTTGACTTGAATAATTCTCTGGCTTATAAGCCGTCTTCAGATATGTTTGACTGCGTTTTTCTTTGATTAGGATTAATGCTAAATTGACCATTTTGTTACATGTTGGTTTGGATATTTCACGCCGATCTATAATGCTTAAATTTTGTTTTTCATCTTTCTATTCAACGGTTGGAATTGTAACCAACGTTGTTAGTATTTTCTTGTATGATACATGGTTTAATTTATGAGTGGATACCCCTCTTATTTGTGTTGGTCAACACTGGATTCTTAGATCTTTGTAACTCTTATATATTTCCGTTTTTTACAATATACAACATTTTATTATGATAAGAAGGAATACTTGTTTCTTTTCCAGTCTGTTTATTTGAGCATAGATGTTAGTTGGTGCAGTCTTTCGATGAGTTCTTCTTTTACTAACTTGCTAGCATTACACCCAGAATTCTCTGAATACAAGGGTAAATTGGAAAAAGAATATTTCTAGTTCTTGTTTGCTCTTTTAGAAGATTTATCTCTAGGTATCTATGTTGTTCGTCTATTCTCCAATTTACGTTATCTCGATGTTGTATTCTTGCAAATAATTCTAGCAAGAAATGAAAAGCTTTACATGCATACCTATAAGAGTTTCGTTTTGGTTTTACCCTGGAGAAACAATAATTTACATAGAAGTTTCCTTTTAATTGCATAAGTGTGTCTCATGCGTCGTTGAGCTATGCTATAGCCTCATTTATATGCATATTCTAAGTGTATCATTTGGTTTTCTACTTATTATTGAATATAAATGTCTATTTGAATATGGTTCTAGACTTATGTTATTTGTCTAGGCAAGAACATTTACTGAGGAAAATTGTATTTTACTGAGAGACTATGCATCTAGTAGGGATAGGGAAACCACGATAATTTCTCCTTCCTGGGGCAACTAAACCCTGCAGACCATTTGTTCCTGATTTATCCGTAGAGTGTCAATAACTTAGTTATTGCTTTATTTCAATTCAAAAAGTAGACATGAGTTAAACAGTCTTAGATTTCTAAGGCCAAAACATTATCATTCTACAAAACCTTATTTTACATTTCTCTATGTTTTTCCACATACAATATATTTATGTATTTTTATATAGTCTCTTTCTTAAATTCATACAAAACATATAATTTTGCAAAAGAATCCAAATTTCTTTCATTTGATTAGAAGTATTGGCCTACTCAAACATTTTATTCTCAATTTTTATCCTCCATAGCAATTTCAAACTACACATTCTACTTATCTGTTTCCAATGGAGTAAAATTATGTAAGCCTCACTGATCCTCCCAACCACGAGTAGGGAAATCATGTCCTCTTCTCCCCACCGAGCTTCTGCTCTTGAACAGTTCCAGTTGAAACAATTATATGTCGAAAGCTTTGGGACAACAGTCCAACTTCACAACCATTCAATTCAAGGGTCTCCACTAGTTCATAACCAACTCGGGAGTGTCCCCACAGTCAACGTCCTGCCAGATACTAAAATTCTCCCTCTTCCCAGTCTCCCTTGACTGTTTTCCAGAAGTAGTAGAACCAACCCCCTCCTCTATTCATATTTCCTATATGGTTGTAACTGTTCAAAAATTGTCTCAACTATTCATTATAATGTTAATATAAAGATTTATTAATCTTTATAATGTTAATATAAAGATTTATTAATTAAAATTGTTTATTATTATTAAGAATGTTTAATAGTTATAGGATTGGATGGGTAATTATGCATTGTTTAACAAAATAAGATTTTAAAATTGAGAAAAATTAATAATTATGAATATTAATAATATATTACTTTACATATCAATATCATAACATATTAACTTACAAATTAATACATTTATCTACATATTAATAACACATTAACATATTAACAAGATGTTAATAATACTTCAATTTACACATTAATGACATATTAACTATATATTAACTTATAAATTAACATATGTGAATTATAATTAGTTATAGTTAATATTAGTATCAAAATCCACCATAGTTAATATGGGTGTTATGGTGAACCATAAGATCATTATCATCAATTATATATAAATGTATACATTAACACATGCCAACCATGTCGGCTTCTCTATTCTACACAGTTGTTAGTATTTTCTTGTATGACACATGGTTTAATTTATAAGTGGATACCCTCTTATTTGTGCCAAGATTATGAGACCTCTGTAACTCTTATATATTTCTTTTTTTACAATATATAGTAATTTTATTATGACAAGAAGGAATACTTGTTTATTTTCCTAACTGGTTATTTGAGCATAGATGTTAGCGATGAGTTCTTTTACTAACTTGCTAGCATTACACCCAAAATTCTTTGAATACAAGGGTAAAATGGAAAATGAATATTTCTAGTTCTTGTTTCTTGTTTTAGAATATTTATCTCTAGGTCTCTCTGATGTTCATCTATTTTCCAATTTACTTTAGATAAGTTTCCTTTTAATTGCATAAGTGCTTCTCATGCATTGTTGAGCTATCCTCCTTTATATGCGGATTCTAAGTGTATTGTTTGGTTTTCTACTTATTATTGAATATTGTTAAACACACACATGGTGTATGAAGAAACTAAATACACACATAGAAAGATAAGCATGAAATACTCATACTATTCACCATAGATGTACATTTATAATACAATGGTGTGACTCTTAGATTCATCTTCCAAGGTCACTTGGACTCCTTTGTGACTCTTTGCCTTCCACACCTACCCATAGAGGATTAGGTGTTCAACAAATATCAATTTCTATTTGAATATGGTTCAAATATGGTTCCGACTTCTGTTACATGTATAGGCAAGAATGTTTACTGAGAAAAATTGTATTTTGCTGAGAGACTATGCGTCTAGCAAGGACGGGGCAACCACAGGAATTTCTCCTTCCTGGGGCAGCTAAACCATACAGACCATCTGTTCCTGATTTATTCGCAGAGTATCAATAGCTTAGTTATTGTTTTCATTCAATTCAAAATGTAGACATGAGTTAAATAGTCTTATATTTCTAAGGCCAGAACACTATCATGGTGGACTTATTTTAGGTATTAGCTAAGACATTCTATAGAAGCTTATTTTACATTTCTCTATGTTTTTCCACAAACAATATATTTATGTATTTTTATATAGTCTCTTTCTTAAATTCATACAAAACATATCAGTTTGCAAAAGAATCCCAATTGCTTTCATTTGATTAGAAGTACTGGCCTACTTAACCATTTCATTCTCAATTTTGATCTTGCATAGAAATTTCAAACCACACATTATACTTATCTATTTCCAACGGAGTAAAATTATGTAAGCCTGGCTGATCCTCCCAACCAAGAGAAGGGAAATCACGTCTTCTTCTCCCCACCGAGCTTATGCTCCTGAATAGTTCCAGTTGAAACAATTATATGTTGAAAGCTTCGAGACAACAATTCAACTTCACAACCATTCAATTATAGGGCCTCTACTGGTTCATAACCAGCTCGGGAGTCTCCCCACAGGCAACGTCCTGCCACATACTAAACTTTTCCTTCTTCCTAGTCTCCCTTGACTATTTTTCAGAAGCAGTAGAACCAACCCCCTCCTCTCTTCAATTTTCCTATAAATCCGAGGAGGGTGGTTGTAACTGTTCAACAACTGTCTCAACTATTCAAGGCTAAGTTCATTACCAACTAGCTTTTTCTTGTCCATAACAGATTATTATATTCAAACATAATTAAAATGAAATTCAAACATTCATATATTATTTTAATTTATTGTAGGTTCTATAATGAGGTATGTAATTAAAAATAGTTATCACTGTAACTAACACAAGTCTTTAAACCACATGCGGGTTACATATTCCCCCTCTTAGCGCAACACCATCCTTGGTGTTCCTTCCACTTCATGAAACAGATTTGGATATGTTTGTTTCATCAACCCTTCTTCTTCCCATGTAGCTTCTTTTCGGTTGAAGTGCATCCACTCCACTTTAACCTCGATGACCACTCGCCTCCGCAACGTGGCTTCTCTCCGGTCGAGGATACGCAGGGGTTCTACCTTGTATTCTCCATCTGATTCGACCTGACAAACATCACAATATCCATCAATTAATGATTCATAGATTTTGACTTAAATATATTAACATTCACATCACCCTACTTGAACCTCTTGCCAATTAATTATGTGTTTGGGAACATACACATACTTCTTTAGCAATGAATGTGAAAGACATTATGGACCTTTATATAACTAGGAAGAGAGAGCTTGTAGGCCATTGGCCCTACTCTTTCCAAGATCTGGAAGGGTCCGCAATAACAAGGTGCCAGCTTGGCAGATACGCCCCATTCTAGGGTGATTTTCTTGGGCTTAATTCTTAGGTAGACATGATCACCCACTTGGAACTCTCTATGAGTCCTTTTCCTATCTGCATAGGTCTTTTGTCTTTCTTTAGCAGCTCGTAAATTTTGGCGAATTATTATAACTTCTTGCTCCATCTCCTTAAGCATATCTAGTCCCAATATCATTTTTTCCTTAAGTCCAGTCCAATTGGCGAGTGTTATGCATTTCCGACAATATAATACTTCATAGGGGCTCATTTTCAGTGACTCATGGTAACTATTGTTATAGGAAAACTCAACCAGGTGAAGGTAATCCTCCCATTTAGTTGGTTGGTTCATTATGTACATCTGCAACATGTCTTCCAATACCTAATTCACCCTCTCTGTCTGCTCGTCTATCTGAGGATGGTAGGCAGTGTTGTATTGTATTTGGGTACTCAATCCCGTGAAAAGAGCCTTCCAAAAGGCAGACGTGAATTTCACGCCCCTGTCGAAAACTACCACCTTAGGTATGCCATGTAACCGGAATACCTCTTTCATAAAAATATATACAATGTCCACTGCCTTGCAAGTGGATTTCACTGGAATGAAGTGTGCTCAATTTATCCACTACCACCATAATGGAGTCATGTTGTTTCCTTTTTTTTTGGTAACCCGGTTATAAAATCGAGCATAATCATTTCCCATTTTCATTTTGGAATAGGAAGGGGTTCAATAAACCTGTTGGATGTTGATGTTTGACCTTTACCTATTGACATTCTATACATTTAGATAGGTAATCTGCGATATCTTTCCACATTCTTGGCCAAAATAAATCCTTTTTTAACGTAGAAAACAACTTTTGATATCCTGTATGTGCGGTATATGGACTGCGATGGTGCTCATCTAGTATTAATTGTTTGATAGAAATTTGATTAGGGATGTATATTCTTCCATGGAAAGTAAATTGTTCCCGGTTGTTAATACTATACTCAGTAGTTTTACCCAATTCTTGCAATTCTTTGGTGCACTTCCAAAGATATTTATACTCAGGTTCCTTTATGGCTGCTTGAGCAAGCAGCCGAGACACATCAAACTCAATTTGATGTTATTGGATTTCATAGAAACGCTGCACCTTCCTGCTTAAGGCATCCGCTACCCAGTTCTCCTTCCCTTTCAAATGCCTTATATCAAAATAAAATTTTCTCGAGAATGCGATCCATCTGGCTTGTTGTGCGTTCAGAGTTGGCTAATTAAAGAAGCTAGTCATACTACTGTGATCTGTCAACAACAAACATTTCTTCCCCAATAGGTAATGGCGCCACATTTTTAGAGCATGAACTATTGTTGTGAGTTCTAAGTCGTAAGCATAGTATTTTTTCTCATGTTCCTTTAGTTTGCGGGACTCATATGCCACCACCTTGTCTTCTTGCATAAGAAGCCCTCCCAATCCTTGACATACGTCAGTACACACAACAAACGCTTTCTCTGGATCTGCCACCTTCAGTATTAGGGATGAATTCAGTAGTTGTTTTAATTGTTCAAATATTTCTCAACATTACGTTGTCCATTTAATTGCCCTCCCTTTCTTCTGTAGGGAAGTTACGGGGTAAGCAATTTTAGAGAAATTTATGAAAAATCAACGGTAGTAGCCTGCTAAACCCATGAAAAATCGTATATCTGCAACATTTTTAGGGACAACCCATTCCATAATTGTCCGAATATTTTTAGGATCGACAACTATTCATTCTGTTGAGAATACATGACCCAAATATTGAATTCGATCTTTAAAGTAGTCACACTTGCTATACTTGGCGTATAGATGATTCTCCCGTAGTGTTTGCAGCACTTTCTTGAGGTGTTCCTAATGATCTTCTATGATTCTTAGAGTAGATTAAGATATCATCTATGAAAATCAGTACAAACTTATCGAGGTATGGCTGAAAAATGCCATGCATTAGGCTCATAAAAGTGGCAGGAGCATTGGTAAGGTCGAAGGGCAATACCGCGAACTCGTAATGACTGTAACGAGTTCAGAAGGATGTCTTGAAAAAATCTTCCTCTTTAATCCGGATTTGGTGATACCTAGATCTGAGATCAAATTTTTAAAAACACACTAACTCCACGAACTTGGTCAAACAAGTCATCAATTTATGGCAGAAAATATCTATTTTTGACAGTCAGTTTGTTCAACTGTCGGTAGTCAATGCATAAGCGCATGTTCTCATCCTTTTTGCGCACAAACAACATCGGGCCCCACCAAGGAGACACACTAGGGTGGATATATCCCTTATCAAACAACTCTTGTAGCTGCATCTTTAGCTTGGTTAACTCTAGCACACTCATACAGTATGGTGTTCTTGATACAGGGGTTGTCTCTAGAATTAGCTCTATATTAAAGTCAATGTCCCACTTGGGTGGTAAGCCAGGTATTGATTTTGGGAACACATTAATAAAATCTTGAATAACAGGCATATTTTCAAGTGAATTTATTTTATCTTTCGAATTTGTGTACTCCACTTGAACAACGTAAATTTGGCAACCCTTACAAATACACTTTCTTAATTGATTGGCGGTAATGGTTGGTAGCTTAATATATTTTTTAGTAGCATACAACTCCTGCCTTATTCCCTCTTTGGTGAGGAAGCTGACATTATTTTCCTTGCAGTCCACTACAGGCCAATGGCTTTCTAGCTAATCCATCCCAATCAGCACATCATAAGAACCCAAGGGGAGCATGTTCAAGTTTACATGAATGTACTGTCCTAATATTTCAATAGCATTAGAGGAAATTTTAACCTAAAAGTGCCTATGAAATTTTCACGTAATGTCCATGTCAAAATATGTAAACCAATCAAAATCCTTTAAATTTAAAAAGATATACATGTAAATATTTTGGAGAGAAAAGATGAAAAACTATCTTTTTAATTGTATTTTTGGCTTATCTCCTTATTTACTCAAATTTCAAGTATAGACACCCGTTGGATGCGAAATTAAATTCCACATCCAATGCGTACCCATTATCCATACTTTTGAGAAGATCCACATTGATAAAAAATGAAGATACATTAAAAAAACGTGTTGAAGATACATTAAAAAAACGTGTTCAACACACTTTTTTAATGTATCTTCAATTTTTATCAATGTGGATCTTCTCAAAATTATGGATAATGGGTACTCATTAGATGTGGAATTCAATTTTGAATCCAACAAGTGTCTACACTTGAAATTTGAGTAAACCTATAAGGGGATAAGCCAAAAATACAAGTAAAAAAAGTAGTTTTCTTCTTTTCCCTCCAAAATGCATAACTCTTATTTTATTATTTTAAATATTATTTTATTAATTTTCCTTAGGAGGCCACTTTTAGGCTGAAATTTTCTCTAATGGGACAATTTTATGTTTTAGTAGTCACCCTTGCTTGGCACTAGTGGCTAATTGTACCGGCCATGGTTTTTGGAATTTAAGACTTGGTAATTGGCATAATTCTACGACCCCAGGGTTAATATAAATCGAGCTGGCACCTGGATCAATTAAAACAGAGACAGGTTGGTTAGTAATTTTACCTTCGTATTCGATCCTTGAAGGCTGGTATTCCGCCTGGTGGTCTTACAAAGCTGTGTTGATTCGAGGTATGCTCTGTGCTACCTCCCATAC
The DNA here is from genome assembly GCA_034641835.2 of Pinus albicaulis. Lineage (NCBI taxonomy): Eukaryota > Viridiplantae > Streptophyta > Pinopsida > Pinales > Pinaceae > Pinus > Pinus albicaulis. The sequence goes on along the minus strand of CM076584.1, from coordinate 1,603,934,864 downwards.
TGTCGAGGCTTCTTGAACATTTGTTGCTTGTTCGATCCTTTCTCTGTGTGGAAAATTTCGATAATAATGAGCTTCACCACAACCCCAACTTTGCAAGGTTGGTTTTTTCATCTAGCCAGGCTTTGGCTTTCTGGTTGCTTCAACTGTTTGAGTCCCTGATTGCCATTTTGGTTTTTTCTGGAATTTGTCCGTTACCCAGTTTCCTGAACCTCCCTGCATATTTTTGAAATTTGGTTTAGAATTTCTGAAATTTTGGAAACTCTTTGATGTTTTCTTCTAGTTCCAGACCTTATTAGAGTCCCTCTGCTTGGTTTGCTGATAGCACATTCATGCCTTTTTTATTGCTTCATCCATCATCTTTGGACTGTCAAATTCAATTATTTCCTTCATGAAAGGAGGTATATTGCTTATGAATCGCTGCACCTTTGCTTTCTCTTCATGTAAGTAAGGCACATACCTCAGCAATGCTGTAAACTTGGCTATAAACTCTTCGATGGTCAGTTGTCCAAAGTGTAATTCATGAAATTCCCGAGAATTTTGATCGTAAAATCGCTCCATTAAGAATTTATTCTTGAAATGTCTCTGGAAATCTTCTTAGCTTACTTTAGGTTCATCAATATTTTGCACATTTTTAACCTCCTCCCAGCACAAGGTGGCTTTTTCCCCGTAAGTGGTAAATAGCCAGTCTAGCTCGTAGATTGTTGTTGTAATCATATACTTGAAAATTATTCATTTCAATGATCCAGGCTTCGGTCGCCTTGTAATATTCCTATTTTAATAGGAATGTTCAATTTCATTTTGTCTTCTTTGTTCAAAGAATAATTATGTAAAGGAGGGTCATTAAAATCCTAATGGAAGAATAAATCCATATCCAATGTGAAAAGGGGTAAATCTGGGCCACTTTAATCAACACACTTGAGTGTGAAAAGAACAGATCCACTTCACTGGGTCAATCTTGACCATATCTACAGCGCAGTATTAGAGGAGTGCTCATTAATGAGGCACATCGTAATTCTAGAAGGAGGTCTCTTGTGTGAAATAGATAAGTTAATGAAGGTGGTTTAGGGTTTTGGAAAGCTCTCATCTTATAAAAGGAAGGGGAAGGAAACATATTGAGGGTTCATGATTTGATTTCTGATTTGTTGTCTGTTTAGAAAAATAGCTTTCTTGGTTGTTTAGCCTAGATTGCATATGTTGTTTAGCATTGGAATTTCCTGTTTAGGAGTTCCATCTCTTCCCATTGAGTAGCTCTTGGGAGAGCTTGTATTTTTTAGTCCACTATCTGGTTGGAGACCAAGCTTCTACTTCCAACTGAAATGCAAATCCAGTGAGGGTTTACTTGCTTTTGTAAGTTGCAGCAAGTGGAGTTTAGATCTTTTCAGATCTAAGACATTCTAGTGCCTCTTCTTAGTGAGTGTGTCTTTTAACCTCCTAGAAGAGTGTATTGGATCATTGGATTACAACATCAGATCTTGGCATCAGGCCAGACCACATAACAGAGGCTATCTATCCCCTACAACGTAGTTTCTACTCCAGATCTGCGTTATTCTTATAGGAGGTGTTGCAGGGAGTTTGGGTGCATCATTTGGAGAGCTGGTTTTTGAGTGTTGGGGGATCTACTCTTCCTCCATTGGAGGAGATCTACACATTGTACTTTTCAGATCTGATCTGCATATTCTAAATACTTCAGCATTTCTGAATATTTCTGCAGATCTGCTTTCTTAGATCTCAGATCTACTGCTTATGCTTGGTGTAAACCCCAAAATTCCAAGGGGATCTGAAAGAGGAGCTCTTCTAGTGCATGGATCTGATATAGATCTGACTTTTTATGCACATATCTGCTCTAGATCCGACATGTAACCTACAACAGTTTGCAGCCTAATAAAATAACGTTGTCTAGATAGCTTCAGTCATTTATGTAGTTGCAGCGCCTCTTTTGTGGGTATTTCTTCTGTTTATAACTTGTATTTTCAGCTATGCATTTGATAAACTCCATGGTATCACTTAATTGCTATTGTAAGTACTATTAAAGGACATTATATTGGCCTCCTGCTCCTATTCTGCAGAAACTGCGTTATTTTTCTGAGCAGAATTGTTTATCATTGCTGCAGTCCCTCTTTGGGGGCATTTTTCAAGGAAACTAGGTGTGGGAGATATGTTTAACCCACCTAGAAGGATTTATTTTTGATACAATCTTGGATTTAGGACTTAGATACTTAGATCTAAGGGATCCAAGGGCTAATTTCAAGAGCTGTAGCAACCATTCCTGAAAAATGCATTTTTCAGGCATGCCTTGCTAGCAGTCCTGATTTTGGGATATTACAGTGGTATCAGAGGTTGATCCTTGGCTCAGCCTATGAGCATCAATCCAAGATGTCTTTTCAGGAAGGGAGAAGACAAACGAAGGAGAATGATTGCATGGAAGACACAGAAATTAAGGGTCAAAACCCTTTTCTTGGAAGAATGGAAGGGAAAGAGTTCTCAAGAACTTTGTTCCAAACTTTGTTTAAGCCAAAGGAAAAGAACAGAGAAATAAAGGGGATAGACCATGAATTTTCCCCAACTGGATCCACGAGATCTATGCATGAGGAGGATTCTACATCCTCATCTTATGGGTATGAGCACTCAGCCATATCATCAAAGCTACCATGTTCTATCAGCAACTTCTTCATGAGGAGGAAGAGAGGAGATGTGCCAAAGGGAGGATCTACAATTCCAACTCCATCTATGAAGAGCATTGAGGAGAATGTGAACTTGTTTGATACCTTGCCAAGGGAAATATCCTCATTGGATGAAGAGTATTATTCTCAAAAGGAAGACATGAAGATTCCTCTTTCAAAGTTAGACCAAGATCTAAGTTCTCCTATTGATGATGAGGCATTTTCCACCATTAAAGACAAGGCTAGGGGTGACAACACAGTCATAAAAAAGGCACCTCTAGCATTTCATGAAGAAGAAGGAGGGGCAGCTGCTCCAAGAAGAGAAGCTCTTGCATTCTTGCAAGGAGCTTTAAAGAGTCTCACATATAGAAATTATGGCACAATCCATGAGCAGCATGTGCCATCATTATCAGATGGTGAGATCCTGAATACTGCAGAAGATAAAGAGGAGTGCAAGCTCCATTAGGTAAGGAAAATTTACCCCTCTTTATTTCAAAGGAGTGATGTACTAAGAAGACATGAAGATTTATGCAATAAAAAGGACACATCAGTCCATACATCTTTCTATCATGATCTATGCCTTGAAGTCTCCTTACTTGGAAGAAGCCCACTAGGGTAACCCCCGGGTGGAAAGAGCAAAGTGTTCTCTCAACCTTGTACAGTGATGATACATTTGGCCAAGAGAGGAACTATCACAGCACTGGAGACCTTGGGTAAGAATCATGCTTATACAAATCACATTTTACTTTATGATTGCATGCATTATTTTACTTTACATGTGCAGGCCATGGCTCCTAAAAGGAGTGTCCTGCCTTATAAACGTCATGGCCAACTATGGGCTAGAACCATTTCCAAACATGACCACTCCCTTGATGGGCTAAGGGAGGTCTTGCAGCATGATGGGTGCTTCCCTAAAGCACCAAATATACATTTCACCTTCAGCCATGGTGGAATGATAAGGGAAGCAAGTAAGTGGCATGTAAACCACTTACCACATCTAGATCTGAAGCATGGAGGAGATGACCTGCGCTGGTTTCTATTGGGTGAGTGTGGGTACCACCCAAAGTTTTTAATTTTCTTGTCTCATGCCTTGTATTTCGAGAAAGGAATGCATAAGAAGAAGGCATGGTTGCCTTGGTTGACAAGAAGGGAGTATGGGCACCTCATGATGAATTCCATGTCCATACATTTTCTTATGTCTATGATGTATGTACATGTATTTCTATTTAGAATGAATAACATAATCATGTATGTACTTTGGGTTGGGGGAAAATGTAACCTTATCATGAGGTGGCATAAGGGAGCTTGTTTATATCATGATGTTAATAATGCTCCAATATTTGTTATGAACATGAGAGGAGGAATGACACATTGGGTGGATGTGTCCATTGGGAATGCAATCTCCCATATTCAGTTGTACTTCAAGAAGAGGATAGGGACTTATATGACTGTTGCTTTATATACTATGTTTTCTTATGCAAAGGGTCATGTATTGGGCTTATGTCATGAGAAAAGATCTCTCACAAGGGAGCACTTGGAGCAAGGCATGTGTTGCTAGAATCATGTTCAGCAAACACCTATTATCCTCCATCATTTTCAAGCTTTGAAGAAGCTTATTTTAGCAAGAAGGTGGTGGGATGGCCACTTATTGCACCATGATTTGAGGCAGCAGGATGATGGACAATTCTGGTCTCAAGGGAAGGACTATTGTCACTATCCAATATATCATACGACACTTAGTCCATGTTTCTTTTGGAGCACATATGGTGAAGATAATCTACTCACTATATGCATGGGAGATTGGGCAAGGAGACTCACTAGAATCAATGAAGAAAATCATGAAATTCCAAGTTCCTTTTGGCTTCATGAGGATTATTTTATTGCAGCCCAAGATCAATAGCTCCACATTCATCAAAAATGGGAAGAGTGACATCGTGAGTTGAGTATCCTCATCTCTCATTTCCATGCATGGAGCCCCTACACAATGCAAATGGGGGGAATTGGTGAATTTTTCTGTGAGCTACCCAGGATGGCTCACTTTGTTTGGATGATAGCATGGAGATTGAAGCCTCTCAAGGGATTGAAGTACCCTACATTTACCATCTCTCATGCCTTGAGAAAACCAATGGACAACAAGAAACTATTTCTATGTATCTCCCACTTCTTTATGATGACAGCTGATTGGTTCATTCACCAAAATCACACTTATACCCTTGGGAGGAGACAATTCCATTGGAAGATTTTGCAAAGTCCTTGTAAGTTGCTTAAGGGCAGGCAACACTCTGGAGGGGAGGAATGTAATATTCCTATTTTAATAGGAATATTCAATTTCATTTTGTCTTCTTTGTTCAAAGAATAATTATGTAAAGGAGGGTCATTAAACTCCTAATGGAAGAATAAATCCATGCCCAATGTGAAAAGGGGTAAATCTGGGCCACTTTAATAAACACACTTGAGTGTGAAAAGAATAGATCCACTTGACTAGGTCAATATTGACCATATCTACAGTGCAGTATTGGAGGAGTGCTCATCAATGAGGCACAACGTAATTCTAGAAGGAGGTCTCTTGTGTGAAAGAGATAAGTTAATGAAGGTGGTTTAGGGTTTTGGAAAGCTCTCATATTATAAAAGGAAGGGGAAGGCAACATATTGAGGGTTCATGATTTGATTTATGATTTGTTATTTGTTTAGACAAATAGCTTTCTTGGGTATTTAGCTTAGATTGCATATGTTGTTTAGCATTGGAATTTCCTGTTTAGGAGTTCCATCTCTTCCCATTGAGTAGCTCTTGGGAGAGCTTGTATTGCTTAGTCCACTATTTGGTTGGAGACCAAGCTTCTACTTCCAATTGCAATGCAGATCCAGTGAGGGTTTGTTGCTTTTGTAAGCTGCAGCAAGTGGAGTAGATCTTTTCAGATCTAAGACATTCTAGTGCCTCTTCTCAGTGAGTGTGTCTTTTAACCTCCTGGAAGAGTGTATTGGATCATTGGAGTACAACATCAGATCCTGGCATCAGGCCAGACCACATAATAGAGGCTATCTATCCCCTACAAAGTATTTTCTACTCCAGATCTACGCTATTCTTGTAGGAGGTGTTGCGGAGAGTTTGGGTGCATCATTTGGAGAGTTGGTTTCTGAGTGTTGGGGGATATACTCTTTACTTTGAGATTCATTGGAGGATATCTACACATTATACTTTTCATATCTGATCTGCATATTCTGAATACTTCATCATTTCTGAACATTTCTGCAGATCTGCTTTCTTAGATCTCAGATCTACTGCTTATGCTTGGTGTAAACCCCAAAATTCCAAGGGGATCTGAAAGAGGAGCTCTTCTAGTGCATGGATTTGATATAGATCTGACTTTTTATGCACATATCTGCTCTAGATCTGACATGTAACCTACAACAGTTTACAGCCTAATAAAATAACGTTGTCTAGGCAGCTTCAGTCATTTATGTAGTTGCAGCCCCTCTTTTGTGGGTATTTCTTCTGTTTATAACTTGTATTTTCAGCTGTGCTTTTGATAAACTCCATGGTATCACTTAATTGCTGCTATAAGTACTATTAAAGGACATTCTATTGGCCTCTTGCTCGTGTTATGCAGAAACTGCATTATTTTCTGAGCAGAATTGTTTATCATTGCTGCAATCCCTCTTTGGGGGCATTTTTAAAGGAAACTAGGTGTGGGAGATCTGTTTAACCCACCTAGAAGGGTTTCTTTTTGATACAATCTTGGATTTAGGACTTAGATACTCAGATCTAAGGGATCCAAGGGCTGATTTCAAGAGTTGTAGCTGCCATTCTTGAAAAATGCATTTTTCAGGCATGTCTTACTAGCAGTCCCGATTTTGGGATATTACACGCCTCCTCTTTCTCCCCATCATAGGTTGGTGGCTTAATTTTCCTGAATTCGCCTTCTAATTCGGTTCTTTGCTTCTTTTTCATTCTTTGGTTGTTTACATTATTAGACCCTTCCTCATGCTCTATTCTATATCTCTCATGACACTGAATTTTCTTGGTATGACCTTCTTCATGGTCTTCTTCAGTTCGCTGTGGTTCCCTTTCATATTGGGTCTCATGATCTTGGTTTGGCTGATCGGCTCTATTATTCTGCTTATCAGAAATAATTTTTAGGATCTTCTCTTGTTCCAGAATCTACCTCACATTATCATTCTTCATTTGTATCATATACTCGTAAGTAGCATAAACAATAGTTATTTTTTTTTTAACTTCTTTCATTTTACCATGCTCTATTTATATGAAACAGGATTAACATGCCTTCATATATGTATATTAAAACATTAAAGAAAATAAAACCCATTATACATGTGCATGGTTAAGTTAATAATCACATATAGATATTAGTGTAAAGGACTGTAGTCAATCAAATACACATTATGGTATGGAGATTGGAATATTAATTTTTTTAATTATTTATTGATCTCCCAACATTGGTATTCGTCCTGGTTAACACGTATGTACATATTTATTTAATGTATTCATTGCAGTCGTGACCTGTCATGAAAACACCACCGGCACTCCTTCCAAAATTGGAAATTGGTTCCTTGATTCTTAGCCCTTAGATGTTCTTGATCCGATGGCTGATGTGAACCTTCTCAAGTCTTCATTCGCACTTGCCGGTTATTTGGTCTTCTGCTTGGAGTAATCCTGATCGTAGGATTTGATTTGACGGACCACGATCACTGGAAAGAGGTTTAGTGAAACCACCTACCCTAACCTCGCACTTTTTCCTCCATTCTGCACTTGGTCCTCCATTGTGCTGCTCTACAACCTCAATAGTTGTTTCTCTGTTTGATTCATCTCGAGTTTAGGTTTTGAACTGCTGAGTTATGGGTTTGATAGCCTTGTTTATATCAGAAGTGTTACGGAAGCCATGGCTGGCCAAGGGCTAATATGCGCCACATTCTTCCAGCAAATGGCCTTTGATAGTGCCATTCACGGTTAAAGGTAAGCAAGTACTTCCCTTTTTATTCTTTGTTGCTAATTTGAAAGTTCTTTTGGAGTCTTGAAGTCAGCATCTCTATGAGATTCAGGTCTTGTTGATTTATGAACTCTTATTTCTGCTTTTTTTTTTCGTTACAAGTTATCTAGGGTTACTAAGGCTCATTGGCAACAGACGGTCCTACCTCAAGCTTGAAATGGTAAGTGAGATATCCTAACCCTATTTTTTTCTTTCATGTTGTTTAAGGACCCGAGTCAATTCTATTCTCGGTTTCTTGCAGGGTTTGTTTGACTTGAATAATTCTCTGGCTTATAAGCCGTCTTTAGATATGTTTGACTGCGTTTTTCTTTGATTAGGGTTAATGCTAAACCGACCTTTTTGTTACATGTTGGTTTGGATATTTCATGTCGATCTATAATGCTTAAATTTTGTTGTTCATCTTTCTATTCGAAGGTTGGAAGTTGTAACCAACGTTGTTAGTATTTTCTTGTATGATACATGGTTTAATTTATAAGTGGATACCCCTCTTATTTGTGTCGGTCAACATTGGATTCTGAGATCTTTGTAATTATATATTTCCGTTTTTTACAATATACAACAATTTTATTATGATAATAAGGAATACTTGTTTCTTTTCTAGTTTGGTTATTTGAGTATAGATGTTAGTTGGTGCAGTATTTCGATGGGTTCTTCTTTTACTAACTTGCTAGCATTACACCCAGAATTCTCTGAATACAAGGGTAGATTGGAAAATGAATATTTCTAGTTCTCGTTTACTATTTTAGAAGATTTATCTCCAGGTATCTATGGTGTTCGTCTATTCTCCAATTTACGTTAACTCGATGTTGTGTTCCTTCAAATAATTCTAGCAAGAAATGAAAAGCTTTACCTACATATCTATAAGGGTTTCGTTTTGGTTTTACCCTAGAGAAACAATAATTTACAGAGAAGTTTCCTTTTAATTTCATAAGTGTGTCTCATGCGTTGTTGAGCTATGTTATAGCCTCCTTTATATGCAGATTCTAAGTGTATCGTTTGGTTTTCTACTTATTATTGAATATAAATGACTATTTGAATATGGTTCTAGACTTATGTTATCGGTCTAGGCAAGAACATTTGCTGAGGAAAATTGTATTTTATTGAGAGACTATGCATCTAGTAGGGATAGGGAAACCACAAGAATTTCTCCTTCCTGGGGCAGCTAAACCCTGCAGACCATTTGTTCCTAATTTATCCGCAGAGTGTCAATAACTTAGTTATTGCTTTCTTCCAATTCAAAAAGTAGACATGATTTAAACAGTCTTAGATTTCTAAGGCCAAAACATTATCATTCTACAGAACCTTATTTTACATTTCTCTATGTTTTTCCACATACAATATATTTATGTATTTTTATATAGTCTCTTTCTTAAATTCATACAAAACATATAAGTTTGCAAAATAATCCAAATTTCTTTCATTTGATTAGAAGTATTGGCCTGCTCAACCATTTCATTCTCAGTTTTTATCCTCCGTAGCAATTTCAAACCACACATTCTACTTATATGTTTCCAATGGAGTAAAATTATGTAAGCCTCGCTGATCCTCCCAACCACGAGCAGGGAAATCATGTTCTCTTCTCCCCATCGAGCTTTTGCTCCTAAACAGTTCCAGTTGAAACAATTATATGTCGAAAGCTTCGGGACAATAGTCCAACTTCACAACCATTCAATTCAAGGGTCTCCACTGGTTCATTACCAGCTCGGGAGTCTCCCCACAGGTAGCGTCCTACCAGATACTAAAATTCTCCCTCTTCCCAATCTTCCTTGACTATTTTCCGGAAGTAGTAGAACCAACCCCCTCCTATTCAAATTTCCTATATATATGAGGAGGATGGTTGTAACTGTTCAAAAATTGTCTCAACTATTCAGGATTGAGTTCATTACCAACCAGTATTTTCTTTTTCCATAACATATTATTATATTCAAACATAATTAAAATTAAATTCAAATATTCATATGTTCTTTTAATTTATTATAGGTTCTGTAATCAGGTCTATAATTAAAAATGGTTATCACGGTAATTAACACAAGTCTTTGAACCACATGCGACTTACATATTCTCCCTCTCAACACAACACCATCCTCGGTGTTCCTTCCACTTCATGAAACAGATTTGGATATTTTTGTTACATGAACCCTTCTTCTTCCCATGTAGTTTCTTCTGGGTTGAACTGCATGTTGAGATTTTGTGGTAGCATCAGATGTGATCTAGCTCCAAAAATTTGTGGAGGGGTTGGATCACATGAGATACCAAGACCCAGAAAGCGTTTGGAGAAATTCCATTTGGTGTAAAATTTATTCAAATAATTTATTTATTTTTAATGAGGACCCTAAGTCTATCTTAGGGAAATTACAAAATTAAAGTGAATTAATTTACACATATGATGAGAACATTCTAAGTGACGTGGATCAAGAAACTTCTAATATGAGTATTTGATTAGAGATTAGATCATGGTCATTTATGTTTCAATGAGAAAAGTATAAAGGAAAAGGGCTTGGGACAGTTGGAGTACACACAACGAGTCTAAGAGATCGAATTCTTCTGATGGAGCAGTGCTCGAATGAAGATCAAATCTGAGTGACTCAGAGAAGTAGTGAAGGGTAGATGTAGTGATTAGTTAGGAAGGCCAAGAGTACAATGCAGGGCAAGAGAAGCAGAGATGCATTGCAACACAACCATCAGAGGGTGTGACGAAGTCCCTTGGGAGGGTGATGTAGGCCAACGCAGGGCTCACATAGGGGCAACACAGTGTCTCCAATGAAAGTTCAAAATTTGTTTGAAGACTGGGGTTTCTGAGATTGTAGGGTTGAAACAAAACTCCGGAGAAGCAGATCCAGTAGTCCCTCAGCCAGGGCTACGCAGCTCCACACAGGAAGCACAGAGGCTACACAAAGCTAGCTGGGGTTTCACTAGTTTCTCATCCAAATCAGCCGAGACTTGTGAGAATGAGGTATATCTCACATTTTTATCTGTAGCTAAGGATTTCTTTGTTTGGTGATCTGAGTTATGGCACCCTAGATGTACTCAGAAATTGTTGCTTAATAATAATAAACCCTCATATATGTTACACTGGTTTTCCCGCATTGGGTTTTTCCGGGGACGTTTGTCTAAAAAAGTTGTGTGTCCTTTGTCATATGTGCATGATGTTCTTTAAATGATCTGTGTTTGTGTAGGTTTCTATTTTTTTTACTTCAAAGTTTTTTTTAATATTCAGTTAAATAACTTGTGTAAATAAATCAATTAGAAGAATTAAATCAACAGTTAGCAGTAGGATTTATGTGCTCAGAAATTTTCACAGTGTATCCACTGCACTTTAACCTGGGTGACCACTCGCCTCTGCAACGTGGCTTCTCTTCAGTCGAGGATATGCATGGGTTCTACCTTGAATTCTTCATCTGGTTGACCTGAAAAACATCACAGTATCCATCAATTCATGATTCACATCGCCCTACCTGAACCTATTTCCAATTAATTATGTGTTTGGAATAATACACATACTTCTTTAGTAATGAAATGTGAAAGACATTATGGACCTTTATATAACTAGGAAGAGAGAGTTGGTAGGCCACTGGCCCTACTCTTTCCAAGATCTAGAAGGGTCTGCAATAACGAGGTGCCAGCTTTGCACATACGTGCCATTGCAGGGTGATTTTCCTGGGCTTAATTCTTAGGTAGACATGATCACCCACTTGGAACTCTTTATGAGTCATTTTCCTATCTGCATATGCCTTATGTATGTCTTGAGCAGCTCATAAATTATGGCGAATTATTTTAACTTATTTCTCCATCTCCTTAAGCATATATGGTCCCAATATCGTTTTGTGCTCAGGTCCAGTCCAATTGGTGGGTGTTCTACATTTCCGACCATTTAATACTTCACAGGAGCTAATTTTCAGCGACTCGCAGTAACTATTGTTATAGGAAAACTCAACAAGGTGAAGATGATCCTCCCATTTAGTTGGTTGATTCATTACGTACATCTGCAGCATGTCTTCCCATCCTAATTCACCCTCTCTATTTTCCCGCCCGTCTGAGGATGATAGGTAGTGTTGAATTGTATTTGGGTACCCAATCACATGAAAAGAGCCTTCCAAAAGGCATATGTGAATTTCACGTCCCTGTCGAAAACTACCACCTTAGGTATGCCATGTAACCGTAATACCTCTTTCATAAAAATACTTGCAATGTCTATTGTCTTGTATGTGGATTTAACTGGAACAAAGTGAGCATTTTTTCTCAATTTATCCACTACCACCACAATGGAGTCATGTTTTTTCTTTGTTTTAGGTAACCCGGTTATAAAATCAAATGTAATCATTTCCCATTTCCATTCTAGAATAGGAAGGGGGTTTAATAAACATGTTGGATGTTGATGTTCGGCCTTTGCTTGTTGAAATTATAGATATTTAGACAGGTAATATGCAATATATTTCTACATTCCTGACCAAAAGAAATCCTTCTTTAATGCAGAAAAAACTTTAAATATCCTATATGTGAAGTGTATGGACTGCGATGGTGCTCATCTTGTATTAATTGTTTGATAGACATTTGATTAGGGACATATATTCTTCCACGAAAATTCAATTGTTCCCCATTGTTAATACTATACTCAGTAGTTTTACCGAATGCCTGCAATTATTTGGTGTGTTGCCAAAGATATTTATACTCAAGGTCCTTTAGGGAAGATTCAGCAAGTGGTCCAGACACATCAAACTCAATTTGATGGTATTGGAATTCATAGACACACTGCACCTTCCTTCTTAAGGCATCCGCTACTCGGTTCTCCTTCCCTTTAAAATGCCTTATATCAAAATCAGAGTCGCTCAAGAATGCGGTCTATCTATCTTTTCGTGTGTTCAAAGTCGGCTAATTAAAGTAGCTGGTCAAACTGTTGTGATCTGTCAACAACAAAAATTTCTTCCCCAATAGGTAATGGCACCACATTTTTAGAGCATGAAATATTGTTGTTAAGCCCCTATATTAATAGTGTAGCCCCTTATTATGTTAGTGTAGCCCCCCTTATTGTTATTATTGTACCCCTGTAACCCCCATATTGTTATTATTGTGCCCTTACATTATTATTGTTAGGTCGGCTAGGATTATATTGTGCCCCCATGGACTCCTATATATAGAAGGAGGGTTTGTTCATTTGTATCATCCAAGAATTGTGCATTTATGTAATGTATTGGAGGTTTCCCCCTTGAAGTGGCTTATTTCTAAGGCGTTTATATCTCTTTTCTTCTATTTTTGAAGCTGGTTACACAACATTTGGTATCAGAGCTTTGGGATTCTAGGGTTTCGCTGCTCCAAACAGGTCATCGTGGAATTTTCGCTATAACTTTTTTTCTACGAAGCTTCAAAAGCTGAAATTTCTAGGGTGCGAAGCTGAAATCGTGAGGAAGGTTGTCTAAAAATTTCAGATCTTGGTTCGCAATATTTGAGGAGATATCATCTGTGGAAGTTAGGTATTTTTTCAGGCTCATAAACAGGTCATCGTGGCATTTGCGCTATAAATTTTGTTGTACGAAGGTTAAGAGTCTGAAATTCATATGGTGCGAAGCTGAAAGCCTGAGGAAATTCGTCAAAAAATTTCAGAGCTTGGTTCGCAATATTTTTGGAGATATGATCTGTGGAAGGTAGTGCTTTTTCAGGCTCCTGAATTGCATCTCAAAGAGGTGATTGTGGGAAAACTTCAATAACTCTCTCTCTGGGCATTTGATTGAAGTGCTGTAAAAATTGGTCGCAAGTACACAGACTGAAGTTTCTGGGCTATCAATTTCAGAGACAAAGGACAAAACAGTGACACGTGGCAAGTCGTACAAGTTCGCTCTACTAAACCAGTCCAGAATTAGGTCATTGTGGGAGATTGGACACAACTTTGTCTTGGAGAATCCAAATCAGTCGACCGTGGCATTTGAAAGAAGCTTCGTAGATCTACTACAGTGGCTGAATTGCAGATATCGAAGATTTTCAATCATAGAGATAATTCAATTTCAATATCGAGCTCCTAAAAGCTAGTAAAGGTGTGTATTTTTTTTCCGAATTGCATAACTCTTGTTTGAAGAATCAAGTTGAATTGATTCCAAGGGCATCTTGTAGAATAGATATCAATATTGGATTCTAAAATGGCCCCAAAAAATAATTCAACACCCATTAAGCCTTCAAAAGGCTCTACTATGACTCATGAAGATGAAGAATTGCAACATGATCTATCAAAATTACAAGAGCAAGTGCAACAAATTTCGCTCTCGCAAAGAGCAAGAAAAAATGAAATGGAAGGATGATAATTAAATTTAAGCACTAGAGCTACCCATGACGTTGAGGACAACACTTGTTTGAAGGAGAGGGGCATGTTAAGCCCCTATATTAATAGTGTAGCCCCTTATTATGTTAGTGTAGCCCCCCTTATTGTTATTATTGTACCCCCGTAACCCCCATATTGTTATTATTGTGCCCTTACATTATTATTGTTAGGTCGGCTAGGATTACATTGTGGCCCCACTAGGATTATATTGTGGCCCCATGGACTCCTATATATAGAAGGAGGGTTTGTTCATTTATATCATCCAAGAATTGTGCATTTATGTAATGTATTGGAGGTTGCCCCCTCGAAGTGGCTTATTTCTAAGGCGTTTATATCTCTTTTCTTCTATTTTTGAAGCTGGTTACACAACAATTGTTGTGAGTTCCAAGTCGTAAGTAGAGTAATTTTGCTCGTGTTCTTTCAATTTTTAGTATTCATATGCCACCACCTTGGATTCATGCATACGAACCCCTCCCACTCCTTCTTGACATGTGTCAGTATGCACAACAAACTATTTCTCAAGATCTGCCACCTTCAGAATTGGCGCTGAAGTTAGTAGCTGTTTTAATTATTCAAATATTTATTGGCATTCCATTGTCCATTTAAATGCCCTCCCTTTATTCTGTAGGGAAGTTATGGGGTAAGTAATTTTAGAGAAATTTCTAATAAATCGACAGTAGTAGCTTGCTAAACCCATGAAAGATTGTATATTTGCAACATTTTTAGGGAAAACCCATTCCATAATTGTCCGGATCTTTTTAGTATCGATAACTATTCCTTCTGTCGAGATTACATGACCCAAATATTGAATTATGTCTTTAAAGAAGTCACACTTGCTATACTTGGTGTATAGTTGATTCTCCCTTAGTGCTTGCAGCACTTTCTTGAGGTGTTCCTCATGTTCTTCTTGATTATTAGAGTAGATTAAGATATCTTCTATGAAAATCAGTACAAACTTATCCAAGTATGGCTGAAAAATGCCATGAATTACGCTCATAAAAGTGGCAGGAGCATTGGTAAGGTTGGATGGCAATACCATGAACTCGTAATGACCGTAACGAGTTCAAAAGGTTGTCTTGTAGATATCTTCCTCTTTAATATGGATTTGATGATACTCGGATCTGAGATAATTTTTTGAAAACACACTAGCTCCACGGACTTGGTCAAACAAGTCATCAATTTGTGGCAACAAATATATGTTTTTGATAGTCAGTTTGTTCAATTATCGGTAGTCAATGCATAGGTGCATGGTCCCATCCTTTTTGCACACAAACAACACTGTCCGCCCCGCCAAGGAGACACGTTGGGGTAGATGTATCCCTTATCAAGTAGCTCTTGTCGCTACTTCTTTAGCTCGGTTAACTCTAGCACGCTCATACGGTATGGTGTTCTTGATATAGGGGATGCCCCAGGATTCAACTCTATAGTAAATTAAATTTCCCACTTGGGTGGTAAGCCATGTATTTATTATGGAAACACATCAACAAAATCTTGAATAATAGGATGATTTTCAAGTGAAATTATTTTGTCTTTCGAATTTGTGCATCCCACCTGAGCAACGTAAATTTGGAAACCCTTACGAATACACTTTCCTAATTGATTGGTGGTAATGGATCATAGATTAATATCTTTTTTAATACCCTGCAACTCTCGCCTTACTCCCTCTTTGGTGAGGAAGCTGGCATTATTTTCCTTACAGTCCACTACAGACCAATGGATATCTAGTCAGTCCATCCCAATCAACACATCATATGAACCCAAGGGGAGCATGTTCAATTTTACATGAATGTACTGTCCTCATATTTCAATAGGACAATTTTCTGTTTTAGGAGTCACTTGCTACTTGTCACCAGTAGCCAACTGTACCAGCCATGGTTTTTGGAATTTAAGACTTGATAATTGGCATAACTCTATGATCCTTGGGTTAATATAACTCAGGTTGGAACCTGGATAAATTAAAACAGAGACAAATTGGTTAGAAATTTTACCTTCGCATTCGATCATTGAAGGTTGGTATTCCGCTTGACGGTCTTCCAAAGATGCGTTGAATCGAGGTATGCTTCGTGCTACCTCCTGTACTGTCGAGGCTTCTTGAACATTTATTTCTTTTTTGGTCCTTGCTATGTTTTGAAAGTTTCGATAGTAATGAGCTTCATCGCAACCCCAGCACTGCAAGGTTGTGTTTGCATCTGGCCAGGCTTTGGCTTGCTGGTTGCTTCAATTGTTTAGGTCCATGGCTGCTATTTTGGTTTTTTTTGGAATTTTTTTGTTGCCCGGTTTCCTGAACCTCTTTGCATATTTTTGGAAGCTGGCTTAGAATTTATGAAATTTTGGAAACTCTTTGATGTTTTATTTTATGTTTAACACATGCCAACCATGGTTGACTATGCTTAACATGGGCATCAAAGTCCACCATAGTCAATGTGGATGTCATGGTGAACCATATTCACTATGGGATAATAATAAACAATCACAAACTAAAGTTAACTCAACCATTCAACTTTGTTGAGTATAGGAAGAGTGTTTAACATGCCCGTAGCTATCATGTTGAACATGACCATAGCCATAATAGTCAATCATGTCAACTATTTTTTAATATTTAATATATTTAATATTAAATATGTATAATAGTTGAGTTCTCTCTTTTATTTGTCTTAATGAGTGAGATAAAGAATCTAATATTGAAATATAGAATGAAACTTTTTCTATTTAAGTGATTCACATTAAAATAGTGGTTAATCATATGTTAAGCTCAAACATGGTCAAAGATTGATCTGTAAATTGGCGTGGATATTCCACTGGAAAGTTCATCACAACAGATCTGATAATATTATTTTAGAAATCTGAAAATTCTACACTATTACAGTTTATTTAAACATCAATATGTGTATATTTAATTGTACTTAGTGTATGCATGCACATGGAAATTATGGAGAAAAATAGAGAATGATAAAATAAGCTGACACACACATATAAGATAAAAAAATATGCTGTGGGAACCCTTTTGGGAGAAAACCCCACTAGAAGGTGAGACTGCTTCAATATCTGTCTTTCGGGAAAATAAGGTTGCAAGTACAAAGAACTAATAGTTGTCGCTCGTGGGCTGCTAGAGTGCATAGATTCTCTCTATATGCTCTACCTTCTATCTCTCCTGGCTATCTTTTCTCAGCTATGGAACAAAATGTTTTCGAAATAAATCTCTCCTGGCTATCTTTTCTCAGCTATGGAACAAAATGTTTTCGAAAGAATGGAATGCCTCTTCCTCCTAGTGGCTTCATTATAAAATAGCCTGATAGCCTACTATTGGTTAATTTTGACTACATCAACTCATAACTAGAGTTACAATATAGACTCTTCTATAGCCTTTTACATCACACACATACGTGTAGCCCCTTTTCCATGAATAATTGGGGTGGACATGGTATCCTCTAGAATTCTAGGTGTGAAAACATGAAGGTCAACTTCTAAGTGACATAACTTTTGCATACGGACTCTGATTGAGTGCCTCTTGCGTCGTTGGAAATATATCCATGTAGAATAACACCAAATAGTGTTGTGCTAAAATGGAAAATTTTTGTCCCCAAAAAACGTCGTTTGATGCCTTAAAATGCTTCTAGAAGGTTTCAGACCCCGTTTCGCCAAACTGGGTTCCGCCGGTAAAATGGTCCCATGAGTTGATTCCTCCACATTTTCCACTCTAAATGCATTGCGATGGATGACAAAAAATATTATGATCCAATCTGGATCACACCTCCCCATTTTGGGAGGCTTTTGGTCCTCAAAAGCTTTTACTGAATGAGGTGAGGAAATGTTTCGTCTACCTTCTCTCTGGTGTACCATTTAGCCTTTCTTGGAAGTTGTCCCTTCAACCCAATCTTCCACAGGTCATGTTGCCCATGTCTTGTAGTTATGGACCTCTTCTACAAAATTGTATCTTCTGTCAACTCTTCCTAAGCATTTGGTGCCAAATCCTCCACAAAAGTTAGGACTTGTTCCTCTTCCTCATCTAGCATCAAAGGCTCACTAAGTACCACCATCCCACGTGAGTGTTCGAGTCTTGGGCTTCTTGGTAAGTCAGCTAATAGTATCGAGTATAAGCCAAGTTAGGTAGCCCTGATTGATACCTGCCCACACTATGACTAAGCCTAACCCCCTCTGAAACGGGTCTCTACCGCGCTCGGGTTTTCTTTTCTGTGGGCTGATAGGTGGATTTAAAGCTCCCTAAATAGTCAACTTATATGTTTTAAGATGAAAAATGATCAAGGTGGCTTATTGGATGCCTACCCCCTTGATCCTAACTTAAACTATAAATTCTTTTGTGGCCCCTGTGGGGAGAATTTAGTGAGTTTGGTTAAGTTAGTTTTAGGTGTCTTTGCTTTGCTTAGTGGGTGGATGTGTGTGAGAAAAAAGTGGACAATCACAGAGTTTGAACGTGTGGATATGCGACGATCCTTTTCAAAATCCCCTATTAAACTATGTTGTATTGTTCCTTGCTCAAAAGAAAAACATGTGCGGATATGGGCCGCTTTCTATTTTTTCTAGTTAATATATATGATCAACTAAAGGCAGATGGCGATTTGTGAAGCCTAGGATCACTGGAGGGTGCAAAGGCAACAAAGATTACTTGCTCTTCTATCGACAATTCAATCCTAGTCCCGAAATCCTAGTGCAAAAATTGAACTAAACTAATAAATTTTACACTAGAAGAAAGAAACTAGCTAAGCATGCGTGGACTTGGGCCACTTACTTGGGCTAGTTATCTAGGTGTGTTGGTACCTAAATTTGCAAAACATAAATTTTTTTTGGAATGCAAGTTATTTTTCCCCCCTCCTTAAACTATGTGTGAACTTTGAAAAAATCAACTTGAAATAAAACTAACACTAAGCCTACAAAAATAAGCTAAGAGTGAGCTTTAGCAAGCTACGGGGTACCTCAACCAATGCTGGAAGATGTATTATGGGCTGCCAAGCACTTTACAAGTAGGAAAAGATAGGAATGTGGGAGAAATTTCTCTTTCTGTCTTTTACGCGCAAAAGGCTGAAACAGGTGTGATGCCTGCACATGGGTTAGCTCTGAACACGCGATCTGGGCGCGTCTGTGGGAGGGAAAAGCGCAAAAATTCATGTAAAATTAATTTTTGGAGCTGTTTTGCTTCAATCTATCACTTGGGATGAACTAGGCACTGCAAGAGAAAAAAGGGAGAAATTCAGCTCCACTCCACATCACAGACAGGGGTCTCTGCAAAAAGGCACAACCACATAAACTTGGTAATAAATGTTAGTGGAGTCGCCAATCCTGTGTTACTGTGTTTGGTGCACACATGTACAAAATCAAACCAACTTAAGGGGTGTGGTTTACCTATTTAAGTTATTATTCACAAGAAAAAAAAGAAGTGGAGTCAAGCAAGTTAGTGGAACAAGCTATAATCATAAACATACTAGATAGAGAAATAACATGCATATATAAACTAAAAACTAAACTAAAACTAAAACAAATAAACAAAAGCTCTGAATAGAGTCAAAAAACTACAATAATCCAAAAGGTGGCTCTTCGGCCCCTCTTATTGAGTGCTGGTAGGAAATGAGGATGAAGCTTTAACCCTCTTGCCAAAGGGCCCTTAGAACATGGGTTCTAAGTCCCGATGCAAGGATGTTTTTACTTCCAAGCTTGCCTCGGTGCAAAGTCTCCCTCTCTCTACTGTGGTGGATTGAACTTGTTGGATGGCCAAAATTGAGTCCCCTCTATATTCAGCTCCAGATCACACACTGCTGGTATTGGTTGGGCAATTCTGGCCAGCATAACAATGTGTTTTCCAGTTATTCATCTCATGGTGGCCTTATATATGAGAATTCAAATCCTCCTTCCCTCTCTTGGTACATTGTGGATGGTGACCCAAGAGAGGGGGGATGATTCCTTTGTGAGCCACAAATATTCCATTGTGTGCTCCCTTGATGTCTAAGGAGGCTTTGGTGGCTGTCCTTAGGCAGCTTCAAGTGAGGAATCACTGTCTTGGAGTGTGATTTTTGTGGTCCTGGAAAGTGACTTTCGCCACTCCCAGGATTGCACGCATTTCAGGTCAAAAGGCATGCAAAGGCGCTCTTCATGAAGGATTATGCGCGCAAAAGAATTTATGACTTGCTCAAATTCGATTTTTCCTCAGACCTTAGAGATTTTTAAATAATTTCTAGATTCTATAATGTCTTTCAGCCCTGTAAATCCTTTTTCCTGACATTAATTAATGTCGTCTTCTACTTGTACAATTTTCCAGTGTTAACAGATTTTTTCAATCATACAACCTAAACATGATTGAACAAATTTTGAATATTTGCTGATAAGTTAGAAAATGAAGATTTTCCAAAATGTTTAAACTTGGCTTATCAGTAGATAGGTAGAGAAAGACATTGGTTCTAAAGCCTAAATCTGAAACCAATAAGAAAAGTGAGGGATAGGTGATAAATGAAAGATTCAAGATCAAAGCCCTTAGTTTTAGTTTACTTTTTGTAAGATAATATTGTGTGCAGCTTGTCCAAAATGCCACAATTCATGATGATCAAACTGCTTAATATTGATTCATTCATGCTTTAAATTTCATGTTGATAGTTAGTGAATGAAAATCTGTCAAACTCTTTAATCTTGGTAGATATGTAGTTAGGTAGAAAATAAAAGAGCTCATCAGTCTAATCAGAGCCTTTGGAAGTTATAAGGTTAGATTTAAATAGTTTTCTTTCAAAAGAAAAATGATGTCAAGGTTTGCAAGTCTAAATGCACCAATAAGTGAAGAAAAAATGTTAGAGTAAGCGATGGGTAGGCAGAAATTGATTTGCAGGAAGCATGGTTTTCAATTTTTGAAAGTCACAGTCACAAAAAGTTGCAGTAGATCAACAATTACAAAATGAAAATCAGCCAAATGCAAATAGGCTACTGATCTACAAATGTTCTTGACACCTCCTAAAGGAGCTGCCCTCCCCAGCTAGAGCCATTGTTAGTCTCCTGTATTCTACAGTATCACTAGATGACTATATATTTTATACAGTCTGCTGAAAATAATATTCCTTGATTAACATTTATTTTCAGAAATCTCGCTGCCTTCCTTATTTTCATTTAAACATGTCCATTATCCCTCATTTTACCTTTCCAAACACTCTCATACCTTGGAATCTCATTTTTGACCCTAAATCCCTCATTTTAACCCCTTTCCCTACCTAAAACCCTCCCCCTCCACTCATTTCCCTCTGTTTCATTCAAAACAATGCAAAAACCCATTTTTACATTGTTTTTGAAATAAACATTCGCCTGGGTCCCACCTAAATAAACTCGGTTTATTTAAAACTCCCGACCCCTTATATGTTTGAAACCCCGCTTTCAGCCTTACCCTCCGCGTCCATATAACCCTGGCCCCACCTTATATTAAGCACCTCCACTTTAATACTTATCCTGGGCCTCGCATTGTTATCGACCGCGTCATTTCAAATCCTGAACCCACCTCTCAAACCTACCCGCATTCCACTCGTCGTCTAATTGTCGTCTGATTTCCCCATGCCCGATCCGACAACCATCATGCCCTATCGTAAACCCAAAAGCCCGAGGTTTAAAACCTTTGAATACTTGCGAAATAGGCGGTTTGTGAAACATCCCATCTGCCACGCTTCGCTCCCTCCATTTTATCGCATCCCCGTGACATAAACCTCCAAACTGCCTACGCCCATGTGAAAAACCACAAAACTGCCTCCCGCGCCATAACGAAACCACTGACCCTGTTTGAATATTTCAAAGTTGTGTCCTATCGCGATAAGCCTAGGATCTCTGCGATGAACCCCTGTGACATTTCTAAAGACCCGAAAGGTCACAGCTAAACTCAGAAAACCAAAAACCTCCATTTTCTAGACTCTGTCCATAAATTTCCCTACCACCTGCAAGCCCCCATTGCTCCCCACCTTGCGGGATCCAGTTTTTAATTAAAAAATTGTTTTTAATTGTGAAGGTGATCGATGTATAAGAAAATGTATAATTTTCATTTCTAATTCAAAAAATTTCTTAAACAGGTTTCTCTGGGTGACGATCTAGAATGGCTTATTCATCAAAGGATTAGGAACGTAGGAATGCTCAGAAGCAACAATGGATCGTGATAAATAAGGATCATATGATTACTATGGAGGCAGCAAGTTTTCTTCAAATAACAGGGTAAGGGAACAAGGAGAATTTCAGAGTGACTACGCAGGCAAAGATGAAGGCAAGTGAAGAACACAGTTAAAGAACAGTGATGGCTAAAAGATTCACCGTGACAGTGAAAGGTAAATGAATAAAAATATTAGTCAAAGGTTAAAGTTAGAAGACAGAGTTAAGATAAAAAAATACAGATAATGACAATTTGAAGTTTTAAAGACAAATCAGAGGATAAATCAACAAAGAAAATAGAGCCAAATGACAAGGCCATTCAGCATTCACTTCTTCACAGTCACATTGGCCACCTACAACTAGATTTTGATTTAATACACGTTGTCTCAATTAATGTTTCAGTCATAGATATTTTAGCAGCCACTTAGAAGTTATTGTAAAGTTAATGTTTTAAGGCAAATAAGTTAAAGATATTTTAAAGTTAGCTCGGTGTTAAATTAGAAATTTATTACTACAGTAAGTCAATCAGAGATATTTTGGCATTGGGCCTTGCATGGTCTCAATTGTCAAACATCATTTACTATGTAGTAAATACAAATATGTCACCCTAGATTAGGGAAACCTTCTCATCTGCAGTTAAATATTGCATGTATTGTTCATTATTATTATTGGTTGGTTGGCTGATTGCTAAGTTGGATTTTTATTAGACTATGAGTTGCAAAGATTATTGCACTGGAGCATTGTAACTATTTTTGAGCTGGACATCAGTAATACAAGCACGTTCACAGGTTTGTTGAGCTATGTTAATGGTGATGTTATCCCTCTTTGTCAATGTTTCTCCTCTGTCTTCCATATTTTACATCAATTTCTCTAATAATAGAACATAAATTTTAGATTGAGATATGTTGTTTTGGCACCTTAAATCTATTTGTTATTTTTATCTTAATGTTTTCCTCTGCAAAGTTTAGCTAAAGAATTCAGGGGTGTCTTGCTCTTTAGTTTCACCTAGTTGTTGTCTTAAGATTTCTTAGTAAAGTTTAGCTAAAGAATTTAGAGGTGTTCTGCTCTTTAGTTTCTCTTAAAATTGTTATCTTAAAGGCCTTCTTTGAAGTTTAGTTAAAGAATTCAGGG
Source organism: Pinus albicaulis (assembly GCA_034641835.2). Taxonomy (NCBI): domain Eukaryota; kingdom Viridiplantae; phylum Streptophyta; class Pinopsida; order Pinales; family Pinaceae; genus Pinus; species Pinus albicaulis. Next base: position 1,603,911,645 of record CM076584.1, on the reverse strand, counting down.
GTGTCCTACTTTTTAATTTCATTGAACTGTTATCTTAAATGTTTTCTCTGTCTGAAAGTATTCCTAAATAATTCTTAACTACTCTTTAGTATTACTGGATTTTTGTCTTGAAGTTTTCTTAGCAATGTTTAACTAAAGAATTCAGGGGCTTCCTGCTCTCTAGTTTTACCAAACTATTATCTTAAAGGAATTTCTTGTTGAAGTATAGTTAAAGGATCCTTAATTTCCCTTTAGTTTTACTGAATTCACAAACTTGCTGTCATTTCATATTCATCTTACCTAAGAAGATCCATTTGATATAGTTAGCTTGCCCTATGAAAACCCTTGAAGAGTTGATGTACAATTTAAACCTTTTATGACTCCATAGCCCAATGGATTAAGCTTCCCACACTCTATCTATCCACCTTGCAATCAATCAATCAACCAATTAACAAACAACCCAAAACTTCATAACTAGCCTAAAATCAGAAAAACATAGCATAAAGATAAATCATTTTAATCATAAACATAGAGAGAGCCCTCTCTGAGCCCAGGAAGGCTAGGTCCTTGGACTCCAAAGTGGTTTGATGTGGTTACCTGCTACTTGTTATTGCCAATCTTGCAAATTACAGGGAGCCAATGGGGAGTAGTGATTGGATTCAGCGGAGTTGTTAGTGTAATGATATTGTGGGATAGTGCTAGGCATTGGGTAATGTCCTCCAAAATACAACCATTTTATGGAGTGTATAGATTTCCTAAGTAACCTCAAGTTTTGTTCTGTCTACATATCCTTCAGTTTCAATAATAATATTGCTCACATCTAGAAAAGATAAAATGAGTTAATATTTATATTTGTACCATTCAAATTATAAATTTAAAAACCCCTTTCACTTTTTCTTGAAGAATTTGAGTTCTACTAGCATTACATAAATTTAATGATTTGTATAATTGTGTAAACATTTTTATCACATGAATTATGGGCAGAACTATATTCTTCATCACATTCTTTTATCAATTAAATGCAATTGTAAAAATATTACAATTTTGTCTACATGTATTTCTATTTTTCCTCATTGTCTCATGTCGTTTACTGAAGGGTCATATTAAATTTTGGATTTTTGGTTCTCACCAATTTATGATTTTTTGAATTAATGGTCATGTAACCATTAAGTATCGAGATGGTTCTGATAGTTATTCATCATGGATGATTTAACTGTGTTAGTTTATTTTGAAAAGAAATAATTTCCTAATGGTTTATGGTTTATTAATATCTCGCTAATTCAATCCCTCAGTTTTGCGTTTGCTCGGAAATTCACATTATCTTTACCTTTAGGACAATTGGTTATTTGCACATTCCTCTTGTTCTGAGTAACTACATGTTTTTCCATTGAATACAACAACCTCGTAGGTCCTACCAATTATTGTAGTGACAATCATACTTCAATATCGAACAACCTATTCCAGGAAGAGTAATAACCATTCTTCAACATCGAACCCAATTTAGTGAATGAAGCCAATATTTTTTCTATATTAAACTTTGTAATCTAGGAATAACGAACAGATAGGAGGTATCATAGTCTAGGAATCTTTAACTAAGAAAATTGAAGTAATAAAAGTAAAAATTAGTGTGAATATTGGATGGCATCAATCCATAATGGGAAAAACATGTTTCATGGTAATTTTATATAAACGTATTGAAAAATGGACTGAACAAAAAGAAATCAAATTGGGAAAAGGAAAAGCTCAAAACATATCTACTCTGTGTTTTATTAACAAATTCAGTGTGCTTGATATTTAATACTCCTCACTTTTACATGTGTTATATGATCTTCTATTCTCTTTTTCTTTTTTTCTTTTAACATGGTGTTAAAAGTGAATCTTTATTCCCTGTAAATACACCAAAGATGATCGAACAATTTTACAAAGAGAACTACTTCACTTCACAAGAGGTAAGAAAGGAAAGCCAACCACATGATAAGCTAAATCCATAAGTAAGTATAAAAATAGTTAAGCTTTTACTTATACTATGACAATGTGGCTGCCTAGGTTGTTATCACCTAATTCGAACCTCAGATTGAAGGAAGGAAAATCAGGGTAACCTCAAACCACGCTCAACCTTGTAGCTAGCCCTACAAGGTCAGGAGAGGGCTCTCTCCGTGAAAAATGTTCAATGAAATATAGCTACAAATTGATTTTAGGCTAGGTATAGTAGCTCGAAATGTTTTATCAATTTTCAGGGTTGTATGGATCAGATGGGGTTGGGTAGTTTGAATCTGGGGAATTAAATCAGAGATACAGGGTATTCTATGGGGCAAGGTAGGCCTGGATTTTAACAACTCATTTTGAATAATTATGGAGTGTTTAAGATTGGTAAGAAGCTGAAAAGGGCATAGGAGATGGATCCTCTTCAAACAATAGAAAACATGGAGTATTGAATGGTTTTCCCAAGGCAGAGCATTATACAATGGATTCTACCTATCTATCTTGAAAAACATCCAAACAGAAATATGAATGAATGAATGGCAAACATAACTATTAAAAAATGATCACAAGGAAATAATAGTGCTAAAATCCATACCACAGGGATCCCATAAATCAGTGTTGCATTTCTTTATTAATTCACTGCCAAACTGTTACAAAAATGGAGCGCAGAGCGTCCTCAATAATTCCAACTTATTCCACCTATTTTCTCCTTTTTTTTCTACAAATGATGAAAAACTACATTAAATAGATCAATTTCAAGGGGGGTAGATCCACAGAAGGAGGAGTTGTTTCACCTGCCCAGAAACTGAAATCTGAACATAGAAAATAAACCAACAATATGCCCCTGGAAAGAAGGAGCAATACATTTGACTGCCTGGAGAAATTTGCTGTTATACCCAATGAAAGGAAGAAGTCTGCAGAACAGATCCCTTTTTAATCGCTGTTGAAGAGGCCAAAATGATTATGCGTTTGTATTTAGCTCTCGGCCTTTACTCTTTGAAGAAAAACCCTCACCGAAGAAAAATGCCTTTGAAACCAATGAAAATCACATTTTTCGTTTTAATGAAGAAAAGTCCCTTTTTCAATGAAAAAGAGCGAAAGGAAAGGATGGTGGGCCCAAATCGCATCGGAAGGGGGGAGGGCGCATTACATCATGGATCGATGCAATGGATGGCCGTGCGATGGAATGAAATACTATGGAATGAAGTGCGATGGGAAGTGGGCTTTATGGTGGGACTAGGGAAATCGCAATCGCAAATCGAAAGGGGAGTGGGTGTAACACATAGCGGAGGAAATTACGATATGCGATGGCAATGGAGCAAAGGATAAGGGGGCTATAGAGGAGAGCAGAGGAAATTCTCTTAAAAAAAATATGAAATGAAATTTCCGCTTTTACACAGAGAAAAACCCTTCTCTTTTGAAAAGGCGGAAGGGCCTTTAGGTGGGACCCAGGGAGAATCGCAATCGCAAATCGCAGTGGAAGGGGAGCAGGTTAAGTTAAACATTGTGGGATGGAAATGCATGATGCGATAGTGTGATGGCAAATTATCGCATCGGCGGGAGTCAAAGCGCTGGCGGGACAATCGCATCGGCGGTAGGGATGGCGCAGAGTTAAGTGCTGGGAAATGAAATATTGCGATGCGATGGCATCGCATCGGAGAAATGCAGCGGGCAGGGTAATGCACTGTGGAGACTGCGAAGTTGCGATCACGCAATGCGATAAGGACTATCGCATCAGCGAAACGAATGGAGGGCGGGTTTAGTACTGTGACATTGCGATGCGATGATGCGATCAGATCGGAGAAAGGGGATTGCGATGATGCGATTGGACTTGCGATGTGATGGACTGTGGGACGTCAGATCGTTGAGAAGATCGACGGTCTGTATGCAATCGAGGGTGGGTCAATCACATCGGAATTTTTCAATCGGAAGAGTTGCGATCGGCCCATGGAATTTTGCGATGCGAGGCGATCAGATCAGAGGTATCAGGGTCAATCGCATTGGAAGTTTGTAGGATGCGACAATTACAAAGGAACAAGGAATTTTTCGGTAAAGGCCAAAAATTATAAAAAAAAAGGTAAACGTTATAGGGTTTAAAGGGACCAAATGAAAAATAAGGGTAAGGTTAGGCTTTTGGGGGCTTTTATTCACTTAGGTATATCTTTCAATCCAGAAGTCAGTTTTTGGAGCATGATATATCACTGGAAAGCTCTTTCCGGGCTCTTTCTGATGAACATACTTAAAATTTTATTTAGACTGAAAATCCTGTGGAGAACACCTTTGGAAACCAGGCAGAGGAAAATCCCCTTTGACCCTTTAGTGATGGGCTACAAAGGACTGACAGTAGCTTTATGGAGATAACAACTTTTTGAAGTTCAACTTATTACATATGGAGACATAGAATTACATAAAAGAAGATAATCAAAACAAAGTACCCTTTTTCACCTCAAAACATGTTTTGAGATGACAATTATATGCAGCTGAAAGAACAACTCTTTGACTTTTCTAGATACCATGCTTTGAGTTTATTAGGAATCCTCATGTCCTTGCTGCTTTTATTGACACTTTCCTCATTAACTTGACCATGATGAGACCCTAGAACCTAATGAGACCAACCCTATGACCTAATGACATGAATTGCAGAGTGACAGTGAATCATGACTGAAGACCATAGAGACGAGAATCAACAAGTTTTCACATGAGGGAAAACTGATGAAAGACCACTATCATCAATGAATCCATGACCTAATGGAATGATTGAAAATTTATAGTATGGGACTCCTATTATGCAAATGCAAAAGAGTAAATTTGATCACTGATGGCAGTATGACAAAACTAACACTAACATTGGCTCCAATGGGGATGGTAGCTCCTTGGAGGTGCCAAGAACACCGTAGACCAAGTAGCCTTATCCATTGGGAAAATATGGTCAAAATACTAAAAACTGAGACAATGCAGAATGACTCTAACTCAAACTATGACTGAAAACTAAATTAAAACTAGCAAACCTTACACACATCATTCAAGTTTTATAGCCTTCACCTCGGGCTCCAAACTTCAATGACTGTGTACTTGAAATCGGACCAGCAATGGCATGGTATATACAATGACTGTGACATAATTTTGGACCCATTATCTCAAAAGTGGTAGTGCTTCAACAACCTACCATTCACTGGCCCTCCAAGGCAATCTTGGTTGTCCATCTCTGTGAGCAAGAAAACATTCTATCCCCTGTATGCTGAAATATTATACGGTCCTTTCCACAGGTTATCAAACTTACCATGCTTCCCTTTGTCCTCATTTCATGCATCCCATCTCAACACCACATCTTCTAACTGAAATTTTTCTACTTTGGTTTTACGGTCATAGATTTTCTTGATATTTTCCTGCAACTGAATAGTGTTCTGAGAGACTTCCTCCCTTGTTTGATGAAGGTGGATCATTTGATTGATTCTTCGCTGATTATCGTCCTCTTCGCTGCCAGCCTCTTGCAATAGTCTCATGACCGAAACTGTAAGCGATGTAGGAAAGACAATATCAGTGCCATAAACTAATTCAAATGGTGACATACCTATGGATTTCTTGTAGCTGACTCTATCTGCCCATAACGCGTTGATGAGCTTTCGATGCTAATTCCTCTTATTTGTCTACAACATTTTCTTGATTATGTTTATCAATTATTTATTTGATGATTCTGCCAGGTCGTTGCCTTGTGGGTAGTATGATGTCAAATGGCCCAACACAATATTGTATTTGTCGCAGAATTACACCATCTTCTTGGATCTAAATGCTGCTACGTTATCTGTTATGATTTTGTGAGGGCAACCAAAACGAGACAAGATATTTGATTCTAAGAATTGAATGATTACCGTATCCGTGGCCTGCCTTGTTGGAATGGCCTCAATCCATTTGGTGAAATAATCGGTACCTGTCAAGATCCATCGATGTTGTGCTGATGATGTGGGATGGATTTCCCCTATGAAATAAAGTCCCCACTACTGAAAAGGAGCATTTACTTGAACTAGTTTCAAAGGGTGAGGAAGCAGTTTACTTTTTCCTTGGAAAACTTGACACTCATGACAGCTCATCACTGTTTTATACAAATCTGAAAATAAAGTGGGCCAATAATATCCTGCTCTCAACAATTTGTTAGCTGTTGTTTTCCAAAAAAAATGACCACCACAATCACCTTTGTGAAATTCATGCATCACTTGCTGAGCCTCATCTTCAACCAAACAATTAAGTAGAATACCTCCTAGATATTTCCAATAAAGAGCATTGTTTAAAATAAAAAACTTAGCAGACTTGAGTTTTAGTGATCTACCTTTGCTTCTAGACATCCCGGGAGGTGGCGAAAGATGCTGAAGAACATAAACTATGTCTGAATATTGTAGAAATATTTCTGAAACCGGAACAAGAGAACCATCATCCTCATCCTCCGACATTGCTGCTATGAGATTTATGTGCAGGGTGCGCAGGTTTGATTGTGCCATTAGTTTTGCTAAACCCTGTATTTTGACTAAATTTGTGGGTTTAATCTCCAAATCATATTCCAACATTGTTGCTATCCACTTACCTCTTCTTCCTTCTGGATCAACTTTCATCAACACATCTTTTACTATTGCATTAGGAACATATGCTATGGTATGTGAATGCAGAATTTATACTCTAAAATATTTCAATGCTTTTATAAGAGCCAATGCTTGTTTCTCAATAATATTATACCGCAAGGTAGCATCTTGAATGGTCCTACTGAAAAAGACAATGGGCTGCTCAATCTGATCTCTCTTTTACATCAGTACCGCAGCCATGGTATGCTTCGATGAAAATGAAAATATAATGAAATCTTGAGTGTAATTGGGACTAATCAAGACTGGGGCATTGGACAAGGCAAACTTTACCAGATTAAATGGCTTGACAACATCCTTGGTCCATTTGACAATGTTATCCTTTTTCAACATTTTAGTCATTTCTCGTTAATGTTCAGCCAAATTGGGTATAAATCTGCGTAAGAAGTTCATCTTACCATTAAATTCCTGAATCTCCTTTTTATTACGTGGGAAGTCTATGTGTTGAATTGCCTCCACTCTTGAAGGATCAATGCGGATACCATATTTGGAGATGATATGCCCCAGCAGCTTACCTTCATCCATACCAAACAGAATTTTCTTCAGATTGAGAGAAATCCCAAACTTTCTGCATCGCTGAAACACAACCCTCAAGTGGTGCAAATGTTCACCATCAGAACTAGAAAACACTGTCAGATCATCTAAATAAAAAACCAGAAAAAAACATCATTTTCATTAGCAAAAGTGATATCCATTGCTCGCTGGAAAGTGACTCTAGCGTTCTTTAGTCCAAATGGCATTTTGGCATACTGGAAAGTTTCCCAAGGTGTTGTGAAAGTAGTTTTGTCTTGGTCTTTTTCATGCACCAAGATCTGATTATAGCCTGAGTAACCATCGAGTAGTGACATCCTTGATGCTTCAACTACTCTTTGCAGAATATGATCCATCTTCGGAAGTGGATAGTTATCTTTTAAGGATGCTTTATTCAGATTCCGGAAATCTATACACAACCTTATTTCTACTATCTTTTTGCGTACCGGGACCAAATTCAAAATCCAATCGGAAAATCTAATTGGGACAATGATTCCAGCTTTATACAATCTATTTAACTCATTTTCAATGGATGGAAGCAGCTTTGGGTTGATCCTTCTCAGCTTCTGTCTAAATGGCTTCTGATCTGGCTTGATGGGAATAGTATGTTGAATTATATTTTTTTCATACACCTTCAAATCTGAATAATCCCATGCAAACACATTAGAAAATTCAGAAATCAATTTAACATACTTTTCCTTTACCTCAGGGGACAATGCTTTTGATAACTTCACAAGCTTAGGCTTGTCAGCGGTTCCAAGATTAACATCTTCAACTCCTTTATCAGTAGGCACCAAGCTCGGTTTCTTTGCAACATCATATTGATCAAAAAGCTCCTCTAAAGGTATGAGGCCTCTAGGAATTACATTGTCTTTTAGCTGCAATGCATCCATCTAATTTGCTTCGATTTCTTGATCATCGACATCATAATTACCCTCTATGGAAGTATCCTTGAATTTTCCTTCACTATGCAAAAAAGAATTGATTTCATTGTCATCCCAAAACACTTGCCAATACCTTAAATTATAGAGAACAACAGGCCGATGTTTGACATAAATTTCAAATTTATTGTTGGAATTCATTGGAATCTTCAAATTAGCTACAGTAGTGGCAAGATAATTTTCAATAAGATTCTTCATTCACGGTACTGTTGTCAAAGTGTATTCAGAAAACATCCTCAAGATGTCTAGGACTGCATTTCTGTAGGCCCTTAATCGCGGATGCTTTGCTTGATATTCTCCCTTTACCTGTTTGATTATCAACTCTGAATCTCCAGGGACAGAAATCCTCTTTGCCTTTAGCTTCTTCAAAATTTTCAGACCTGCGATCAAAGCTTCATACTCTACTTCATTGTTAGAGCAGTCAAAAGCCAATTTGTAAGCACATACTCTAACATTACTAGGAACCTTTTGAGGCTGGAAAACAGGGCTCCGAATCCATAGTCCTATACCAGCACCGTCCTTACCAACAGCTCCGTCAAAGTCCATGCTCCAAAGGCCTTCTTCTTCTTCTTCTAGGTGCTGAAAAGTTGCTTCTTTCTCTACTTTATCTTGACTGATTTCTACATTTTTCTGTTGTTCTTTCATGTCCTTTTGCTGCTGGCTGGCAGAAAGCTCAGAGATGCTTGATGCTTTGTTTCTTTCTTGTCTAAGGGCTTCCCTAAAATTTTCTGAAATTTCAGGTACCTCATCTGCTTCCACCAACTGAACATTTTCATCATTCAAACCACCATCTGAATATAATACAAATGACTCTAAATCTGTGTGGACTGCATTAATTGGATGATTAACTGGCTTCTCTTTGCTAGTGATCATGTATTTCATTTTCTTCTCCCTGTATAGTTTTCTCAGCTGACCGAACACGGGAATGGTGCATAAGAGAAATCAAGTTGTATGGTTCCTTTCAGTTTTTCACCCCATGACCTAGACAAAAGCATTTCAAACCATGGTGGAACATCGGCAAAAACCACATCCATCAAAACATTCTTGGCTAGGATTTGATCTAAAAATACCACCAAGTCTTTGATAAGACCAATACAATGGACCCTACCGGAGTCAAAGGAATACAAATCGGTACTTGCGGGTGATATCAAGACCCAACTTCTCCATAATGGCTTTGGGCATCAAGTTGTGCGAGGCTCCGGAGTCCAACGTAGTGTTATGTAAAATGAACTCATGCAATCTAAGACTCATGTAGAAGGGAGGGACTTCACTCTCTTCAGACTAACCTTCTATGGTTGGACCAAAAATGAGTTCAGGATAGTCATGTTCAACATTTACCATATCTGATATAGAGTCTATTTGCAACATTCTAGATACCTGATGTTTATAAGTGTTGTTTTTTACCAACTCAATCAAGGGCATGGACACCTTCAGCTTAGAAATTTCATTTTCCAAATTAAAAGATGGAACTTTTTCTACCTCTTTGACGGGAGAATCTTTTTTCTCCGCTTGCTCCTTTGTTGCGCTAAGCTGATTATTTTCATTTGCAATGTTAATCGCTGAGGATGCCTTGCTGGGAGATGGATCAATAGGCTCTTTCCCTTTCCTTTGAGTATTTGAAGAGTCATTTTTTGGTTGCAACTCTTTCCTTTTCTGAACAGGATTGATTGGCACATCTCTGCTCCTCAAAGAATACTGCTTTTGTTGCGCTGACAAAGCGTTCATATATCCTCGTTGGTAATCATCAGATTCTCCCTCTAACACTACATCATTGGCCAATATGAAATCATCATCTCTTCAAGTGTCTGGAATCACTGCATATTCTTCATCTTCTGTCAGAAAAATGGGCGAACCGTCAGCAGTGAAAAAATGATTAGCTTCAACCACCGAATCATCATCATCATATGTTTCCATTCCCTGAACATAATTCTGCTACAAAGGAGTTCTGAGCTGCTGCTATGCTGTTTGGTCTTGCATTTTGTGTTCCGTTTGTTTAATATAGAATTGGGGCTGCTGCTGTCCTCTGAAATTTGGATTCCTGATTTGTGCTTCAGGTCTATCTGAAATAGTCATTCGATCAACCATATTTTCCACCGTTCAGATCAAAGTATCCATCTTCGCATCTAAAGGAGATGCCTCTTCTTTTACAATTACCCTCTTTTCGGCTCTTGTCCGTGCTCTTCTGGTCAGTGAATTTGCTTCTACGCTCACAACTATTTTCTGCATATCTTCAAGTGTGGTAGGATCTCGTTCTCGTAGCTTATATGCCATATCATCATCAAAACCATCTGGAAATTTGAGAAAAGCTAACCCCATGGGGGGTTTTAGATTGGCCAGAATAGCATTATACACAACAGTGAATCTCACACAATAATCTTGTACACTTTCACCCACATTCCTTTTAATATTTTCATATTCAGACAAGATTTGGAGTGGGTTTTTCTTTACCTCCCACCGGTCTAAGAATTGTCTATGTAGCTCCGGAAAAGTGTGGATAGAGGCTACTAGTAAGGCTTTGAACCATTTTCGAACTTCACCTCCAAAGCTTTGGACAAACAATCTTGTGGTCACATTTTCTGCCTCTACCTCATGAAGGTCAAAGAAGTCATTCATCTTATCAACATGCTGTTGGGCTGTGATGGTTTGAGTGGCATCAAATAAAGGTATTTTACTTTGGTAATCAGCAGGCATATAATTCAAATTCTGAGGTAAAACCAGGGGTGCATACTGGGCAGCCATGACTCGAGGTGGATTTACAACATCGTTTGTGCTACTAGGATTCAAGGGAGCTGTTGATGGAGGAGACGAAAGCTGAGAATTGACTTCTGAAACTGATGGGAATGCTGATGAATTAAGGGAAGCAAATGTTGTTTCTGATAACTCTGAAGGCTCAGGGATATTGGTTACAGTGATAGATGTCTGAGGGTAATTTAAAATGTAGTCATCAATTGTTCTTTTTTCCCTTTGAACTTCAAGATCCACAAGAAACTCAGGGTCTAAAACTGTGTCTTCAAGTGCAGTTTCAAATTTGTTTCTGAACAAAGAAAGCTCAAAACACTCATCAAAAGAGAGATATTTTACAAACAGCCACTCACTGGGCTAGGTATGAGATCGGAAAATAGGTCCAGGGCTTACTGAACTTTCTTGTCTTCTGATTATTTGTGGAATGAGATTAGGATTTTCAAATATAGGAGGAGGATTTGGATCGGGATTATCCCTGGTGTATTTTCTTGAAGCCAGTGTGGTCGACGTTCTACTATACAATGTTTTATTTCAGCCTAGCAAACTCTGAACCTCATCATCCAGAGTCCAAGAATTTATATAGAAGATATTACTGGGGTGATCAGTCTTTCATTTAAAATAGTTCCCCAGTATGGTCGCCAAGAAATGTTATCACCTAATTTGAACCTTAGGCTGAAGGAAGGCAAATCATGGTAACCTCAAACCACGCTCAGCCTTGTAGCTAGCCCTACAAGGTCAGGAGAGGGCTCTCTCCGTGAAAAATGTTCAATGAAATATAGCTTTAAATTGATTTTAGGATAGGTATAGTAGCTCGAAATGTTTTATCAATTTTCAAGGTTGTATGGATCAGATGGGGTTGGGCAGTTTTAATCTGGGGAATTAAATCAGAGATACAGGGTATTCTATGGGGCAAGGTAGGCAGGGATTTTAACAACTCGGTTTAAATGATGATGTAGTGTTTAAGAATGGTAAGAAGCTGAAAAGGGCATAGGAGATGGATCCTCTTCAAACAGCAGAAAACATAGAGTATTGAATGGTTTTCCCAAGGTAGAGCATTATACAATGGATTCTACCTATCTATCTTGAAAAACATCCAAACATAAATATGAATGAATGAATGGAAAACATAACAATTAACAAATGATAACAAGGAAAGAACAATGATAAAATCCATACCATAGGGATCCCATAAATCAGTGCTGCATTTCTTTATTAATTCCCTGCCAAACTGTTACAAAAATGGAGCGCAGAGCATCCTCAATAATTCCAACTTATTCCACCTTTTTTCTCCTTTTGTTTCTACAAATGATGAAAAAATACATTAAATAGATCAGTTTCAAGGGGGGTAGATCCACAGAAGGAGGAGTTGTTTCACCTACCCAGAAACTGAAATTTGAACATAGAAAAACAAACAATATGCCCCTGAAAAGGAGCAATACATCTGACTGCCTGGAGAAATTTGCTGTTATACCCAATGAAAGGAAGAAGTCTGCAAAACAGATCCCTTTTTAATCGCTTCCGAAGAGGCTAAAATGATTCTGTGTTTGTATTTAGCTCTTGGCCTTTACTATTTGAAGAAAAACCCTTTGCCGAAGAAAAATTCCTTTGAAACCAATGAAAATCACATTTGCCGTTTTAATGAAGAAAAGTCTCTTTTTCAATGAAAAAGAGCGAAAGGAAAGGATGGTGGGCCCAAATCACAATCTCAAATCGCATCGGAAGGGGGGAGTGCGCATTACATCATGGAGCAATGCGATGGAAGGCCGTGCGATGGAATGAAATACTATGGAATGAAGTGTGATGGGAAGTGGGCTTTATGGTGGGACCAGGGAAATCGCAATCGCAAATTGGAAGGGGAGCGATGTAACACATAGCGGAAGAAATTGCGATATGCGATGGCGATGGAGCGATGGAGCAAAGGATAAGGGGGCTATAGAGGAGAGCGGAGGAAATTATTTTAAAACAAATATGAAATTAAATTTCCACTTTTACATGGAGAAAAACCCTTCTCTTTTGAAAAGGCAGAAGGGCGTTTAGGTGGGACCCAGGGAGAATCGCAATCGCAAATCGCAGCGGAAGGGGAGCAGGTTAAGTTAAACATTTTGGGATGGAAACACGCGATGCAATAGTGTGATGGAAAATTATCGCATTGGTGGGAGTCAAAGTGCTGGCAGGACAATCGCATCGACAGTAGGGATGGCGCGGAGTTAAGTGCTGGGAAATGAAATATTGCGATGCGATGGCATCGCATCGGAGAATTGGAGCGGGCGGGGTAATGCACTGTGGAGACTACGAATTTGCAATTGCATGATGCGATAAGGACTATCGCATCGGCGAAACGAATGGAGGGTAGGTTTAGTATTGTGACATCGAGATGCGATGATGCGATCCGATCGGAGAAAGGGGATTGCGATGATGCGATCGGACTTGCGATGCGATGGACTGTGGGCCATCGGATCGTTGAGAAGATCGACGGTCCGTATGCAATCGGGGGTGGGTTAATCGCATCAAAAGTTTGCAATCAGAAGAGTTGCGATCGGCCCATGGACTTTTGCGATGCGATGCGATCGGATCGGAGGTATTAGGATCAATCGCATCGTAAGTTTGTAGGATGCGGCAATTAAAAAGGAACAAGGAATTTTTCGTTAAAGGCCAAAAATTATAAAAAAAGGTAAAGTTTGTAGGGATTAAAGGGAACAAATGAAAAAGAAGGGTAAGGTTAGGCTTTTGGGGGCTTTTATTCACTTAGGTATATCTTTTAATCCAGAAGTCAATTTTGGGAGCATGATATATCATTGGAAAGCTCTTTCCGGGCTCTTTTTGATAAACATACTTAAAATGTGATTTAGATTGAAAATCCTATGGAGAACACCTTTGGAAACCAGGCAGAGGAAAATCCCCTTTGACCCTTTAGTGATGGGCTACAAAGGACTGACAGTGGCTTTATGGAGATAGTAGCTTTCTAAAGTTCAACTTATTACATATGGAGACATAGAATTACATAAAAGAAGATAATCAAAACAAAGTACCCTTTTTCAACAATTACATGCAGCTGAAATAACAACTCTTTGACTTTTCTAGATACCATGCTTTGAGTTTATTAGGCATCCTCATGTCCTTGCTACTTTTATTGACACTTTCCTCATTAAATTGACCATGATGAGACCCTAGAACCTAATGAGACCAACCCTATGACCTAATGACATGAATTGCAGAGTGACAGTGAATCATGACTGAAGACCATAGAGAGGAGAATCAACAAGTTTTCACATTAGGGAAAACTGATGAAAGACCACTACCATCAATGAATCCATGACCTAATGGAATGATTGAAAATTTATAGTATGGGACTCCTATTATGAAAATGCAAAAGATTAAATTTGATCACTGATGGCAATATGACAAAACTGACACTAACACAGGTCAATGATGCAAAAACCTCCCATGAGAGTTAGGTAGATTCTTGAGTACATATCATTCAAAGTATATCTTATACAAGATTTAATTTGAGAGCAAAGATCTTTTATAGGACATAAGAGTCATGTTGACTCTCTGCTTATTAATGTGTAGTTATTTTTGGGAACATTTTAAGTTATTTTGGAGTTTATTTGCAAAGAAATAGTTATGAAGGAAGCTTCTCAAAAGTAAGAATAAAAATATTTAAGCTTTTACTTATACAATGACAATTTTTGAAAGAGAACTACTTCGCTTCACAAAAGGTAAGAAAGGAAAACCAACCACATGATAAGCTAAATCTAGAAGTAAGAAAAAAAAATAGTTAAGCTTTTACTTATACTATGACAATATGGTTGTCCAGGTCAATGATGCCAACACCTCCCATGAGAGTTGGGTAGATTCTTGAGTACATATCATTCACAGTATCTCTTGTACGAGATTTACTTTGAGAACAAAGAGCTTTTATAGGACACAACAGTCATGTTAACTCTCTGCTTATTAATGTGTAGTTAGTTTTGGGAAAATTATTTTGGAGTTTTGGAGTTTATTTGCAAGGCAATAGTCATGAAGGAAGTTTATCAAATTTATGATCACATTTCAGAGAATTTTTTGTTGTTTTTTTTTTTTGTTAAGTTTGAAAATATTTTCATGAGAATTTGAAAATGTATAAGAAATTGATAAAAGATAAAGTTTAGGTATACTCTTAGAAAGAACGATTTAAAGAGGAAAAAGATCGAATTGCTCAGAGATGGATATTACATGTTCATTGATCATAATGTAGAGGATGGGTTCAACTTGGACTTACTATGTGTGCAATTATTGAGTCTCAACCATCAATTTTGGATGGTGATAAAGAAATATTTGCTAGGTTGATTCATAAAAAAATACACTCATCTAGTCTCAGCCATCAATCTTGGATGGTAATAAAGAAGTATATGTTCTTTCTTGGATGGTGATAAAGAAGTCTTTGTTCTTTAATTCATAAAGATTTGAGTGGTGAGGTTGGAAAATTATTAAGAATTTATAATCTTATTTTACTTTAAAAAAAAAACATTTTCTTTAAGCAAATAAGTGATATATCCCATAAATGATATATCCAAGATGAGTTTCTCTAAGAACAACTCCTAATCAAGGATTTTTGATCCTGAAGGAAGTCAAAGGTTAAGTAAACCCTCCTAATTAGAGAAATCGTGTTAATTAATGATCCATTTCAAAATAATTATGCAAATTTCATCACTATATTAAAATAACCATTAATGTGGCATACATATTTTAGTGAACAATGAAAGCTCTGTTATGCTATCTTAATGGGAGCTTGGTGAGTCCACCCAACTCAATAACACGTTTTGATAAGAGATGGTATCTGGTTACCCAATTAACACACTTTGATTAGAGATTGTTTGTGATTACCTAGTCTTAACACCTTTTGATAAGAGGTTATATGTGATTACCTAGTGTTTCACAAGTTTTTTATTAGAGATGGTTTGTGATTATCCATTGTTAAGTGTTAGGAGACATATATTTTATAGATCTTATCTTAATAGTTTTTTCCCTACAAAAAACTCAAATCAAATATAAAAATCATAAATAAATTCAAATAAAACATAGAAAGTGTAAATATAATTTAGTTATTTCTTTTCAATAAACCATGCATTTCAAATCAAACATGTTGGCAATATGATGCGATATGTTTTCCTTGATGGTAACCTACTTGATGAAGTTGTTCTCGATGGAAACCTACTTGATGAGTTGCCTTTTGATAAGAAACCTAATTGTTAAAGATGTAAAAATGTTGTATCTACAGGGCAGTTCCTAAGTGACAGAGAAAGGCAATCCAGTTAGGATCAGAGAAATGAAAAATATAATATGTCACAATGTATACGCAGGTTTGATGAAGAGAAGTCATGTATACGCGCGTGTACGAAGAAGCCAAGTCAAGTATGCCTTTTGTGCTCTAAAATTATGATACCAGAGGGCATTACCATGGTGTTAGCCCACAGTATTGAGTACTGTGTCGTCTATTTGATTCCGTCCAAGAATAACATCGACACTTGTGTGGTTTTGGCTCATGGTATTGGTAAAGGCTAAAACTATATAAGGAGAAGAAGATCATAGTGCATGAGGGGTGCATGGGTTTGGGTATTAATGAATACTTCACTCTGAAGTATATCTACATGGAATGGGTTACAATTTATTGATAGTTCTAAAATAATAATGCACCTATGAATACAATGATGGATTAGGATCCGTAGACTTGAAATGACTCTGTATTTGCTTGATTTTTTAATGAAATGTTTAGATCTGTGATCTGGCGAATGTTTGCTGAAGTGAAGGGTAAGATATGAGCTGATTATTTATTCTGAAGAGTTGTGCAATCAAGTAATGTTTGCGGATCTATACGCAAGTTCGTCTCAGTAAAAGCGTGTATATACGTAGTTTTAGTTAAGCAAAAGTGCGTATGGGATCTAGGTTTTTGTTGAAGTGTGTGGAAGGAAATGTCTGATTTGTTTTGTCATCTTACTATTGTGTGTCAATGATGTCTTCATACAGATCTGGGTTGTTTGAATACTGATTATGCTTCTAGTTGAATATGATTAAAGATTAGTGGTTAGTTGGCTGATGTGGTTATAAATTTAAGCTTGATTAATGTTCTTTGAGCTTAAATGTGTGGAGTGGGTCCAATTTAAAAATCTGATGAAAAGAGGCCTACAAGTTGTGTTGTGTTGAAGTTGTTGGATCTACTATGAAAATTAACAAAACGTGGTCTACAGTGGTGCTGAGGGTTGGAGCCTTCAGTGAGGGGGTTGTAACTCCCTTCCAGTGGTTGCTGGTAAATGAGATCAGGGGGTAGTAGCTCCCTTCCGGGAGTGGCTGGTAAATGAGAAGCAGGGGGTTGTAGCTCCCTTCTAGTGGTAGCTAGTAAACAAGATCAGGGGGTTAGAGCTCCCTTCTAGTAGTAGCTGGAGAATGAGAGAAGGTTGCAGCCTTCTATAGGTGGGTGCCTGCATGCTGGTATGAGTCTGCGCCAGTACAAGATTGTAAGCAGTTTACCTTATAATAAATATTGAAGACAGAGACGACAACAGCGGTGGTTTTTTCCTAAATTGGGTTTCCACCTTAAATCCCGGTGTTCATGTTTGTTTCTTATGTGTGATGATTTATTACGTTCTTACTGCACATGCTTACTGCTTACTAAACATTTGATGAATGAATGGTGCACTGATCTAAGAAAGGAATTATCTGCATAATAAGATCTCTGGACATACGAAAGTTTTCTTTGAAAATAAATGTGTGTATACGCTAGTTGGGTTCATTAAAGTCGCGTATATAAATCAGTAAATAAAAAAATAAAATTTTACTGTGAGTTATAAATACTCATTCAACCCCCCCCCCCCCCCCCGCCCTCAGTATTTTTCCCAACAATTGGTATCAGAGCAGGGTCCTTCAGAAGAAGCTTGATCACTTGAAGGAGATCCATCGCAATGGGAAGTCATGAAGGAGTATTTTCTATCAAGACACCACTGTTCAATGGAAGTAATCTATTATTCTAGAAGACACGAACAAGAGATTATTTGAAAAGTCTTGGAGCAGACATATGGAGAATCATGGAAGGAGGTTACCAGTATCTAGCAAGTGTTCCTACAGATGCAGCAAAAAGGAAGAGATATGAAATCAATGCAAAAGTTGTCAATGTTTTATTAGGAAGTCTATCAGA
Organism: Pinus albicaulis; assembly: GCA_034641835.2. NCBI lineage: Eukaryota > Viridiplantae > Streptophyta > Pinopsida > Pinales > Pinaceae > Pinus > Pinus albicaulis. Next base: position 1,603,893,670 of record CM076584.1, on the reverse strand, counting down.
AATAGAATTTGTCAAATTTATGCAGTTGAATTTAGCAAAGAAAATATGGGACAAGATCATTCAGAGCTATGAATGGTGATGCAAAGGTAAAAAGTGCCAAACTTCAAACTCTTAGAATGCAATATGAAAATTTTAGAATGAATGATGATGAAGGTATTGCAATTTTATTCCTAAGATTAGATGAGATTGTGAATTCTATGAGGAATATGGGTGAAGATATAAAAGACTCAACTTTAAAGTAGAAAAGATATTGATATCTTTGACTCCAAAGTTCGAGTCAAAAGTGTCAGATATTGAAGAAAGTTAGGATCCACAAACTCTCACTATTATTCAACTGCATGGTATTATGATTGCTTTTGAAATGAGAAGAGGTCCCTCACAAGTCAGAGAAGCTACTTTTAAGGCCTGTGCAAAAGGAAAAGAAAATGAAGTTCTCAAGGAATCAAGTTATATTTCAGAAGAAGAAGAAGCAAATTTTGTGAGAAGACTTCAACCATGTACTGGAAGATTCAGAGGTAAGCTTCCCTTCAAGTATTTTGCTTGTGGTAGAGTTGGTCATGATGCTACTAAATGTCCTTATAAAGAAAGTCATGATAAAGGGAAACAATTTGAAAAAGGAAGGAGTTATTATACAAATGAAGATAATGATGGATTGTCAAATGAAGAAGAAGATTCTGATCAAGATTTGCAAGTACTCATGGTATGTACCATGGATGATGATAATTACTTAAAAGAAAGGGATCCGGTTATTGAAGAATTGCATAGATCAAGAAAGAAATGATGCTTTCATGGATGTTGTTTATATTGTAACTCATTTGGGCATAAGGCCACTGATTTTAGGTTAAGTATGATGAACAGATCTGAGAAGTTCCAGCACACAATAAGAAATTACAAGCAAAGCTGGAAAAAGAAGAAGCATTGGTAAAAAACGTAGGGAATATTGACCCTAATGCAGTCATATGTTTCTAAATTTGTCTTCACATAATGACTGTAGGAGTGATGTGAGATACATTATAGCAATCAATATTGTATCATCACAGGGGGAGAAATATATGGTGATTCCCATGGTTGGTTTGATAATTCTGGTTGTGTTTATTTCTAACAATGCATCTAATGTGACAACAAAAGACAGGTACAAAATGTATAAATCCAGGAGGAGATGGAGTTGTGAAATTTTCATTATTTCACTTTTTGTAAGCAGGTTTCATGAACTAAAGCCGCATATACACGCGATTTTCAATGGTGACAGTTGCGTATGTTTTTCTATGATAAGAAAAAACAGTGAGACAAAATCAAGAATAGTTTCTGATATGCTACTGACAGTAATAATTTTCTTGATCTGATGTCGATGGTTATATCTGCTGATATGATATTAAGTCTTGATTATCTGATTGATAAATATTCTTTGATGAATGAGTTGTTGTGGTGATCAGGAGCAAAGTTTTAGGGGGGTCATTAGCCTTGCTAAGAGTAATGCATTGTTGGCATTATGTTGGTTGCTCAATTATCATCTCTCTCTTGAGATCTTTTGGTCTTGGTTATAAAAATTCATATCTGTAATTTGATGAAAAGGTCATGTTGAGACCTATGATGTAAAATTGTTATATTCAGTCATGTAAGGACTTCTTCAAATTTTTAAACCCACTTTGTTGGGTATTTGAGTCAAAATTTCTAAACCCAATTGGTTGGGTAGTTGAGTCAAATATGTAATTACATTTGGTTGGATCATTAATGTAAGTATGAGTCCTTGGTGATAGGAAAGGTTGTACTCGGTTGAGTTATAGAGTCATGTAATTCATTGAAAAATCTATCTGAATATTCAACATGAACTCAGGTGGAGCATGGTCAATTCAGTGCACATCAGATCTACAGAGCTCTTCTTTCTACAAGGGAAGAGAAACCTTGTTTTGGTATTGATTCGCCCTTTGCCCTTGATGTTAAAGGGGAGAGTATCTTGGTGTTTGAATAATGGTTATGACTAATGTATCTATCTGTTGTGGTGATCGAACACCATCATGGTTGCCGTCAAGTCCAAGGGGGGATATTGTTGGCAATATGATGTGGTATGTTGTCCTTGATGGTAACCTACTTGATGAAGTTGTCCTTGATGGAAACCTACTTGATGAGTTTCCTTTTGATAAGAAACCTATTTGTTATAGATGTAAAAATGATGTATCTATAGGCTAGTTCAGAAGTGACAGAGAAAGGCAATCCAGTTAGGATCAGAGAAATGATAAATATAATATGTCACAATGTATACACAGGTTTGATGAAGAGAAGTCACATATACACGCGTGTACGAAGAAGCCAAGTTGTGTATGCCTTTTGCGCTCTAAAATTATGACACCGGGGGGCATTACCATGGTATTATCCCACATTATTGAGCACTGTATCGTCTATTTGATTCCGTCCAAGAATACCATCGACACTAGTGTGGTTTTGGCTCATAGTATTGGTAAAGGCTAAAATTATATAAAGAGAATAAGATCATAGTGCATGAGGGGTGCATGGGTCTGGGTATTAATGAATACTTCACTCTGAAGTATATATGCATGGAATGGGTTACAGTTTATTGATATATCTAAAATAATAATGCACCTATGAATACAATGATGGATCAGGATCTGTATACCTGAAATGACTATGTATTTGCTTGATCTATTTATGAAATGTCGAGATCTGTGATCTAGTGAATGTTTGCTGAAGTGAAGGGTCAGATTTGAGCTGTTTATTTATTTTGAAGAGTTGCACAGTCCTGTAATGTTTGCTTATCTATAGGCAGGTTCGTCTCTGTAAAAGCGTGTATATACGCAGGTTCAGTTAAGCAAAAGCACGTATGGGATCTAGGGCTTTGCTGAAGTGTGCAGAAGGCAATGTCTGATCAGTTTTGTTGTTTTACTGCCGTCTGTCAATGATGTCTTCATACATATCTATGTTGTTTGAATATTGATTATGCTTCTAGTTGAATATGATTAAATATTAGTGGTTGGTTGGTTGATGTGGTTATAAGTTTCAGTTTGATGAATGTTCTTTGAGCTTAAATGTGTAGAGTGGATCCAGTCTAAAAATCTGATGAAAAGAGGCCTACAAGTTGTGTTGTGTTGAAGTTGTTGGATCCAGTGTGAAAATTGATGAAACGTGGCTCGCGGTGGTGCTGAGGGTTGGAGCCTTTAGTGAGGGGGTTGTAGCTTCCTTCTAGTGGTTGCTGGTAAATGAGATCAAGGGGTAGTAGCTCCCTTCCAGGAGTGGCTGGTAAATGAGAAGCAGGGGGTCGAAGCTCCCTTGCAGTGGTAGCTGGTAAACGAGATCATGGAGTTGGAGCACCCTTTGAGTAGTAGCTGGAGAACGAGAGAATGTTGCAGCCTTCTGCAGGTGGGTGCTTGCATGCTGGTATGAGTCTGCGCCAGTACAAGATTGTAAGTAGTTTTCTTTATAATAAATATCGAAGATAGAGACAACAACAACGATGGTTTTTTCTCGAATTGGGTTTCCACCTCAAATCCTGGTGTTCATGCCTGTTTCTAATGTGTGATGATTTATTATGTTTTTACTGCACATGCTTACTGCTTTCTAAACATCTGATGAATGAATGATGCACTGTTCTAAGCAAATAATTATTTGCATAATTAGATCTCTAGACATACGCAAGTTTGCTTAAAAATAGCCATGTGTATACGCTAGTTGGGTTCATTAAAGTCACATATAAAAATCAATAAAGAAAAAATTAAAAGTACTAATTCACTCCCTCCTCCGCCCCTCATTATTTTTCCCAACAAAACATAGAAAGTGCAAATATAATTTAGTTATTTATTTTCAATGAACCATGCATTTCTACCTCCTAGTGCCGAAAATTATCATCAAGTCTAAATCATTGGATTAGTTATACACGATATTCATTGGATTAGTTGCACATGATCTTTTATATATCATGATTATTGTGAAATTTATGCCTTAAGGCGTTTCCTTTGCAACATTTGTTACAATTGCTAGTTTAATTATTTTTTATAAATTTTCTTAATAAAATAAATAATTTGATATTTACTATAAATCAATATCTATTCACTTCAATATTTATCAACCATAAATTATTATTGAAAAAAACCCTATTTTTGCACCTCTTGCTTACTTTATTTAATTTGCAACTAGATGCTGCCGTGCTAAACCAACTCGGAAGCATAGATGGTTAGATGGATCTCTAGGGTTTAATGTGCACCTGAAGATGCATTGAAGGTCAATTGGGAAGCATAGATGGTTAGATGGATCTCTAGGGTTTAATGTGCACCTGAAGTTGCATTGAAGGTCAACTGGGAAGCACAAATTGTTAGATGGCCCTGAAGATGCATTGAAGGTGGAAATGATTGAAGGTGGTAGTAAATTATGTTGTTTTTTTAAGTTTTATTTTTTGTGAGGCTTTTAAAGATAGTAAGGAAAATTAGGCAGATATTTTGGCAGCTAGTTTTTGGGATATTTTATTCAGTAAGGATTTTGTTGAGAAGTTGAGAGAGTTTATTGTGAAACTTCATAATAAAAGGGCAGAAGAGCCAGATAGAGAAATTATTTGTGCCATAAGTTATCTTTAGCCTCATAAAGATTAACATAACTTATTCTTCTTCTTTAATGAATATGTATTATTCTTGAGATTTAAGGCTATCTTTAATTTAGTGGAAGTTAAAATAACATCTTCTCCTTTTTATTTAATAGGTATTCGTGATTCTTGAGATTTGAGGTAGAATAAGATGGATTTTGATCTTGGGAATTTGAATTATTGAGTGGTGTCAAACCAAGATGGAATTTGATAGACGAATTTATAAGTGATTTGTGCTTTAAATACAGTTAAAATTCTTTGTAAAACTGTCAAATTTTTTTATTGAAATTGTGAAGATTTGTCCCTCTTTCAAAGCTGGGTATGAAAATATCTCTGCTTCATTTTCTTTGATGGTGCTTGTGACCTTGTTCTGTTCCACCATGTTGCACGTCCAGGCCCCTCCACAGAGCCCAATTATGAATTCAACCCATCAGCAGCACACAATTCCATTATTGTCAATGAATTCAGATTACAGCTTCATGGGTTGTAGGTCTTTTAAAGAGCCGGTGACAACTTCTGAGGGGCTTTGCCTAGAATTGCAGAGAATTTTGGTTGGACTGAAGATTCAAAAGGTCCTAAACGTAATGTGTTTCGTTTTGTTACCTTTGAATTTGTTTCAATGGCTCCATATGAAGATTTGAATTGCAGAATATCGTATTCATATTCATGTTTACATTTCTACATTTCTACAGTCAGTTGTTTGACATTTTGGGGATTTGTCTTTTAATGGGGGCGTGTGATTATTGAGATTTAGTGCCGAATTAAAGGGATTCTCATCTTGGAGATTCGGATTATTCAGCATAAATTTGTCAAACACGGTTGATTATAAAATTATTATAAATTTAAATATTTTTAAAAAAATATGACCAAATATTTTATAAATTGTATATTGCGAAATAAAATAATAAAATTCTCAAAAATTTCTAAATTTTAAAATAAATTTCCATTTTTAAAATTTTCTTTAATCGATGCAATTAATTAAATATAAAAAACACTAAACTCTAGAAATGTTATGAACCACTAACCTGCTTTTGCAATGCTGAATAACATAGAGAATTTGATACCATTAATATCCCAGCCATTTGTGCCATAGACCCACACTGGCATGAGAAGGGGAAATTCCTTCTGGTTGTGTGTCAATTAGAAACGAGTGAAGTGTTGTTGCTTGATCATTTAATGCCCATAATATATGATTTGTGTAGAAGTTATTATTTGAGGTTGTGTCAGCTAGTATTAAAGTTTTCTACTAAAATGAAAATTGTAATGGTGTATGATGTTGTGACTTGTTTTGAACTTTGTTTTTATTGGAATAATGAATGATGGGATGATTGCTTTAATATGATGGTGGTACTTTTTTTTAAGTTATAAATTTGTATAGTAAAACCATGTATCATTTTCTTAAGAATAGAAAAGTAAATAATAGAAATTAAGCATAATATTGAGATATTTATTTTGGAAACTCTTAACAAGGGAAAATAGAAAAATGTTTAGAGAAACATTTTAGATTTTTTTCATCATCTAAATTTATTATTTACAATACAATATATACAGTTCTATTACATCTAAACCTCTTATTTGTTTGATCCAAATTAGATTCTTTCATTGAAATTACATTACAATGACAAAAAAACCATTGCATGAAAAAAAATTATTTTCTCAAGAGCTTCACCCTTCGACCCCTGCTTGCTCCCATAAAAAAATAGCACATGCCTAACACCCTTTTCCAACTTAGGAGCTAACCACTTCATAACCGCTCTCTTATGGGGTAGGGCATTCTAGTTTGCATGAGCATTTTTGCTACTTCATAACCACTCTCTTATGGGGTAGGGTGTTCTAGTTTGCATGAGCATTTTTTCTCATCTCACTGAGACTCAAACTTGTTATTTCATGTTCTCCTATAGAAGAGATGTTGTCTTGTCCTATCACCTAAACATTTTGACTAGGTCAAATTACATAAAAATAAAAAAAATTAATATAATGTAATATAAACATTTTAACTTCATCAAAATAAAATAAAAGAAAATTAAATTAAAATTAAAATAACCCTATAAAAATAAAATAAAAATGACCCATGGTATTGACCATGGTATTCATGTGAAATATTTTTTAGTTAAAGCGGGGAATTAAGCCAACCTAGATCCATCTTAACTATGGATCTACCAAGATCAAATCTCTTTTCACTATAAAAGAGATTTGCATCTCAAGACATTTGATCCCTCTTGGTGCTTCGTAGATCCAGAGTTAAGATGGATCTAGGTTGGTATATATTATGATCTCACTTTACATCAACCCTCCCAGTTCTTTCAAATGCTTCATCCATGGTAGATTAGCTCCTATAGCTTGCATCTCAAATATGGCATACAATCATAGATGGTACTTTATGCATTCACACACAAAGTGTTCATTTAGTTGTTGTGCTATGGTTTCATGTTTGGATTCTTACCTAGATATGGTGTGATGACTTATTGCCTATTCATGAACATGGTAAAGGATGGTTGTACCATGGGATATAATTTGTTTTTTTAGAGTCAAGTCATACTATTGGAGGTGTAGTTAATATAACATCTCTCACATCCCAAAACATACTTAAAACTTTACAACTTTCCCATTATTTTCCATTCCATTCAAACAAATTTGTTGTCCTTGTTTATGTCTAATTTATCATATTGTCATACAACAAGTTTTAATAAAAGTAAATGAAGATTCATGTGAAAGCCTAAGTCAAATTAAAGTCCAAAAATAAGGATAAAGGTGAAGAGAAAATAAAATGTCAAAATCCAAATAATAGGTAATGCTAGAGTTATGCCACCTCACTAAAAGATCCCGAGTCCTTAAATCATTTCCTTAATAATGCATATCTAAATAAAGGTCTAGGAAATTAAAAACTAAAAGAAAATATAAAGAAATTAGGTAATGAAACAAAGTGTTGATGTGATAACTCTAAGCAAAGCTCCTTCTTATAGGATTAAATGTGGAATTAATGAATATTCACAACCTTGAAAAGCTAGCAAGGGAAAACAAAGACCTTCACAACATCATAAATGATTATGAGGGTCAATACATAAAGTTTCCTATTCCTCTTTTGCACACTATCCATCATATCACCTACTTCTAACTTACTGATCTAAGGAATACACTTTGTCCTAGGATTTGTCACACATAAAAAGGGTTAGGTTGTCCTCCCATGATAAATCTAAGGTAAATCTTGAATTAAATTATGTTATGATATTTCTAGAAAAGATCAATTTGTGCATATTACTTAATGACTTGTGTATTGAGGCTTGAATCACCACTTTAGGTGGGAACCTTGCACTAGGGTCCATGTACATGCGTCGTGAATGACATCTATGCCTTGGGATCTATGTATTATGCCTCAAGACTTGTGTTCTTTCCCTAAGAACTATGCTATTTCCTTGGGATCCATATAGCAACATAGAGACAAACATATATACATTTGGATCTGTTATCACATGGGTAGACAGACTGGGTTGTGTCAACCTCCAACCAAGAGTAACTATTTCAAACCAACTTTTAACTGAAGTTATCCCTTCCAGTTAAACACAACAAATTGAAGGAAATTGGAGCAATATGACATGAATTCCAAGTAATCAGTTAAGCCATGAAATTGATAACATGATATATGCCAATTTCTTGGTACCCATGATATTGCATTAGGACATGTGTCATTACATTCATATCTTTAATAGTGCAATGGATAATCATGACATGGACTCCACATAACCACCATGTGCCACGTGGAGCATTGATAGAGGTTGCACTTACTTTATTGAAAGATATTAATGCATGTGTAGTTTATTCCAATTTGTTGTGCTTTGTTGACCAAAAGTGTGAGTTTGTTGGGGTCAATTATGAGGTTGTTACATAGTTGCATTGGTTGTTATAGGTGATTATGAGTTGGTTGAGGTTGTTATGAGCAGATTTGACCATTTATCTCTTGGAGTGTCTCATTCACTAAGCTACATTTACTACAATTTATTGGATAATATTAGTTATAGTGCCACACATACCAACTATCATGACATTTTCTATCAGGATACACTTTTATGCCATTATTTTTTGGTGGTTCATTGAGATTTTATTTCACATTACATGTAGTTAGTTAAGAGTGCACATTTTTTAAGTTGGTTAAGAGTACACATTTTCTTATTAGCCTTCTATGACCACAATGACCACACATGTTGGTAGTTAGAACTTATATCATGGGGAAGCACTTGCTCAAGAGGATTTTATTGATGGTTTTAAAGGTGCATTTTGTATTTTCCCATGGCTGCATGAGAACCTAGATGAAGGTTGTATTGGCACCAGGTTTTTACTCGTGGTTTTGTGAGGCACCTTATCTATATAAGGAGGGCTCTTCTTCATTTGTTTTTAGTTGGAAAATAATTTGGACAAACTTGATTGCGTAAGTGTGAAATATGTCTATTCTTCAATGTTTATTTAGGGATAACATAGGAGATATTTGTTATTGCTTACACTCTAGGAGGAAGGAGATACGACAATATCAAAGAAGGCACCATGCCTTATTGAAAAGGAAAGCGAGGTAATTTTTCTTATTTAATTTATTTATATTCATTTAGACTTAGACTATTGTGTTGAGTGTAGACTTCCTAGGGCTCTACCCTCTTGCTTTAAGCTAGGTTTAAAATTCATGTTGTAGTACTTAAGCTAAATTGTCATAAAATTGTCCCCTAATTACTTGCATAAAGTCAAGTATCTTAGTTAAAGTTCAAAAAACAATGCTTTTATGGTGCTTCTAACTTCAACACATGAGATATATGAACAAACACTAAAGGTAAGTCAAGTGTTCCCCATAATCCAAGTGTGGCAGGATTGTTCTTTTCCTTGCACTTTTCAACCAAACATTCAAAAAATGTTTCTTTTAAATTTTGTTTTATTTGAAATCTAGAATTTAGATGATATTTATTCTTAGATCTAGCTATTAGTTCAAAATTTAAGGCTATTTTTTTTTTTACAGATTTGGATGATTATTGTAAATAGTTTTTTTTACAATTTGGATATCATAACATGTTTTTTTCAAATTCGTACTAGTTTAATGCCTTTAAGTAGTAATTAGTTGAAGTATATGGATCTTTGGATAAAGGGGTTAATTACGCCAATAGAAATGTCTATATTGGAAAATGGCTTTGTTTAGTCATTTTAATGTCTTAAATTGCTATCATAAATTATCGATCGAAGTTAGTAATCTTGTGAAGTGTAGGTGCACTATATATGCTAGAAGCATATCTTTCTTAATTCATTGTGTAGATTTTATATGCTTTTTTGGGGGGCTTTATGTTTTATCTTAAATGTTTGAATGCAATAGGAAAGACTAAGAACAGATCTAAGAAATGAAATCTAAACTTAATTATCAAAGCCTGTGATGAGAATTCTATTTTGGAAAAGATGAACAATTGATTTTAAAAGAACTAGAAAAGAAACTTCAATCTGTTTGTAATTTTAAAGATTTTATATGAATGAAATCTAAAAGCAAGAAAGTAACTGAATCTAGAAGAATTTAATGCTTGAAGAATAAACTTAAGGAGGAAGAAAATGAAATGTTTAATATTAATCTAAGAAGGAAATTGATCTATAAATTACTCTAAAGAAAATATTCTAATAACTAGAAAATGAAAGTTACAAGAAGGAAGAAAATGAAATGTAAAATTAAGAAAGAAAACTGATCTAAAAAAATCTATATTGCATAAAAAGAAATAATCTTAAATGATCAATCTTAACTATGTTAGACTATTCTATGCTAGCAATTATTTCTAAAATGTCTATCTAAATTTTTTCTAAACCTATTTGATTAAAGAATCAAAATATCAACTTAAATCTCTTCTAAATCTAAACAAAGCATCAATCCAAACTATAATTAAGTCTTATCAAAATATGTATCAAAAACTTCACTCTATTTATCAAATGAAGACTATCTAAATTAAATCTATGAAAACAGAGTATCAACTAACTCTAATTCTAATCACTTATTGAAACAAATCATTTTATTCTAAATTCTACTAAATGGAGGTATTAAACCTATCAATATCCAATCTAAATAACTATGCTGTGTAAAGGAAAATAGAGTATTCTTCCTACTATGAGAAGGTGAAATGTTTGTCTGATGTGAGATTATGATTACTGTGTAAACAAAGATTCATTCCATATGTTAACAAGATTATGACATCAATATATTTCAGGAAATTGAAATACTTGGAGCATTCAACTATGCTTGTTTGATGTGAGATTATGATTACTGTGTAAACAAAGATTCATTCCATATGTTAACAAGATTACAACATCAATATATTTCAGGAAATTGAAATACTTGGAGCATTCAACTATGCGAAAGACACAATATTCATCTTATGAAAACACAACATTTAACTTATGAAAAACTCAACAATTAACCTACGTGGTAATGAAAAATTAAACTAGAAAGCAACATAAAATTAAGCTACATAATTGCATGAATTATGTAGCTAAATACAAAATTCATTCAAATAATAAGAAACATTATAATATAAAAGAGAGATCATTTAAATGCTTTCTCAGACTAAAAATGTATCAATTAACAAAAGTGGTGAAATAGATGTAAAAAATAGAGACAGTCTTGAGGCTCAACAAGCTTCTAAAACCTTTAATTTAAGTATAGACGACATGATTTAACCTATAATGAATATCCACTCAATGATTTTAGCACTAATCATAATAGAGGGGAGATTTTTCTCAAAGGTATTTATGCTTTTTTAATTTTTAATTTAATAAAAAAAATTATTATAAAATTACATGTGTGTGTGTGTTATGGTTTTTTTTGGGGACAATTGATAAATCTGGAAGTATATAGATCTTTGGATTAAGAAGTTAATTAGGCCAATAGCTGTGTGTATTTTGGAAAAGGACTTCCGAAATTTAGTAATTGATAAAGAACAAGATTTAACCTCTAGTGAATATCCACTCAATATTCTAGTACTAATATGAATAAAAAAGAGATTTTTCTCAAAAATGATTATGCCCTTTTTTTTTTTCAATTTAATGAAATATATATATATATATATATATATATATAATTTTGACTATGAAATTATTTTAGTTATAAAATATGTTAGGGTTTCCTTGAGACGTATAATCATAAAAATCTTCTCTTTTATATATATATATATATATATATATATATATATATATATAACTCTTATTATTTTATTTTTTATTTAATAATAATAATAATTTAATATAAAATTATAATTTAATTATATTTTATAAAAAATAAATTAACATATAACTATTTTTTGATACAAAATTATAATTTAATTACTTTTTATAAAAAAAATTAAAATATAAAACATAACTAATTTGATACGTACTAAAATTAATATCTATTTTTTGGACCTCTATTCATAATGTGCACCTGAAGATGCATTGAAGGCGGAAATGCGTGAAGGTGTAGTAAAATCATGCTTCGAAGACGAAAATAACATGTTCACATTTGTACAGTCTGTTATTTGGTTTTTTGAGCTGTACTTTTTAATGGGTATGTGTGATTCTTGAGATTTAAGGTCGAATAAGACGGATTCTGATCTTAAGAATTTGAATTATTGGGCATAGATGTGTCAAACCGCTTGTTCAGGGCATTTTTTGAAATATCCATGCTTGATTCTGTTTGCGGGGTTTGGGTTTTCATGCGTTTTGAACCTTGAACCTTCGTCTCGTGAGGATCAAGGTCCTGGTATTGGGTATTTTTTTGATTGGAAACTTATTTTGGGGCTTTTTAATTTTTTGGTCAGTATTTGGAAACTGAATACACATGACCTCGGAGATGCTGGACACCAGGAATTTCATGGACCGATGCACCAAGCGGCCTCTCTAACACTGGAGAGCGTGCACAGTCTGATAAAATTAATATCGCGAGATCAAGAAATGCAAGATGAGAGGGAGAGCTAGTGAGCGTCTGCTGCAGAAATGGCCGCAACTCGATTCAAAAGTGGAACCCCGAGCGGTCATGCTCGCTTCAGGAAAGCCCCCAAGAGATCTTCAATGTCGGTTCCCAAGATTTGTCCATCTTTCAAAGCTGGGTATGTAAATGTGTCTGCTTCATTTTTTTTTTTAAGTATTCTTAAAAACTCTCAAAATTTTGCTAAGATTATAAAAAATTTGTAATTTTTTTTTGAAAATTTAAGTTATAGCTATCAAACTTCATGATTTTGGATGTCCAGAATGTTTTTTTTTTATGGTGCTCAATCGATTTTCATCCTAAAAAATTACTAGATTCCCCACAACAAAAAAATGAGAAAGAAAAAGTTATCATTAAACTATTTTGTAGTTTAGATAAACCACTGATTTTCTATTATGGTGCTTGTGACATTGTTCCGTTCCATCCTGTTGCACGTTCAGGGCCCTCCACAGAGCCCAATGATTCAAACCCTCAGCAACACACAATTCCATTATTGCCCAAAAACTCAGATTACAGCTTCATGGGTTGTAGATACTTTTTTTTTCATGGGTTGTAGATACTTTAAAGAGCCGGTGATCTCTTCCGAGGGGATTTGCCTTGAATTACAGGATATTTTGGTCGGACTGAAGATTCAAAAAGTCTGAAATGTAATGTGTTTCGTTTTCTTACCTTTGAATCTTTGAATTTGAATTAATGGCTCAATGTGGGGATTTGAAATGGAGAATATCATATTCATATTCATGTTTATTGTTTGATAGGTTGGGGATTTGGTTTGTAATGGGTGTGTGAGATTATTGAGATTTGGATCTTGGAGATTCGAATTATTCAGCATAGAGTTGTCAAACACCGCGTCTTTTGCAGTGTCTATGCTTGATTCTATATATGGGGTTAGAAAGATTTGTTTTGGAAAACTTGAGATTGGTCTTTTCATAGTATTTAGGTTTCCGAAAAATTTCGGGATTTATAGGAAATATTTTACAGATTGTTGTAAGATTAGTCAAAGTTTTTAAACCGGCAAGAGAAGCAGTCTAAATTGTTGTCTGGATTTTGGAGAAAATCTTCACTTCTCTCATGCTGGAACCTGCATGCTTGCTTCAGTGTCTCTGTATCCTCATACGCCTCAGTCATCTGTCAATCTTTCGCTTTCTTGGCTTCCTTGCTCCGCTGTTTCGACGGAGAAAATGTCGCGCCTTAGGCAAAGAATGAGATGCCGGAGAGGCACCACTAGGCGCCAGATGCGGCGTTCTCCCTCCACCTCCAGCACCTCCTTTGCATCTTCCTCCCATTCGGACAGTCTAACAAGAGTTCAAAGAGGCCGCCTTCTCCACTCGGGTCGTCGCCTTGATTCCCCCAATCCTTCTGCTCTCCCTGCACAAACCCACATCGCGCACTTTTCATTCAATAGTTCTCTCATTCGACCCTGGGTAACTGCGTCAATCAGGGTCGTCTTCCATGAAGAGCCTCAGGCAGATGCTTCCAGTTCTTGCCCGACGGAACGCAGCATCTCGGCGGCTCAGACTTCGGGGCCGAATGTTGGGTCGATGCACCCAGATAGTATGGACTTGCAAGCTCTGGAGGGCAAGGCTACGCAGGACCAGGCGAGCAAGGACTTGGTGGGTCAGCCAAGTGGGATGCAGGATGCGGTGCAAAGCGACATTGGGCAAGCGAGCGAGGCACAGGCGGTTCCTCCACCTCCCAGGAAGGTGGTCACTTCCACTGCCGACCTGTACAAGGATGACGGGGAACCGGATGAACTCTGGTGCATAGTCGTGTACGATCCTCCTGATGAGTAGTTCCTCCTCTTCATTTTGGATTTTTTGCTCTGTTTCAGCCCTTACTCATGGGCTTGTTTATGAGTTTCCTGTTGTCTCCGATCATGCATCTGTTTTGGCTAGATATGGTCTCCAGCACTTAAAATCTCTAGTTCCCCTGCATGGGAATTTTCTCATTTACTATTTCAGACTGGTTTCTCTCTTGAAGGGCAGTCTTCATCTCTGGTTTTTTTTGTTTAAAATGCCACAATACTGGGCAATGATCCGGCCTCGGCCCGCTGTACTTTACTTCTTCTGTTAATAGATTACTTTTACTTAGAAAAAAAAAACATATTAATTTACAAATTAATATATTCATCTACACATTATTACTATATTAATATATTAGTAAGATGTTAATAATATTTTAATTTACACATTGATGACATATTAATTATATATTAACTTATAAATTAACACATGTCAATAATGATTGGTTATAGTTAATATGGGTATCAAAATTCACCATAGTCAATATGGGTGTCATGGTGAACCATATTCACTATGGGATTATAGCCATCAATTATATATAAATGTATAAATTAACACATGCCAACCATGCAGGCTTCTCTATTCGACGGCCAGAAGTTGTAACCACCGGTGTTAGTATTTTCTTGTATGACACATGGTTTAATTTATAAGTGGATACCCTCTTATTTGTGCCAAGATTATGAGACCTTTATAACTCTTATATATATATATATATATATATTTTTTTTTTTTTATTTTTTTTTTATTTTTTCTTTTTTATTTTTTCTTTTTTACAATATACAGTAATTTTATTATGACAAGAAGGAATACTTGTTTCTTTTTCTCACTGGTTATTTGAGCATAGATGTTAGTTGGTGCACTCTTTCGATGAGTTCTTTTACTAACTTGCTGGCATTACACCCAAAATTCTCTGAATACAAGGGTAAAATGGAAAATGAACATTTCTAGTTCTTGTTTGTTGTTTTAGAATATTTTTCTCCGGGTATCTCTAGTGTTCGTCTATTCTCCAATTTACGTTATCTCGATGTTGTGTTCTTGCAAATAATTCTAGTAAGAAATGAAAAGCTTTACCTGCATAACTATAAGGGTTTAGTTTTGGTTTTACCCCGGAGAAACAATAATTTACAGAGAAGTTTCATTTTAATTGCATAAGTGCTTCTCATGCGTTGTTGAGCTATGTTATGGCCTCCTTATATGCAGATTCTAAGTGTATCATTTGGTTTTCTACTTATTATTGAATATGAATGTCTATTTCAATATGGTTCCAAACTTCTGTTAACTGTCTAGGCAAGAATGCTTACTGAGGAAAATTGTATTTTGTTGAGAGACTATGCGTCTAGCAGGGACATGGCAACCACTTGAATTTCTCCTTCCTGGGGCAGCTAAACCATGCAGACCATCTGTTCCTGATTTATCCGCAGAGTGTCAATAGCTTAGTTATTGTTTTGTTTCAATTCAAAATGTAGACATGAGTTAAACAATCTTATATTTCTAAGGCCAGAACACTATCATGGTGGACTTCTTTTAGGTATTAGCTAAGACATTCTATAGAAGCTTATTTTACATTTCTCTATATTTTCCCACAAACAATATATTTATGTAATTTTATATAGTCTCTTTCTTAAATTCATACAAAACATATCAGTTTGCAAAAGAATCCCAATTTCTTTCATTTGATTAGAAGTAATGGCCTCCTTAACCATTTCATTCTCAATTTTTATCTTGCATGGCAATTTCAAACCACACATTCTACTTATCTGCTTCCAATGGAGTAAAATTTGGTAAGCCTAGATGATCCTCCCAACCACGAGAAGGGAAATTGTTAAATTTGGACAACTAGGTCCAAACTCCATATTAAGATGCTCAGATTAAGAGGCTAATATTTTTGTTGGATTCCTTTTTGTGAGAGGTGTAAAATCCATATAAAATATGTCTTAATCCGATGAGCAGAACTTATATTTTGAATTTATTATTTTTAATAAATTATATGTGCAAGGTCGGCCAGTTTTGTAATGTAGGCTCGCATGCCCAACAGATGTGTCACACACCCTCATGATGGATATATATACAGGAAAAGTTGGAGAGATTTTCATCATCATCACAACTCACATATTCCTCTCTCATCTTAGAGTACGAGCTACCAAGAAGGACGAGTTTCGGCCACACGTGTGAAGGACGAAGAGGACAAACTGTACGGCTAAGCTGAAGTACGGATTTGCTGCTGCTAGGGTTTCGCAGAAACTTTGACCAGCGTTGACTTTGGTCAACGCTTGGTCCAAACAAGCTGAAAACTTGTGGAAGGTTCGATTTATGAAGGCCGTACTACCTGGCACAAAAATCGAGGTCAAAGGGTTGACCGTTTTGCTGCTGCGTTGACTTTTAGCTTGCTGCCCCTGCGTTGACTTTTCGGGACAACGTTGACTTTTGCAGAGTTGACTTGGGTTGACTCATCTACAGATTGAAGGGTTGTTGTGACACATGCTGGGCTGGCTGACCAAAGGAGACTTTGCTGGTTGAAGCATCATGTTGACCGCCGAAACGAACATACACATTTTTCCTGTTTCTGATTTGTCTTCTGTAAGATCTTCTTATATGTTCTATCTGCATTTTGCTTAACTACTTGTATGATTGTTGAAATAAAAGTGAAATTGCTACTAGCATAGAACATCTACAAAACTTTACATGGTATCGGAGCTGAGGTGAAGACAAACTCAATCTATAGCAATCATCATCGTGGAAATGGGTTCCACTAGTCTTGAATTCAAGGAGAATGACAAGCTGACCGGAAGTGATGACTTCCATCCTTGGAAGATGATATTAGATCTCAAATTAGAAGATCATGATCTCCTGGATCATGTGACAGGGAGGATTCAAGAACCTCCATCCAATGCCTCTGCTGCTGTTAGAAACAAGTATAAGAAGGGAGAAATCAAAGCAAGCTGCTGATCAGGGAATCCATAAATAAGAGTCTGGTTGCCTACATATCTGAACTAGGCACATCCAAGGAGATGTATGACAAATTGATACTTATGTTTCAAGTAAACAATGTGAACCAAGTGCTATTCCTCAAGAACAAGTTGAAGAATATGAAGACGGGCCGAGATGAGTCTGTTCAAACTTTCTTTCTGAAGTTGACCGAAACCAGGAACAATCTGCTAGCTATTGGGGAGATAATAGCTGATCGTGAGATGGTTCTCACAGCACTTGGAGGACTTCCATATGAATGGCAAGTATTCACAACTACTATTCTCAACAATAATACCATTCCTAACTTTGATGAGCTTCTGTCAAGATGTATGCAAGAAGAAACAAGGATGAAGGAATTTGATAATGAAAGAAATGCGGCCTATGGTGCTCATTCCCGAAAGAAGAACTCTGGTGGTTCTAAGGACAAAAGAAGGACAAAGACTCAAGAGAAGAAGGGTAAATGTTTCACCTGCCATAGGCCTGGACACTATGCTAGAGAATGCCCCTTCAAGAAGGATTCTCCCGATAGTGATGATAACAACAACAACCGAAGAATTGGGAATCGAAGAAATGACAAATCCAAAGGAAAGAGGAAGGCACACTTTGGAGGAAACCATCAACCTTCTAAGAGGTCCAGAAATACCAGGTATGAGGAGTCTAATGTTGTTGATAAAAGAAATGAGTATATTCTGGTATCTGCTCTCTCAGCTGCATCTTCGCCCGACACTATGGATGTCTGGCTAATTGATAGTGGTGCCTCAAGACACATCACCGGATTCAAGGAAGCACTTTCTGACATGGTTGAAAGGGATACTAATCTAGAAATTATCCTTGGGGATAATGCCACTTATCTTGTGAAAGGGACCGGGACTGTGACCCTCCACTTGTCCCAAGGTCAAGTCCTCCGTTTGCAAGATGTACTCTATGTACCCAAATTGAAGAAGAACCTTGTGTCTGTATCTGCCATGGAAGACAAAGGATTCAATGTAACTTTCTCTGATGGAAAGGTGCTCATGTGGAAGAAGAGCTTCAAGGAAGCTATCTCTATTGGTTTTAAAGTTGGTACACTCTACCAGGTTGGAGGGAGTCCGTTGGGAGCTATGACTTGTGATACTATCCGACAAACCGAACTATGGCACCGAAGATTTGGACACCTTCATTACAAAGCCCTTCTCGAAGCAAGGAAGGTGGTGACAGGGATGCCTGATTTTGGAAATAATCATGAAGGTGTATGTAAGGGCTGTGCTGAAGGAAAACATACAAGGGGACCTTTCCCCTCGAGTGTCACAAAGACATCTGAGATATTGCAACTGGTTCATTCTGATCTTTCTGGTATGTTGCCTGTAACATCCCTGGGGGGATGTTCTTACTATATGACATTTACTGATGACTTCTCTCGCAAAACCTGGATATATTTCTTGAAGAAGAAGGATGAGGCTTTCATGTGGTTCCGTACATTCAAAGCCTTAGTGGAAAATATGACCGGAAAGAAGATCAAGATTTTGAGGACTGACAATGGCACTGAATATGAGTCAAATGAGTTCAAAGACTTTTGCAGAGAAGCTGGCATTAAGAGGGAGACTACCACTGCATATACTCCTGAGCAGAATGGTGTTGTTGAACGCAAGAATAGAACTATTGTGGAAGCTGCCCGTGCCATGCTATGTGACCAGGGTCTACCAAAGTTTCTGTGGGGAGAAGCTGCAAATACTGCTGTGTACATTCAAAACCGATGCCCTCATTCCGCTTTGGACTCCAAAACTCCCGAAGAGGTTTTCTTTGGTAAGAAACCTGATGTCTCACATTTTAGAATTTTTGGATGTCTTGTCTATTTTCATGTGCCGAAAGAAAAGAGAAGTAAGCTGGATGCTACTGGGAAGAAAGGAATGTTTGTGGGCTACAGTGAGACTTCTAAGGCATATAAAGTCTATGTACCTGGTCAAAGGGAAGTAGAGATAAGCCATGATGTCACTTTTGACGAAGATGCTTCCCTGAAGAAAGTAGTAGATCTTCCTAGATCTGAAGAAAATCATGAAGAAAGACCTGGAAATCTGGAAGAACCCCAGGCTGAGACTATGCCTGATATTGAAGGGCCAATGGACCCTATTGATCCACCCCCTTCACTAGGAAAGAGACCATCATGGCTCAGGGACACCCTCGAAGATGCTGAGGGTCATGCTGCCCCAAGGGGGACATTCCGAGAAAGCAAGAAGCAGTGTAGATACCAAGGGTATCTAGCTGCCATGAGTACTATTGTACAATCTGAACCTGGATCTTTTGAGGAAGCCATCAAGCATCAAGTTTGGAAGGATGCTATGCCTGAAGAATATGAGTCTATTATGAAGAATGATGTCTGGGATGTGGTCCCGAGACCGAAGGACAAATCTGTTGTCACCGCTAAATGGCTCTACAAAATCAAACATGGATCTGATGGGAGTGCTGAAAAGTTTAAGGCAAGGTTTGTTGCTCGTGGCTTCTCTCAAAAGGAAGGAATTGACTATGATGACATATTTGCACCTGTGGCACGATATACCACCATTCGATCAATCATAGCCCTTGCTGCTATGCAAGGATGGAGTCTTCATCAGATGGATGTCAAGACCGCTTTTCTGCATGGTGCAATAAAGGAAGAGGTGTATGTAGAACAACCTATGGGATTTGAAGTTCAAGATCGAGACACTTATGTCTGCAGGTTGAAGAAAGCCCTCTATGGGTTAAAGCAAGCACCCAGAGCTTGGTACGAGAGGATGGATAGTTACTTGATGAAGCTGGGCTTCACTCGAAGCAATGCTGATCCGAACCTATACTTCAAGGTTGTGAAAGAGAAGCCTCTCATTCTAGTCCTGTATGTTCAGTATGGATGACCTCTTCCCCGATCGGATGACCCTCTCATTCATCAATGTAAGAGGGAGCTTGCCGCCGAATCTCTAGATGAAGGGATTGTGGATCGATGCATCATTTCCTAGGCCTCGGAGGTCCTGCAGATTCGAGATTTTCCTTCACAGCGCAGGCTCAGAAGCTTCCGGGAAAGATTTGGAATGGTGGACTGTAAGTCCGTGTCGACACCGATGGAACTCAACTTTAAAAAGTTGAGTGGCAGCGCTGCTGGGCCTATCTTGGCCAATCCTACTGAGTATCGTCAACTCATAGGAGCTTTGATGTTCTTAGTGAACACTCGTCCGGACATATGTTTTGCAGTGAACACTTTGAGTCAACAAATGGTTGAGCCTCATCATTTTCACTGGGTTGGTGCCAAGAATCTTTTAAGATATCTTCGGGGCACGATAAACCATGGGCTGAGATACACTGCCGGGAGTGTAATACTCCGTGGATATATTGATGCCGATTGGGCTGGCAGTGTGGTGGATCGTAAAAGCACATCTAGATGCTGCTTCAATCTTGGTTCTGCTTCGTTCTCATGGATGAGCAGGAAGCAGAAGTCGGTGGCTTTGAGTACCACGGAGGCCGAATACATTGCTGCTAGTATGGCCTGTTGTGAAGCAGTTTGGTTGCGGAAGCTCTTTAGTGAGCTGTTTGGACATGTGCTAGATACCACTGTGATACTCTGTGATAATCAGAGTGGGATTCGTATGACTGAGAATCCTGTGTTCCACGACCGATCCAAGCATATTGATATCGGGTACCACTTTATCCGGGATATGGTACAGCGAGGCGCCGTAAGGCTCGATCATATAGGAACTGATGAGCAGGTCGCGGATATTCTCACTAAGCCCCTGGGGAAGGTCAAGTTCCTAACCTTCCATGAGAGTCTTGGTGTCGTGGAAAGACCCTATGATGTGGGTCCTGTTGGACGATGAGCTCTGGGAGCTCTGGGGGGCTTTGGGGAGAGCTTCTTGGAGCTATGGGCAACCACAAGGCTAGGCTTGCCAACCTTGGTGGTGTGCTTGGACCCCACCGTTGTGATTTTGAGTTGGTTCACCTCTCATTTTCTGTGCCCCGTATGCATCCTACCCATTGAGTTCGGGGCTCATGGGAAGTACCTCTCATTTGGCCAATGAGGTGTGGAAAAGTTAGAGACTATTAGCAAAGACTGATGGACGCATCAGAGATTGCCGTACTCTCTACCTAGGATGGCACGGTCCAACCACTTGATCTGGGATCAAGATTTGTGAGGTCTGGGACCTCTGGACTGACTATGTCAGTCGGGGGATGATGTCTTTGTGACTAACCCACTTCTGTTCTGAAATAAAGAAGCCAGCAAAGCAAGTTTCAGCGGGATGACGCACGATGTTGATTGCACTAATAGATGGAGTTCTCCCTAGTTGAGAGGAGTGTTAAATTTGGACAACTAGGTCCAAACTCCATATTAAGATGCTCAGATTAAGAGGCTAATATTTTTGTTGGATTCCTCTTTGTGAGAGGTGTAAAATCCATATAAAATATGTCTTAATCCGATGAGCAGAACTTATATTTTGAATTTATTATTTTTAATAAATTATATGTGCAAGGTCGGCCACTTTTGTAATGTAGGCTCGCATGCCCAACAGATGTGTCACACACCCTCATGATGGATATATATACAGGAAAAGTTGGAGAGATTATCATCATCATCACAACTCACATATTCCTCTCTCATCTTAGAGTACGAGCTACCAAGAAGGACGAGTTTCAGCCACACGTGTGAAGGACGAAGAGGACAAACTGTACGGCTAAGCTGAAGTACGGATTTGCTGCTGCTAGGGTTTCGCAGAAACATTGACCAGCGTTGACTTTGGTCAACGCTTGGTCCAAACAAGCTGAAATTTGGTGGAAGGTTCGATTTATGAAGGCCGTACTACCTGGCACAAAAATCGAGGTCAAAGGGTTGACCGTTTTGCTGTTGCGTTGACTTTTAGCTTGCTGCCCCTGCGTTGACTTTTCAGGACAGCGTTGACTTTTGCAGAGTTGACTTGGGTTGACTCATCTACAGATTGAAGGGTTGTTGTGACACATGCTGGGCTGGCTGACCAAAGGAGACTTTGCTGGTTGAAGCATCCTGTTGACCGCCGAAACGAACATACACATTTTTCCTGTCTCTGATTTGTCTTCTGTAAGATCTTCTTATATGTTCTATCTGCATTTTGCTTAACTACTTGTATGATTGCTGAAATAAAAGTGAAATTGCTACTAGCATAGAACATCTACAAAACTTTACAGAAATCACATCCTCTTCTCCCCACTGAGCTTCTGCTCCTGAATAGTTCTAGTTGAAACAATTATATGTTGAGAGCTTCAGGACGACAATTAAGCTTCACAACCATTCAATTACAGGGCCTCTACTGGTTCATAGCCAGCTCGAGAGTCTCCCCACAGGCAACGTCCTGCCACATACTAAACTCTTCCTTCTTCCCAGTCTCCCTTGATTGTTTTTCGGAAATAGTAGAACGAACCCCCTCCTCTCTCTTCAGTTTTCCTATAAATCTGAGGAGGGTGGTTGTAACTGTTCAACAACTATCTCAACTATTTAGGGTTGAGTTCGTTACCAGCTAGCTTTTTCTTGTCCATAACAGATTATTATATTCAAACATAATTAAAATGAATTTCAAACATTCATATATTCTTTTAATTTATTGTAGGTTCTATAATGAGGTATGTAATTAAAAATAGTTATCACGGTTACTAACACAAGCCTTTAAACCACATGCGGGTTACATATTCCCCCTCTCAGCGCAACACCATCCTCGATGTTCCTTCCACTTCATGAAACAGATTTGGATATGTTTGTTTCATCAACCCTTCTTCTTCCCATGTAGCTTCTTCTCGGCTGAAGTGCATCGACTGCACTTTAACCTCAGTGACCACTCGCCTCCGCAACATGGCTTCTCTCCGGTCAAGGATACACAGGGGTTCTACCATAATTCTCTATCCGATTCGACCTGACAAACATCACAGTATCCATCAATTCATGATTCATAGATTTTGACTTATATATATATATATATATATATATATATATATATATATATATTCACATCACCCTACTTGAACCTCTTACCAATTAATTATGTGTTTGGGATCATACACGTACTTCTTTAACAATGAAATGTGAAAGACATTATGAACCTTTATATAACTATGAAGAGAGAGCTGGTAGGCCACTGACCCTATTCTTTCAAAGATCTGGAAGGGTCCGCAATAACGGGGTGCCAGCTTGGCACATACCCCCATTGCATGGTGATTTTCTTGGGCTTAATTCTTAGGTAGACATGATCGCCCACTTGGAACTCTCTATGAGTCCTTTTCCTATCTTCATATGTATCTGTCTGTCTTTAGCAACTCATAAATTCTAGCGAATTCTTTTAACTTCTTTCTCCATCTCCTTAAGCATATCTGGTCCCAATATCATTTTGTCCTCAGGTCTAGTCCAATTGGCGAGTGTTCTACATTTCCAACCATATAATATTTCATAGGGGCTCATTTTCAGTGATTCATGGTAACTATTGTTATAGGAAAACTCAACCAGGTGAAGATAATCCTCCCATTTAGTTGGTTGATTCATTATGTACATCTGCAACATGTCTTCCAATACCTGATTCACCCTCTCTATTTGCCTCCCTGTCTGAGGATGGTAGGTAGTGTTGTATTGTATTTGGGTACTCAATCCCGTGAAAAGAGCCTTCCAAAAGGCATACGTGAATTTCATGCCTTTGTCGAAAACTACCACCTTAGGTATGCCATGTAACCAGAATACCTCTTTCATAAAAATATATGCAATGTCCACTGCCTTGTAAGTGGATTTCACTGGAATGAAGTGTGCTCAATTTATCCACTACCACCATAATGGAGTCATGTTGTTTCTTTTTTTTAGGTAACCCGGTTATAAAATCGAGCATAATCATTTCCCATTTCCATTTTGGAATAGGAAGGGGTTCAATAAACTTGTTGGATTGTAGCAGCGGAATTCGTAGATTTGAATACTGTAGCGGAAGACTTGTATGCTTGTAGGCTTTGATAGCAGAAACAGCTTCAATTATAAAAATACACGGGGTATTTATAATAATAATATTTTATTAATAAGATATGACATGGTTGAAAGTTTACAATGAGGTCCCGCTTTTATACCCACGCAGGTACCTTTTCACGAATGGGCATGTCTTTTAGACATGCCTTTTCATAAACCTAACGACTATTTAACATAATCCTAATTGATTATTTAGTAATTACATTTATTTCTATTTATTCTATTAATAACTATATTTATTACTTTAGTTATGAATTAGGTTCATAACATTGCCTCCTTTTTCGAAAAGCTTTGTCCTCAAAGCTTAACTTTTTGACAACTTTCTTCACTTCAGATTATCTGCTAATCATGTCTTTAATCACTGGTACCTTGACAATTTTTTTTTTCCAATAATATTATCTTGAACTGGGTTCTCTATTGCCCTTTTTACTTTTCCTCATATATATATATATGTATATTTTTTTTATTTAATAATTATGCCGGATGGTCAAATTGGTTTTTTTTTTTTAAATAATAATATGGAACTATTTTTTTTTTAATTAATTTAATTAATTAAAAAGTAAAATTAAATTAATTTTTTTTTTAATCGAACTTATCACATTATATTCTGTCAAGAAATGATCTGTCTACCTTGGAAATTCGCGTTTGAATTTAGATGTATAACCCATTCCTCCGGGAAAACCATTGATTACTTCCACCACCACCCTAATGGAGCGAATATTTCGTAGAGTGTAAGTTTATATAAATACTGCATCGATTCACGTGCCGAGATTCACATAAATAAATTTCGCTTGCATGCAAGAAGAAAGAACGAGCGATCGACAGCACATCACAACATTTTAGGTTGATTGTTCTCGACATCCAATCTCCAAGCATGTCTAAAGCACTGTCTGAACGCAGCCTAGACTTCACAACAAATATTAATTGCAACATAAGGCAGCGTGGTTTATACATCCCAAATCTTGGTTTATAACGTTCGTCACGCTGTTTGGCTAACAGACAAATGCCTTCCCACAGCGTTATTTTTAATTGGACACTGTGTAATTTTGATTCAACAACACAGTCCCCGCTACACAGATGACTCCACAGGCGGTACGTTACACAGCCGTCCCGATTTTTGTTTGGCAGCGGATAAAATGTAGATGAAGGATGACCATACGATTCCGTCTGTACAGGGTAAAATTTCATAGCGTGTGAAACACCTGGAGGACGTGAGAGAGTAGACCCATTTGCTGCCATTCTCACTGACAAGGAGACAGATCCTGAAAGAGAAGTTATGGCAGCATTATCCGATTCATATTTCTTACCACTGGAATCAAACCTCATCTCTTCACGAGTCTCTGGATGAGTAATCTTCACCAACTTCGAAGGAACTTCTTTGTTTATTTTCTTCTGTACGTGAGGTCCGCCATCAATTTCTTTCTCCTCGTTTGTGTCCAGCGAGGAAGAAAGGGAACAAGAACCTCCTTCTGTAAAGGTATCACTGTATATTTTATATAATATAAAATTTATGATGTATTGAATCGACCGGCTATTTCTAACTGAACGATATATCAACCCATCTAACCAAAAGCGGCACCGTTTGACTAGCGAACATGATGCTTGGGAATTTAATCCTTTAACGTTGTGTGTGGATTCTTGTTTTTGTTTTTCAGGCCGGCACCAATCGTGGAATGATATCAATGAACTTTTTTTCACCTGGAGGCAAGAACAGCTTCGTCTCTGCCTCCTTTTGATTTGAGAACGCACTCGCTGTTTTGGTGTTTGGAAATGGAAAGGGAGGGGGCTTTGAAAATATTCTGGAATTCGATTCCCATGATGTACTCTCCACTCATCATCATCCCTCAATCGTGGACTCGTCATCTTGTTATCTGCGGTTTCACAAAATCGACGTAACTCTGTGTTGCGATGAAGACGATGGACATCCTTTACGCAATCAATCATGTGAATACGAGAATAACCAGTTAAATTACTGAGGCTTTGGTCCCATGGATTCTTATCTTTTGGATTAAGGATCAGCAAGGCATAGTAAATTATCGAGGCAGCGATCAAAGAGACATTGTAGCGAAGGAATTTGTAATCTAATTCATAATTCATAACTGTGTGAATTGACCACTTCTCACCAGAAATACTGGATTGATTGAATGTAGAGGACCTAGATATGCTGTTTTGTGAGCCCTCTGCAACTTTTTGATCAGCATCTTCATATGCTTGACCAAGGCCATCCTGACCATTCTTTTGAATCTCCAAACAACTATGTGTGGGAGAATCAGGAGATCCAGTATTAGCATATTTCACCTCTGGCTTGGTCTGTAATACAGCATAACCTGGCTCCTCAAATTTTGTGAACTTTGCATCATACAAGCCATTAGCCTTATCATTGTTTCCAGCAGAATGGTCTATTACTTTACTTCTTTTTGCTGTAGGCAACTTCTGGAAATTTCTTGGCTTCCTCTTTATCTCTTTTTGTCGGGTCACATTCGCATGTCTCTCTGCTTTAACAGAGAGTTGTTGCATTGCAGATTGCACCTTAAATAGGTTTTTAAGTGAGGTAGAGTCAAGCAGGTCAGTTTCACGTTGCAAATTAGTTTTCTCTTGGAGTTCTGGAAGGTTAAGAACTGAAGCAGCACCCAAATCTATTGCCTTTTGGTCTCTTGCACGAGCAGCCTCGATCATACTGTCATACATCCCAACATACACCTTTTTCTTCTTATTTCTGTCATAAAGACTTGCTTCAAACTTGCCAGAAGACGTTTTTCTAACACCAAAGAAATGTGGTTCATTCTCAACATTTCCAGGACTCTCATTTTGTTCAGATGAGGAAAAACTGTTCTCACTATCAGTTGCTCTCTTAGCCTGACTAATTGCATCTATAAAATGTTCACCCAACTCCGCAGCACTTACATCAAGATTAACGCTGTAGTATCTTGATTCCAGCTTACAATCTGCCTGTTTATCCTTATTAGCCGAATACTCAGGAAGGTTGTTCTTGTCTGGAATTTCAGCCACTGCAGTTGAAATGCATCTAAACTTCTTTTTCTCATTGCTTCCACAACGAAATAAATCTGGAGTTTCTTCTTCTGCAACAGCTTTTTCTTTTTCCTCATCCCTCTCATTTACACTTTCAGTCTGACCTTCATGACCAGTTTTTGCAGATTCGGCCTTTTCTATATTCAACAAAGCTAAAGGAACTGCATTACCTAGGATATCATGATTATTCATTACTTCATATTCTTCAACACAACGCTGTGTTTCTTTAGCTTGTGCATTCAATAATTTACTGGTGCATTCAATAATTTTACTGCAACCAGTTGCTCATGATAGCCTTCTTCCATATTATTTTTACCTGAATCAGCATCATCTTTTTGTGCTATTTCACTGTTGCTGGCAATGATATTTCTTGTATAAAAGGCACATTTGTGTCCTGCGAAGTATATGTCTCCACATTTCCAACATTTCCCTTCTTCTTTACTTTTATTACGCATTGGTGGAGGGATATATTTAGTTGACTTTTCCATGGATTTTTTACTTGATTTCCCTTTAGAAAAACTAACTGCTTTATCATTATTACTGCATTTTTCATCTTTTTTATTATGGACCACTGCAGGATATTTTGCACATAACTTCTCAAGCTTTTCTAGAACTTTTCTAAGTATTTCATCTTGATGTAATGGCACATTATATGGTAAATAATGTGTTCGAGCTTGTAAACTACGTTCGTAGGCTTGTAGAACGACGCTGTGTGCCATTCCTTCAACCTGTCCACAATATAGCTCTAATACCACTGTAGCAGCGAAATTCGTAGATTTGAATACTGTAGCGGAAGACTTGTATGCTTGTAGGCTTTGATAGCAGAAACAGCTTCAATTATAAAAATACACGGGGTATTTATAATAATAATATTTTATTAATAAGATATGACATGGTTGAAAGTTTACAATGAGGTCCCGCTTTTATACCCACGCAGGTACCTTTTCACGAATGGGCATGTCTTTTAGACATGCTTTTTCATAAACCTAACGACTATTTAACATAATCCTAATTGATTATTTAGTAATTACATTTATTTCTATTTATTCTATTAATAACTATATTTATTACTTTAGTTATGAATTAGGTTCATAACATGGATGCTGATGTTTGACCTTTACCTATTGACATTCTATACATTTAGACAGGTAATCTGCGATATCTTTCCACATTCTTGGCCAAAATAAATCCTTCTTTAACGTAGAAAACAACTTTTGATATCGTGGATGTGCGGTGTATGGACTACGATGGTGCTCATCTAGTATTAATTGTTTGATAGAAATTTGATTAGGGACGTATATTCTTCCACGGAAAGTCAACTTTTCCCGGTTGTTAATACAATACTCAGTAGTTTTACCCAATGCTTGCAATTCTTGGGTGTGCTGCCAAAGATATTTATACTCAGGGTCCTTTAGGGCAGCTTCAGCAAGCGGTCGAGACACATCAAACTCAATTTGATGGTACTGGACTTCATAGACACGCTGCACCTTCCTACTTAAGGCATCTGCTACCCAGTTCTCCTTCCCATTCAAATGCCTTATATCAAAATAAAATTTTCTCAAGAATGTGGTCAATCTGGCTTGTCGTGCGTTCAGAGTTCGCTGATTAAAGAAGCTGGTCATACTGTTGTGACCTGTCAACAACAAAAATTTCTTCCCCAATAGGTAATGGTGCCACATTTTTAGAGCATGAACTACTGCTATGAGTTCCAAGTCGTAAGCATAGTATTTTTTCTCATGTTCCTTCAGTTTACGACATTCATATGCCACCACCTTGTTTTCCTGCATAAGAAGCCCTCCCAATCCTTGACATACGCCAGTACACACAACAAAATCTTTCTCAAGATCTGCCACCTTCAGTATTGGGGATGAAGTTAGTCGCTGTTTTAATTGTTCAAATCTTTCCTGGCATTACACTGTCCATTTAATTGCCCTCCCTTTCTTCTGTAGGGAAGTTATGGGGTAAGCGATTTTAGAGAAATTTATGATAAATCAACGGTAGTAGCCTACTAAACCCATGAAATATCGTATATCTGCAACGTTTTTAGAGACAACCCATTTCATAATTGTCCGAATATTTTCTGGATCAACAACTATTC
Organism: Pinus albicaulis; assembly: GCA_034641835.2. Classification (NCBI taxonomy): domain Eukaryota; kingdom Viridiplantae; phylum Streptophyta; class Pinopsida; order Pinales; family Pinaceae; genus Pinus; species Pinus albicaulis. Next base: position 1,603,864,261 of record CM076584.1, on the reverse strand, counting down.
ATTCTGTCGAGATTACATGACCCAAATATTGAATTCGATCTTTAAAGAAGTCACACTTGCTATACTTGGCGTATAGATGATTCTCCTGTAGTGTTTGCAATAGTTCTTGAGGTGTTCCTCATGATCTTCTTGATTCTTAAAGTAGATTAAGATATCATCTATGAAAATCAATACAAACTTATCGAGGTATGGCTGAAAAATGCCATGCATTAGGCTCATAAAAGTGCCAGGAGCATTGGTAAGGTCGAAGGGCAATACCACGAACTCGTAATGACAATAACGATTCAGAAGGATGTCTTGCAGCTATCTTTCTCTTTAATCCGGATTTGGTGATGCCCAGATCTGAGATCAAATTTTTAAAAACACACTAGCTCCACAGACTTGGTCAAACAAGTCATCAATTTATGGCAGTAGATATCTATTTTTGACAATCAGTTTGTTCAACTGTCGGTAGTCAATGCATAGGCGCGTGTTCTCATCCTTTTTTCATACAAAAAACACCGAGCCCCACCCAGGAGACGCGTTGGGTGGATATATCCCTTATCAAGCAACTCTTGTCACTGCATCTTTAGCTCGGTTAACTCTGGCACACTCATACAGTATGGTGTTCTTGATACAGGGGTTGCCTCTAGAATTAGCTCTATATTAAAGTCAATGTCCCGCTTGGGTGGTAAGCCAGGTATTGATTTTGGGAACACATCAAAAAAATCTTGAATAACAGGCAGATTTTCAAGTGAAGTTATTTTAACTTTCGAATTTGTGTACCCCACCTGAACAACGAAAATTTGGCAACCCTTACGAATACACTTTCTTAATTGATTGGAGATAATGGTTTGTAGCTTAATATCTTTTTTAATACCCTACAACTCCTACCTTACTCCCTCTTTGGTGAGGAAGCTGACATTCTTTTCCTTACAGTCCACTACATGCCAATGGCTTTCTAGCTAGTCCATCCAAATCAGCACATCATATGAACCCAAGGGGAGCATGTTCAAGTTTACATGAATGTATTGTCCTAATATTTCAATAGCATTAAAGGAAATTTTAGCCTAAAAGTGCCCATGAAATTTTCACATAATTTCCATGTCAAAATATGTAAACCAATCAAAATCCTTTAAATTTAAAAAGATATACATGTAAATATTTTGGAGGGAAAAGATGAAAAACTAATTTTTTAATTGTATTTTTTGTCTTATCTCCCTATATGTTTACTCAAATTTCAAGTATAGACACCCATTGGATGCGAAATTAAATTCCACATCCAACGCGTACCCATTATCTATCCTTTTGAGAAGATCCACATTGATAAAAAGTGAAGATACATTAAAAAAACGTGTTCAACATACTTTTTTAATGTATCTTCAATTTTTATCAATGTGGATCTTCTCAAAAGTATGGATAATGGGTACTCACTGGATGTGGAATTCAATTTTGAATCCAACAAGTGTCTACACTTGAAATTTGAGTAAACCTATAACGAGATAAGGCAAAAATACAAGTAAAAAAAGTAGTTTTCTTCTTTTCCCTCCAAAATGCGTAACTCATATTTTATTATTTTAACTATTATTTTATTAATTTTCCTTAGGAGGCCACTTTTAGGCTGAAATTTCCTCTAATGGGACAATTTTCTGTTTTAGCAGTCACCGCCGCTTGGCACTAGAGGCCAACTGTACCGGCCATGGTTTTTGGAATTTAAGACTTGGTAATTGGCATAATTCTATGACCTCGGGGTTAATATAACTCGGGCTGCCACTTGGATCAATTAAAACAGAGACAAGTTGGTTAGTAATTTTACCTTCATATTCGATCCTTGAAGGCTGGTATTCCGCCTGGTGGTCTTCCAAAGCTGCGTTGATTCGAGGTATGCTTTGTGCTACCTCCCCTACTGTCTAGGCTTCTTGAACATTTGCTGCTTGTTCGGTCCTTGCTCTATGTGGACAATTTCAATAATAATGGGCTTCACCACAACCCCAAATCTACAAGGTTGGTTTTTGCATCTGGCCAGGCTCTAGCTTTCTATGTGCTTCAGCTGTTTGAGTCCCTGGTTTCCATTTTGGTTTTTTCTGGAATTTGTCCATTACCCAGTTTCCTGAACCTCCCCGCATATTTTTGGAAGCTGGTTTAGAATTTCTAAAATTTTGGAAACTCTTTGATGTTTTCTTCTAGTTCCAGCCCTTATTAGAGTCCCTCTACTTGGTTTGCTGATAGCACATTCATGCCTTTTTTATTGCTTCATCCATCGTCTTTGGATTGTCGAATTCAATTCTTTCCTTCATGAAAGGAGGTAGATTGCTTATGAATCGCTGCACCTTTGCTTTCTCTTCGTGTAAGTAAGGCACATACCTCAGCAATGCTATAAGCTTGGCTATAAACTCGTCCATGGTTAGTTGTCCAAAGCGTAAGTCATGAAATTCCCAAGACTTTTCATCATAAAATCACTCCGTTAAGAATTTATTCTTGAAATGTCTCTGGAAATCTTCCCAGTTTACTTCAGGTTCATCAATATTCTACACAATTTTAACCTCCTCCCAGCACAAGGTGGCTTTTCTCCATAATTGGTAAATAGCCAGTCTAGCTCGTAGATTGTTGTTGTAATCATATACTTGAAAATTATTCATTTCAATGATCCATGCTTCGGTCTTCTCCTCTTTCTCCCCATCATAGGTTGGTGGCTTAATTTTCCTGAATTCACCTTGTAATTCGGTTCTTTGCTTCTTTTTCATTCCTTGGTTGCTTACATTATCAAACTCTTCCTCATGCTCTATTCTATATCTCTCATGACACTGAATTTTCTTGGTATGAACTTCTTCGTGGTCTTCTTCAGTTTGCTGTGGTTCCCTTTCATATTGGGTCTCATGGTCTTGGTTTGGCTAATAGGCTCTATTATTCTGCTTATCAGAAAGACTTTTTAGGATCTTCTCTTGTTCCAGAATCTACCTCACATTATCATTCTTGATTTGTATCGTACACTCGTAAGCAACATAAACAATAGTTAAATTTTTTTTTAACTTCTTTCATTTTACCATGCTCTATTTATATGATACATGATTAACATGCCTTCATAAATGTATGTTCAAACATTAAAGAAAATAAAACCCATTATACATGCGCATGGTTAAGTTGATAATCACATATAGATATTAATGTAAAGGACTATAGTCAATCAGATACACATTATGGTATGGAGATCGAAATATTAATTGTTTTAATTATTAATTGATCTCCCAACATTGGTATTCGTCTTGGTTAACACATATGTACATATTTCTTTAATGTATTCATTGCAGTCGTGACTTGTCACGAAAACACCACCGTCACTCCTTCCAAAATTGGCAACTGGTTCCTCGATTCTTTGCTGTTCTTGATTCGACGGCTGATATGAACCTTCTCGAATCTTCATTCGCACTTGCCGATTATTTGGTCTTTTGCTTGGAGTAATACTGATCGTAGGATTTGATTTGATGAACCACAATGACTGGGAAGAGGTTTAGTGTAACCACCTACCCTAACCTCACACTTTGTCCTCCATTCTGCACTTGGTCCTCCATCATGCCGCTCTGCAACCTCAATAGTTGTTTCTCTGTTTGCTTCATCTCGAGTTTAGGTTTTGAACTACTGAGTTATGGGTTTGCTAGTCTTGTTCGTATTAGAAGTGTTACGGAAGCCATTGCCGGACAAGGGCTAATATGCGCCACATTCTTCCAGCAGATGGCCTTCGATAGTGCCATTCACGGTTAAAGGTAAGCAAGTACTTCCCTTTTTAGTTTTTGTTGCTAATTTGAAAGTTATTTTGGAGTCTTAAAGTCAACATCTCTATGAGATTCAGGTCTTGTTGATTTATGAACTCTTATTGCTGCTTATTTTTTTTCGTTACAGGTTATCCAGGGTTACTAAGGCTCGCTGGCAAAATGTGGTCCTACCTCAAGCTTGAAATGGTAAGTGAGATCTCCTAACCCTGTGTTTTTCTTTCATGTTGTTTAAGGACTCGAGTCAATTCTATTCTTGGTTTCTTGCAGGGTTTGTTTGACTTGAAGAATTCTCTGGCTTATAAGCTGTCTTCAGATATGTTTGAATGCGTTTTTCTTTGATTAGGATTAATGCTAAACTGGCCTTGCTGTTACATGTTGGTTTGGATATTTCACGCTGGTCTATAATGCTTAAATTTTGTTGTTGGTCTTTCTATTCGACGATTGGAAGTAGTAACCATCGTTGTTAGTATTTTCTTGTATGATACACGGTTTAATTTATAAGTGGATACCCCTCTTATTTGTGTCGGTCAACACTGGATTTTGAGATCTTTGTAACTCTTATATATTTCTGTTTTTTACAATATACAACAATTTTATCATGACAAGAAGGAATACTTGTTTCTTTTCCTTTCTAGTTATTTGAGCATAGATGTTAGTTGGTGCAGTCTTTCAATGAGTTCTTCTTTTACTAACTTGCTAGCATTACACCTAGAATTCTCTGAATACAAGGATAAAATGGAAAATGAATATTTCTAGTTCTCATTTTTATTTTAGAATATTTATCTCCAGGTATCTATGTTGTTCGTCTATTCTCCAATTTACATTATCTCGATGCTGTGTTCCTGCAAATAATTGTAGCAAGAAATGAAAAGCTTTACCTACATAACTATAAGGGTATCGTTTTGGTTTTACCCCGGAGAACAATAATTTACAGAGAAGTTTCCTTTTAATTGCATAAGTGTGTCTTATGCGTCATTGAGCTAGTATGCTATAACCTCCTTTATATGCAGATTCTAAGTGTATCATTTGGTTTTCTACTTTTTATTGAATATAAATGTCTATTTGAATATATGGTTCTAGACTTTTCTTATCTGTCTAGGCAAGAACGTTTACCAAGGAAAATTGTATTTTACTGAGAGATTATGCGTCTAGTAGGGACAGGGAAACCACGAGAATTTCTCCTTCCTAGGGTAGCTAAACCCTACAGACCATTTGTTCCTAATTTATCTGCAGTGTCAATAACTTAGTTATTGCTTTCTTTCAATTCAAAAAGTAGACATGAGTTAAACAGTCTTAGATTTCTAAGGCCAAAACATTTTCATTCTACATAAACTTATTTTACATTTCTCTATGTTTTTCCACATAAATTATATTTATGTATTTTTATATAGTCTCTTTGTTAAATTTATACAAAACATATCAGTTTGCAAAAGAATCCCAATTACTTTCATTTGATTAGAAGTACTGGCCCGCTTAACCATTTCATTCTCAGTTTTTATCCTGCATAGCAATTTCAAACCACACATTCTACTTATCTTTTTCCAATGGAGTAAAATTCTGTAAGCCTCACTAATCCTCCCAACCACGAACAGGGAAATCACGCCCTCTTCTCCCCACCGAGCTTTTGCTCCTGAACAGTTCCAGTTGAAACAATTATACGTCGAAAGGTTCGAGACAACAATCCAACTTCACAACCATTCAATTCCAGGGTCTCCACTGGTTCATAACCAACTTGGGAGTCTCCCCACAGGCAGTGTCTTGCCAGATATTAAAATTCTCCCTCTTCCCAGTCTCCCTTGATTGTTTTCCGGAAGTAGAAGAACCAACCCCCTCCTCTATTCAAATTTCCTATATATATGAGGAGGATGGTTGTAACTGTTCAAAAATTGTCTCAACTATTCAGGGTTGAGTTCGTTACCAACCAAATTTTTCTTTTTCCATAACATATTATTATATTCAAACATAATTAAAATGAAATTAGAAGATTCATATGTTCTTTTAAATTATTATAGGTTCTATAATCAGGTTTATAATTAAAAATAATTATCACGGTAATTAACACAAGTCTTTAAACCACATCCGACTTACATATTCTCCCTCTCAACACAAAACCATCCTCGGTGTTCCTTCCACTTCATGAAACAAATTTGGATATGTTTGTTTCATCAACCCTTCTTCTTCCCATGTAACTTCTTCTAGGTTGAATTGCATGTTGAGATTTTGTGGTAGCATCAGATGTGCTCTAGCTTCGAAAATTTGTGGAGGGGCTGGATCACATAAGATATCCAAGACCTAGAAAGAATTTGGAGAAATTCCATCTAGTATAAAATTTATTCAAATAATTATTTTTTTTAATGAGGACCCTAAGTCTATCTTAGGGAAATTACAAAATTAAAGTGAATTAATTTACACATGTGATGAGAACATTCTAAGTGACATGGATCAAGCAACTTCTAATCTTAGCAGTTGATTAGAGATTAGATCACGGTCGCTGATGTGTCAATGAGAAAAGTATAAAGGAAAAGAGCTTGGGGCAATTGGAGGACACACAAAGAGTCTACGAGATCAAATTCTTCCGATGGAGCAGTGCTCGGACGAAGATCAGATCTGAGTGACTCATAGAAGCAGTGAAGGGCAGATGCAGTGATTGGTCAGGAAGGCCAAGAGTACAATGCAGAGCAAGGGAAGAAAAGATGCAATGGAGGCAATGCAACCATTAGAGGGTGTGATGCAGTCCTCGGGAGGGTGACGCAGGCCAACGCAGGGCTCACGCAGGGGCAACGCAGTGTCTCCAACAAAAGTTCAAAATTTTATTGGAGACTGGGGTTTCTGAGCTTGCAGGGTTGAAACAAAACTCTGGAGAAGCATATCCACGCAGAGCTAGGGTGACGCAGTCCCTCAGCCAGGGCTACGAAGCTCCATGCAGGAAGCATAGAGGCTGCGCAGAGCCAGTTGGGGTTTCACTAGTTGCTCATCCAGATCAACCGAAACTTGTGAGAGTGAGGTATATCTCACATTTTTCTCTGTAGCTGAGGATTTCTCTGTTTGGTGAACCGAGTTATGGCACCCTAGATGTACTCAGAAACTGTTGCTTAATAATAATAAACCCTCATATCTGTTGCACTGGTTTTCCTGCATTGGGTTTTTCCGGGGACGTTTGTCTGAAAAATATGCGTGTCCTTTGTCATATGTACATGATGTTCATTAAATGATCTGTATTTTTGTAGGTTGCTATTCATGTTTACTTCGAAGTTTTTTTTTAATATTCAGTTAAATAACTTGTGTAAATAAATCAAGTAGGAGAAGTAAATCAATAGTTAGCAGTAGGATTTATGTGCTCAGAAATGGGTGAACACTCGCCTCTGCAACGTGGCTTCTCTACGGTCAAGGATACACATGGGTTCTACCTTGAATTCTTTTTCCGGTTGACTTGAAAAACATCACAGTATCCATCAATTCATGATTAATAGATTTTGGCTTATATATATATATATATATATATATATATATATATATATATTAACATTCACATCACCCTACTTGAACCTATTTCCAATTAATTATGTGTTTGGAATAATACACGTACTTCTTTAGTAATGAAATGTGAAAGACATTATGTGTTGAGAAATTGTAGGGCTTGTAGGTTAATACAATTCTCTTCTTGATAGTTACTTGTGAATGTACTTATGTCTTGTCTTCTTTAGGTTAAGTTAATCTTTCATCAAGTCAATTATCAAAACGCGGGGCACAAAGATTAGGCTCCTATAGCCAGGAAAAAAACTCGCAAAGAATTCTTCTTATTGATCTTCCAATAACAAATACTAAGGCCCAGACTTAGACCCTTCACTTAGAAATGCTTCCAGGACCTTGGTTCAGATTTTCTGACCTTTAATCTTCTCTTTATTAAATAACTTAGATCTGCTTCAGCACTAGAGATATTACATTTAATATTATTATATAATTGCTTGAATAGTAGGAAGGTAAATCAAAGATTTACCTTCCTTACTATGGTTGTCTCTTCTCCTTATGTTCTGTACTGTGACCTTAATTTTTTCGCACTTCAACACTGCCTTGTCCACTGATATACATCTGCATTCTTTCTAATATATATCTGCTATTGTTTCATATGTCACGGTAGTTCTTAGCCCAACCGAATTCGCAAATCTTTCACACTGAGATCTCGGTTATATTCAGATTTCAATCTCAGAGTATATCCGCAATCCTTGCCAGAATGTTACCGCATAATCCTGTACCTCTGCTTATTCTTTATCTGCGTTATTATTTCCGGTCTTTATTCTGCATTGTCCGCAATACTCTTCAGATCTGTTCCTTGTTTTACTTTCTGTCGTCACCGGAAACTCTTGTACAAATGATCCGCAATTCTAGTTGTATATATATACGTAACTGAGCTTGTTATTAGGCCGAACATCTAGTTGAGTGATAGGCTGACTTGTTCACAGTGAATAGGCTGACATGAATTGCGATTCCTTCATTATTTAATGTGCAACCTTTGTAACTACAGCTTGACTTCTATCGTTGATTAGACTACCAACAAGGTCTTGGAGCATATATAATACTTAATTATTTTATATCTTTGATTCCTTCTTTTCATATTTACATAGTCAACCGACCTAGTTACACATTTTCAACATTATGGACCTTTATATAACTAGGAAGAGAGCGTTGGTAGGCCATTGGCCCTATTATTTCCAAGATCTAGAAGGGTCCACAATAACGAGGTGCCAACTTGGCACATACACGCCATTGCAGGGTGCTTTTCCTGGGCTTAATTCTTAGGTAGACATGATCGCCCACTTGGAATTCTCTATGATTCCTTTTCCTATCTGCATATGTCTTATGTCTGTCTTGAGAAGCTCGTAAATTATGGCGAATTATTTTAACTTCTTTCTCCATCTCCTTAAGCATATATGGTCCCAATATCATTTTTTCCTTAGGTCCAGTCCAATTGGCGGGTATTCTACATTTCCGACCATATAATACTTCATAGGAGCTAATTTTCAGTGACTCACGGTAACTATTGTTATAGGAAAACTCAAAAAGTTGAAGATAATCCTCCTATTTAGTTGGTTGATTCATTACGTACATCCGTAGCATGTCTTCCAATACATGATTCACCCTCTCTGTTTGCCCGTCTGTCTGAGGATGGTAGGCAGTGCTGAATTGTATTTGGGTACCCAATCGCTTGAAAAGAGCCTTCCAAAAGGCATATGTGAATTTCACATCGCTGTTGGAAACTACCACCTTAGGTATGCCATGTAACCGTAATACCTCTTTCATAAAAATATCTGCAATTTCCATTGTCTTGTAAGTGGATTTAACTGGATTGAAGTGAGCGGTTTTTCTCAATTTATCCACTACCACCACAATGGAGTCATGTTGTTTCTTTGTTTTAGGTAACCCGGTTATAAAATCCAACGTAATCATTTCCCATTTCCATTCTAGAATAGGAGGGGGGTTTAATAAACATGTTGGATGTTGATGTTCGACCTTTACTTGTTGAAATTCTAGATCTTTAGACAGGTAATTTGCAATATCTTTTTGCATTCCCAGCCAAAATAAATCCTTATTTAATGTAGAAACAACTTTAAATATCCTATATGTGCAGTGTATGGACTGCGATGGTGCTCATCTAGTATTAATTGTTTGATAGACATTTGATTAGGGACATATATTCTTCCACAAAAATTCAATTGTTCCCCGTTATTAATACTATACTTAGTAGTTTTACCGAATGCCTGCAATTATTTGGTGTGCTGCCAAAGATATTTATACTCAAGGTCCTTCAGGGAAGATTCAGCAAGCGGTCCAGACACATCAAACTCATTTTGATGGTATTGGACTTCATAGACACAATGCACTTTCTTGCTTAAGGCATCCACTACCTAGTTCTCCTTCCCTTTAAAATGCCTTATATCAAAATCAAATTCGCTCAAGAATGTGCTGTCTATCTCGCTTTTCGTGTGTTCAGAGTCAGCTAATTAAATTAGCTGGTCAAATTGTTGTGATCTGTGAACAACAAAAATTTCTTCCCTAATAGGTAATGGCGCCACATTTTTAGAGCATGAAATATTGTTGTGAGTTCCAAGTCGTAAGAAAAGTAATTTTGCTCATGTTCCTTCAATTTGCAGCATTCATATGCCACCACCTTGTCTTCATGCATATGAACCCCTCCCACTCCTTCTTGACAGGTGGCGGTACACACAACAAACTCTTTCTCAAGATCTGCCACCTTCAGAATTGGCGTTGAAGTTAGTAGCTGTTTTAATTATTCAAATATTTCTTGGCATTCTGCTATCCATTTAAATGCCCTCCCTTTATTCCGTAGGGAAGTTAAGGGGTAAGCGATTTTAGAGAAATTTATGATAAATCGATGGTAGTTTCCTGCTAAACCCATGAAAGATTGTATATCTGCTACATTTTTAGGGACAACCCATTCTGTAATTGTCCGGATCTTTTCAGGATCAATAACTATTCCTTCTGTCGAGATTACATGACCCAAATATTGAATTCTATCTTTAAAGAAGTCACTCTTGCTATACTTGGTGTATAGTTGATTCTCCCTTAGTGCTTGCAACACTTTCTTGAGGTATTCCTCATGTTCTTCTTGATTATTAGAGTAGATTAAGATATCTTGTATGAAAATTAGTACAAACTTATCCAAGTATGGCTGAAAAATGCCATGCATTAGGCTCATAAAAGTGGCAGGAGCATTGGTAAAGCCGAATGGCAATACCACGAACTTGTAATGACCGTAACGGGTTCGGAAGGTTGTCTTGCAGATATCTTCCTCTTTAATCCAGATTTGATGATACTTGGATCTGAGATATTTTTTTGAAAACACACTAGCTCCACAGACTTAGTCAAACAAGTCATCAATTCGTGGCAACATATATATGTTTTTGACAGTTAGTTTGTTCAATTTTCGGTAGTCAATGCATAGGTGCATGGTCCCATCCTTTTTGCGCACAAACAACACTGCCCCCCCCCAAAGGAGACACGTTGGTGCAGATATATCACTTATCAAGCAGTTCTTGTCACTGCATCTTTAGCTCGGTTAACTCTAGCACACTCATATGGTATGGTGTTCTTGATACAGGCCCTGCCCCTGGATTCAACTCTATAGTAAATTCAATGTCCCGCATGGGTGGTAAGCCATGTATTTATTATGGAAACACATCAACAAAATCTTGAATAACAGGAAGATTTTCAAGTGAAGTTATTTTGTCTTTTGAATTTGTGCACCCCACCTGAACAACGTAAATTTGGAAACCCTTACGAATACACTTTCCTAATTGATTGGCGGTAATGGGTCATAGATTAATATCTTTTTTAAAACCCTGTAACTCTCGCCTTACTCCCTCTTTGGTGAGGAAGCTGGCATTCTTTTCCTTACAATCCACTACAGACCAATGGATTTCTAGCCAATCCATCCTAATCAACACATCATATTAACCCAAGGGGAGTATGTTTAGGTTTACATGAATGTACTGTCCTGATATTTCAATAGGAAATTTTTTTGTTTTAGGAGTAATTCGCTGCTTGTCACTAGTGGCCAACTGTACCAGCCATGGTTTTTGGAATTTAAGACTTGGTAATTGGCATAATTCTATGACCCTTGGATTAATATAACTCAGGTTGGAACCTAGATAAATTAAAATAGAGACAAGTTGGTTAGCAATTTTACCTTCGCATTTGATCATTGAAGGCTGGTATTTCGCCTGGCGGTCTTCCAAAGCTGCGTTGATTCGAGGTATGCTTCGTGCTACCTCCCATACTGTCGAGGCTTCTTGAAAATTTGTTGCTTTTTTGGTCCTTGCTATGTTTTGAAAGTTTTGATAGTAATGGGCTTCACTGCAACCCCAACACTGCAAGGTTGTTTTTGCATCTGGCCAGGCTCTGGCTTGCTGGTTGCTTTAGTTGTTCGGTTCCATGGCTGCCATTTTGGTTTTTTTTGGAATTTGTTCATTACCCAGTTTCTTGAACCTCTTTGCATATTTTTGGAAGCTAGCTTAGAATTTATGAAATTTTGGAAACTCTTTGATGTTTTCTTTGATGTTTAACACATGCCAACCATGGTTGACTATGCTTAACATGGGCATCAAAGTCCACCATAGTTAATGTGGATGTCATGGTGAACCATATTCACTATGGGATTATAGTAAACAATGACAAACTACAGTTAACTCAACCATTCAACTTTGTTGAGTATAGGTAGAGTGTTTAACATACCCATAGCTATCATGTTGAACATGACCATAGCCATAATAGTCAATCATGTCAACTATTTTTTAATATTTAATATATTTAATATTAAATATGTATAGCAATTGAGTTCTCTCTTTTATTTGTCTTAATGAGTGAGATAAAGAATCTAATATTGAAATATAGAATGAAACTTTTTCTATTTAAGTGCTTCACATTAAAATAGTAGTTAATCATATGTTAAGCTCAAACATGGTCAAATATTGATCTGTAAACTGGCGTGGATATTCCATTGGACAGTTCATGACAACATATCTGATAATATTATATTAGAAATATTAAATTTCTACACTATTACAGTTTATTTAAACATCAAGTTTTGTAGATTTAATTGTAATTAGCACATGCATGCACATGGAAATTATGGAGAAAAATAAAGAATGATAAAATAAGTTCACACACACACATAAGACACAAATTATGCTCTGAGAACCCTTTCGGGAGAAAACCCCGCTAAAAGGTGAGACTGCTTCACTCTCTTTGTCTTTCGAGAAAATAAGGTTGCAGGTACAAAGAAAAAATGGTTGTGGCTTGTGGGCCGCTAGAGTGCATAGATCCTCTCTATATGCTCTACCTCCTATCTCTCTTGGCTATCTTTTCTCAGCTATGGAACAAAATGTTCTCGAAAGAATGGAATGCCTCTTCCTCCTAGTGGCTCCGTTATAACATAGCCTGATAACCTACTAGTGGTTAATTTTGACTACATCGACTCATAACTAGAGTTACAATATAGACTCTTCTATAGCCTTTTACATCACACACATAAGTGTAGCCCCTTTTCCATGAATAATTGGGGTGGACATGGTATCCTTCCAAATTATAAGTGTGAAAACATGAAGGTCAACTTCTGAGTGACATAAATTTTTCATACGGACTCTGATTGAGTGCTTCTTGCGTCATTGGAAATATATCTGTGTAGAATAACACCAAATAGTGTTGTGCTAAAGTGGAAAATGCTTATCCCCAAAAAATGTTGTTTGATGCCTTAAAACACTCTTGGAAGGTTTCAGACCCCGTTTTGCCAAACTGGGTCCCGCCGATAAAAATGGTCCCATGAGTTGATTCCTCCACATTTTCCACTCTAAATGCATCGCGATGGATGACAAACAATATTATGATCCAATCTGGATCACACCTCCCCATTTTGGGAGGCTTTTGGTCCTCAAAAGCTTTTACTAAATGAGGTGAGGAAAATTTTCGTCCACCTTCTCTTTGGTGTACCATTTAGCTTTGCTTGAAAGTTGTCCCTTCAACCCAATCTTCCACAGGTCATGTTGCCCATGTCTTGTAGTTATGGACCTCTTCTACAAAATTGTATCTTTTGTCAACTCTTCCTGAGCATTTGGTTCCAAATCCTCCACAAAAGTTAGGACCTGTTCCTCTTCCTCATCTAGCATGGAATGCTCATAGAATTTCAAATTCTCTACATTCAAAACTAAGTAAATGCGCATATATGGTGGTAAACTGAGTTGATAGGTATTATCACCCACCTTTTTCAGTATCTCAAAGGTACCATACCTTAGAACCTTGATTTTCTTACCAAGCCCTTGTATCATTTCCTTGTTCAACTATAGCTATACAATTCTGTCATCAACCTTGAATGATTTCTCGTTTCTGTGTTGATAATGCCTGGTCTTATACGTCTCCTGCGACTTCTGTAGTGTTTCTTGTACCTATAGATGGATCTTCCTGATATTCTCTATAAAATTTTCAACCCTCAAATCATATCCTGTAAGATCTTCCCTCACTCCTTGCTGCCCATATGCAATATCCAAGGTGAAGGGGGAAAATATCCAAAACAAGTTTCAAGTGGGGACTTTCTTGTAGAAGTGTGGTATGCTCTATTGTAAGAATGTTGTATATATACCATATTTTCATCCCAGGTCTTCTGATCCTTCTGGTTGTATCCCTTTAGAAGTTGCACCAACGTCCTATTGACTACTTTTTTCTGCCCATCTATCTGTAGATGGAATGTTGTAGATCTATTTAAATTCGTTTTCATCTTCTCCCACAATGTAGTCCAAAATTCACTGAGAAATCTTGTATCCCTATCTGAAATGATGCTCCTTGATTTCCAAAAGTGCACCTAGACCTATCAAAAGAACAAGTTTGTTGTTTTTTTCCCGTTGATGGTCTTTTATTGAATAATCACACACCATTAACACACATAAAAACATACAGATTTATACCCAAACACAGTCATGGCGGAAAAGGCCTTAGCCTCACAACATTCCTCACTTATTCTCATTATTTAAAGAATGTAATAATACAATTAAATAGATGAGGATAATGTGTCTCAAGATAGTGCATCTATCTTAGAAACTTTGGTTGAGACAATTTCTCAACCATACACCAATCTAGGACCCTAGTTAGGTGGAGAGAATCTCCAGACCTAAACTAAATCCTAACTTAGAGGAACAACCCAATCTAGAGATTTAGGAATAAATTCCTAACTTTCAATATTTAATTTATTTAACTTATTTTGGATTTATAATTGTTTATGAGAGAGGCTAACATTCCCCCCCTCAATGATAAATCCAAAATAAGAACAAGGAACCATCATCCAAGTTCTCATGTTGATCTTCAAAAACACTTCGTGAAAAACTGCCAAAGTTGGATGCCAAAAAAACTGCAATTTGACGAGACCATGAGTCAACTGCATGTTTGATTCATCTCTGAATTTCACTTTACAACTCCATCACGTGCCAAGTTGCAAAAGTATCCATCTATCCTTTGCGTGAAATCAACATCCTTTGTTCACTGACAAATTTTGTTGAACGCCCATTGGCTGATGATCTAAAAAACAACTCACTGTTGCTTTTGATGTGTTGAAAACTGCTCACTGCTTCTTTGCTATCGAATGCCTACTGGCGAATTTGTTGATGCCTACTGGCTGATTTTGCTGGTTTTTTCGAGTCTTTCAGTCTAACAACCACCGTCAATTTTCATTGACATTTTCCCCCATTTTCCAGCTGAAAGGAGAGACAATCCTCTGGAAATTATTCCTGAACTCCCCCCTTCAGGTGTAGGAGTGGTGCACTGGTGTACTCCCCCATTCAACTGCATGAGAGTACCATATTATTTTCACTTTCGGCTGCATTAGGTGTGATTCTATTCGGTTGTAGAACTGATACAATCTTTTGACTGTGGACAACCATTCCCAAGGATCAATCCATTCATAGTTGATATTTAATTTGGCTGATAGTTGTTGGTTGCAGAATTTATTGGATGAATGATTGGGCTTTCCACAATGGTGACAAGGATGGAGATCAAAACACTGATATTCCATATGACCGGTTCTTTGACAATGAGGACATTTCAGTTTTACTACAACTTCGGGTTGCGTGCATTTCTGTTTGTCTGCAACTGTCAAATAATTTGTCGATGTGATTTTTTCAAGAAAGCCTGCATTGATGAACTTGATGGGATTTAAATAGTCTGGGATATGGAAGTTTGTGTCATCTTTTACATATCCTAATCCTATTCGAATGTTACTTTGAATTTCATCCCATGGCTTGATGATTGGTTTGGAAGAATGTTGAACTTGAACAACTTCGACACTTGAATTTGTTTGGATGAATGGATTATCATCTGGATGGTTCAAAGACTCAGAAGCATCACTCTTCTCTTGTAACTTATTTCTTTTTAGTTTCAAATCCAGTTGAAGGAACTCAATCGTTTCATTTGTCTATTGTAGATGTCATGAAAGATCAACAAGAGTTGTTTTGTGTAAGAAATTCTTTCGGTGAAAATCACATGTAGGGAATTTTTGCCGACGCGTTTCGAACCAGCTAGTGTGGCTCATCATCAGGACAAGATGAGAAATCTGAACCAAAAAACCAGATTAAATAGACATGAATGCTCATTGCACCATGTCTTCAGCACTTGAGAGGAGAAAAATTTAAAGAATTTGTAACAACTGGATGTGTTGCGCCATGTGAAATCACTCGCTTTAATTCAGGCTCGCTTGTCTTGAACTGTCTCACTTGATTTTAACTTTGGTGAATTGAATGCGCTCACTTGATATTAATGACACGCTCACTTGCTTTTTTGTTTGAATAGCATGCTTTCTTTTACTGGCTCACTTGATTGAGTTTATCATGCTCGCTTGCTTCAGAATTTTCTTGATCTCTTGCTTGGTGAAACTTGTTTTTCTTGTTTCAAGTTCACTGGAACTCACGCTCGCTTGTTGTAGATTTCAACTCGCTTGAGTGTTGCTTGAATATTTACTTGCGTTAGAGTTGAAATCACTTGCTTTATTTGATAGTTGCTGCAATGAACTTTACACTGGCTTGCTTGATGTTGTGAACTTTGTACTTACTTGATGGAACTTGCTTGAATTAATACTCACGCTCACTTGGAGGATAAGTGAACTTGTTTTTTGTTTGCTTTAGAGTTAAAACTCGTGCACTTGATGTACTCACTCGATTGTGCTTTAAAGGAAGGGTGTCGAACACTGTCAAAAATGCACCCAAGAGACAAATGACAAGTTCAATCTTGATGACACACTTAATGAATTCACTTAGACTTAACTTGACTCAATTTCAAAACTTGGGTGTCGATTTCAATCGAGAATGCACCCTTACAATTCAATGCAAATTGAATTTGTTTACAAGTTCTTAAATGTATTTGCAAGAATGTTGATGTAGATTGTGCTTTGAAACACAATAACTTGATTGTATTGAGTGAATTTTCTTCTTGAGGTAGAATGTTGATGTTGACAATCTTTTATTATGTGTTGTAGTGGCGCAAATGCATGTGCTAAGTTTAATTATCATTCCTTGTAGCTACTTTGTTACAGGTGTTGTGCTTGCTTGCATTGAACTTTATGTGTGTGTTAAATGAGATCATTTATGTGTCAAAACTAGACACAAATCATAAGAAACAATATGAAGCATGCACGATCATCAAAACACTCTTCGTGTACCTAAGATCCCCTTATTCAATTTCGGGCGGATCTAGGACACAATCACCATAAAAAATATATGCTTTATTATAATTTGGAGTACATAATCTTTCAGCTTCACAACATCTTCATGGAATCAAAGTACCAGAACTTCTTGGAAGAAAAAATGTCTTCAAAAATTGACTCAACCCCCTACAACAATGAGCTTTCCTTTAAAAAACTAATCACTCCAAACTTACAAAAAAAAAAAAAGTGAATCCTTATCACTCCACAAAATTACTTAAACATTCAACTTATCACTCCAAGAATTACAAAAGGTTTTAATGTATCTTATCACTTCAAATGTTTTAAAAACATCACCCTTATTACAAAATTAATTGCACTCTTTACCCTTAGGACTCCCCTTACAAAAATATTTTAGCCACTCCTTATCTCTCCCAAATCACTCTTTAAAGAGTCTTTATAATCATGCTTTTACATACTTTCCATTAAAATAATGTAATTAACATTATGAAGTCACTTTATAAAAAGTGATTAAAGTGATTAAATATTTCCTTTTGAATTTCATTTTCTTCCCCCCACTCCCTTTTTTTAAATACATACTAAAAAATCACTTATCACTCCTATATTCTCCAGTGTTCTTAAAATAATCGAATATCACCGTGGATAAATTAAAAAAAAACCAAAGTGAAGGCTTGCAAACTTCAACGAATGAATGAGAGGCTTACCATTTTACGCCATTGATCCATGCTGTGATCCACATTGTCTTCAATGCTGTGATCTATCTTCTCTGGTGTTGTAACTCCTAGAGACAGCCTTGAGTTGTATAAAGACCAGTTCCTAGGACTTCTTAAATACAAGGAGCATATGACTCAACTGATTGCAATTGACAATGTTAGGCTCTCATGCAAAAATCACTCATATGAATGGTTTTAATAAGGGCGGAACCAAAACCCCAAAGTTAAACACAACAATTAAGAAAACTGTAGAAACTGAGTACAAACAGTAAATAGTAAATGCATCAGACAGCTTTAAGACAGAATGCTGTAAAGGGGGCTGACTTCTCAAATGAACACACAGATACCAGGTTATATATGTGAGCGATAACTATGACAGAAAATGGAATAGGATACCAACTATAACCGGGCTTATTCAAAGGTAAGAGTCCATATATACTGGGCCTATGCAAAGATAAGAATCCATATATATGGGCTCGTTCAAAGACAAGAATCCATTGTAATTAGTATCAGAAGAATGGTGGTAGAGATAGGAAATGAAACAAAGTATCATGCCTGAGCCATATTTAAAGTGCTATGGATGAGTAAATATGAGTATCTGCTATGATAAATTCATATCCAAACATGGGAGCACTCGCATTCCAGAACATTAGATACAAGAAATGTGGAGAGAGACGAAATGAACATTTGTATTTAAAAACATGGAGAAGAGTTACAAACTATGAATCATCCAGAGCGGAATCCCCAATTCCAACAAAGCGAGTTACAAACTATGAATCATCCAGAGTGGAATCCCCAATTCCAACAAAGCTTCTTATTACTGAGTCCCTATGGGATCTTCAACATCAACTATCAGAGTTCATACAAAATGCATACAGAACACTTGTACTAGTGAGTCCTTTGGAAATTTTAGAACCTTTTCTTAGTGTTTGCTTCCTGCTTTTATAACCACTGATTCCTATGCGTGAGAAGATATTTTGCTAAAATATCTCCTCCGCGTGCTAGTATGCTATTGTAGGTCTAAATCAAAACAAAAACGATGATGAGGAAAAACTACCTCTCGTCATCTTACAATGCAGGCCTAAAGCCATTTCTAACTGAAATGTAACAATTGACTGATTGGAAGTAAAAAACTGTAGGAGTGAAATAAGAATTTCACTCGAAATGGAAAAGTGAAAAGAAAACATAAGGTAAAAAGGCCGCGCGGGCCCAATCATGCATAATCATCGCTGCTTGATGATGCGAAGCTACTGCTGCTGTTGGCGAAGGCGATATTGTTAGTCGTGGGAAGAGCTGCCCTTCCGTGTTGGAGTATGCGGTATTGCCAGTAGTGGAAAAACTGGCCTTCTGTGCCGGAGGGTCCCATAGAATGGCCAATGGTCATGATTCATTGTCTTGGACGTGGAATTCCTCTCAGAATCTTTTTCTCTACTTCCTGGGCGTGGAGAATCACCATCCTCAGCCTCGAGCCACTGTAATTGGCTATGAGATGGTCTGTGTACATTAAAAAGCCGTGAAAAACCTGCACAGACAGTAAACAAATTAAATAAATCCCGCGTTTATGGTTTGACTGCTTCAGATGGCTTGGGTAAAGGCGTAAGTGTAGTGTGGAAGCAAAAAATGCAACGGAGGCGTTTATGTGGTAAAAACCGCGTTTAAATGTGACTTGGTGCAAAAAGGTGCAATGGTGGTTTTGGGAAAACCGGAGTGGTTTTCGCGCAAGCGAAAGGCGATAAGTGGTAATGAGAGAAATGAACGCGATACAACTTAGCAGTTGACGCGTGTCCTCACAAAAACCCCGCATTTCACATTGAAGCTGCAAGTTGGGGAGATGCTGTGAAATGCACGTGAAAATGCATGGCAGCTGTTCGATCTGGGCAATCTAGATCAACGACTGCAAATGCACGTGATGAATGTACTTGCACGGTTAGGTGGGACCGGCAATGACGTCAGCAGCTTTGTCACGTAGCGGGATGATTAGTGGCGTGGTAATAGAGCGGGAGTGATGTGGGCCGTTGGATCATGATGGAGATCAACTGTGGGGCCACTTGGGGTATGGAACAAATTCTTGGTCTGTGCCTCTGTAGTAAATATCAACCGTTGATCTGAGATCTTCTGAAGTCAAACTGGTCAACTGCGGAGGCACTCGAAGTGTTAACTAGTGCGCTGATAGTGCTTCTGGGTAAAGCAGAAGATAAGCGGTGGCCATTGGATCAATGAGATCAAGGGTGGATATAACGTTGGAGAATAAATGAGCGGGGAAAAACGCAGAGGTGCGCTGGCTGTTGGATCAGGAGGATCAATGGTTGGGATTCCATCGCGGGGGACAATAGATGGATGAATGAGGCGAAGGACTTGCGACGCAACGAGGCAGTGCCAACTGTTGGATCTGGGGGAGCCAGATCAACGGATTAGATTATATCGGTGGGGAAAGAACATCGACGGTGAAACATAAAGCGGAAATGAGGAAGAGCGATGTGCGATGAGGCGATGAAGCGATGACTGTTGGATCAGCGGACGGAGATCAACAGTCAGGATTACGTCGGAGTTTTGCACATCGGCAGAAAAGAATTCAGGGGTGATAACTTTGGAGTGTTGCAATGTGCGATGAGCGATGGATGAGCACAGCGTGATGGAGTGATGACTGTTGGATTTGGGAGAGATCAATGGTTCAGATTGCGTCGGGGTATCGCACATCGGCAAAGAGATATGAAAGGTGAATGGAACCGAAAATGTGAGATATGCAATGAATGGGGTCTATGCAATGGCCGTTGGATCTGCGGAGATCGATTGTCAGGATCTCTTCGGCATAGATGGATCTTGGCGGTGAATAAAAAAAAAAAAGGAATGGATTTGGGAATCGACGAAGTCCGATGGCTGAAAAGGGCTTAAGGACTTTTAGCCGTTGTTCATAAAATGGGGTTATATGAGAAATGAGGGCTGAGGGCTTAAGCCGAAAGGCGCTTAGGGGCCCGATATGTTAAAATAAGCACTTTTAACACCAAAAGACAAATTTTAACCCCGTTCAAAGGTTCGTATAAGGGAAAAAGGGGCTTTGACAATTCATGCGGTCATTATGATATTTTCTTTACAGTATAGGGCCCCTTATCATTAGACATTCAGGCATGGTGAAGGATGTCATAACAACATTGACTCCACTTGGGAATGACACGTTCGTCCTCGGACGTGTTGAGAACTTCGCAGACCACTTATTATCCCTTTTCTGTGAACACATTTCCCTTGATGCCTTCTCTGCTTTTCTTCCTAACCACTCAAAAAAACAAACATCATAATAAAAGCAACTGAATAATGTACAATATTATACAGCAGACCTTTCGACCTAAATCAATATTGGAAAAAGGGTTTTAAGAATTTCCCATTCACAGGGGCTTCGAGTAGATCACCCTGCAAATTTTCCAGTTTGAAAGTATTGTTTCCTCTGGCCTCTGCGATTTTGAAAGTTCCGAACTGCAGAGGATCGAACTTCCCATGCTTTCCTTTCTCAGCCCTTCTTATGTCCCATCTTAGCACCAGATCTCCAACCCGCATCCATTTATCCTTAGCATGCTGATCGAACAGGTCTTTCATTTCCTCCTGGTACTTAGTCAACCTCTGATTTACTTGACTTCGAGTTTCTTCTAGCTCTACTAACTGATTTATTCTTCTGTTAAGATCGTTTGGTTCCTCTTGACAATCCTTCATGAATCTAGCCACAGGTTAGGCCAATTGTATCGGGAAAACTGCTACTCTACCATATACCAATTCATATGGGGATTTTCCTATTGACCTTTTACTAGAGATTCTGTTGGCCCATAGCGCGAACTTGAGCTGTGAATCCCAGTTCTTTTGGTTTTCATTTATGGCCTTCTTCAGTGCTCTTACCTGAGTTTTGTTTGAGGATTCGGCCAATCCATTCTCCTGTGGATAATAGGCAGTAGAGCGTCCTAATACAATATTATATTGTTGGCAGAAATTGAGAAATTTGATAGACTTGAAAGCTTGAGCATTGTCTGTGACAATCTTTGCAGGGCAGCCAAACCTTGAGATAATGTTATCTTCCAGAAACTTGATCACCACCATGTCTGTAGCATTCCTTGCCGGCACAACCTCTACCCATTTAGTAAAGTAATTAGTGGTTGTTAGTATCCATTTGTGTTGCCCGCTTGAGGCAAGATGAATTTTGCCGATGAAATCAATTCCCCATTGCTGGAAAGGTTCTGCTATGTGTATCGGGATCATAGGCAGAGGTGCAAACTTCTGCCTCTTAGCAAATTTTTGACACTTTTCACAGGCCCTTACCTGGGCAAAAACATCTCCGAAAAGACGGGGCCAGAAAAATCCTGCTTTCAGGTTCTTGTGTGCTGTGGCCCTCCAACTGTAGTGGCCACCACAGATGCCCTTATGGAATTCTGCCGTCACTTCTTCTACTTCATTTTCTATGAGACATAAAAGTGGTATGCCTGATGGGTCCCTCCAATATAGATGGCCATTTTTTATGATGAAATTCTGAGATTTTAGCCTCAACGTTCTATACTCGTCTTGTCGCAGCTTGGAGGACATTTAAGAGTTAAGAGGTATTCTACAATTTCTTTATACCAGGCACTGAGAAGGTACTTCATATGGGTCTTTTGTGTAGTAGTTTCTATCCCGCGCTGCTCATCTTCTCCTCCAATCTCTTCATTGGCCATCATAGACAGATTTATCCCCAAAGCCTGACAATTTGATTCAGAAAGGATCTTGGCTAATCCCTGCCTCTTTATTAGCTTAGTGGGGCATATTTCCAAATCATACTCCTGTACCTTGGCTATCCATTTGCCTCTCTTTCCTTCACTATCTCCTTGAATAAAGATGTCTTTTACAGCCACTGTGGGCACAAATGCAGTTATGGCTGACTGCAACACATATATCCAAAAATCCTTGAGGGATTTGACCAAGGCATAGGCTTGTTTCTCCAGGATGTTATACTTTAGCTTAGCATCGTGAAGCACTTGGCTGAAGAATGCAATAGGTTTCTCATGCCCCTCCTCATTTTTCTGCAATAATACAACTGCGACTGTGTGAGGAGATGCAAATGAAAATATCATGAAAGGTTTTGCATAATCAGGTCCTGCCAATACTGGGGCTTCTGCGAAAGCGTTTTTTATTCTGTTAAAATCTTCGTGTGACTCAAGAGTCCATTTTACTTCATTATCCTTCTTTAGCATCTCAGTTATGTACCAGACTATCTCTGTATAGTTCGGTATGAATCTTCTAAGGAAGTTGATACGTCCAAGAAAGACTTGGACCTCTTTCTTGTTTCTAGGCAAGGATATACCATTAATGACCTCTATCCTCTTCGGGTCAATTTTCACCCTTGCCTTTGTTACAATATGCCCCAACAGTTTACCCACTTCTAAAGCAAACAGAGATTTTTGAGGGTTTAAAGACAATCCATACCTACGGCACTTGTCAAAGGTCCTGCACAAATGTTCTATATGTTCAGCATCGTCCTTTGAGAAGACTGTGATGTCGTCCAGGTAGACCACCACGAATTTATCTTGTTCTCCCATGAAAGCAATGTCCATGGCCCTTTGAAATGTAGCCCCAACATTGATCAATCCAAACGACATTCGAGCATACATAAACGTTCCCCAAGGAGTAGTGAATGCAGTTTTCTTTTGGTCCTTAGGAAGCACTGCTACTTGATTATACCCAGAAAAACCATCCATCATGGACATCTTTGAAGATCCTACCACGTTCTGCAATATATGGTCCATCTTGGGTAGCGGATAATTGTCTTTCAGAGATGCTCTGTTCAAATTCCAAAAGTCAACACACAATCTTATTTCCTCGTTCTTCTTTCGGACTGGGACCAAGTTGGCCACCCATTCAAAATATCTTAATGGCACAATAATCTTAGCCTTCAGCAGTTTCTTTATTTCCTTTTATATTGAAGGAAGGAGTAAAGGATTAATCTACCTTAATTTCTGTTTGTGTGGCTTAGTATCTCCCTTTAATGGAATCTTGTGCTGGATAATGCTAATATCAAAGGTCTTCAAATCTTGGTAGGGCCAAGCAAAAACATCTTTATATGTCTGAAATAGTTTTTGATATTGATCTTTGTATTCTTCAGGTACCTTGTTAGACAATTTCACAATCTTTGGATCGGCCTCAGTGCCAAGGTTTAGGTCATCTACCTGATTCTCTTCAACGATCTTGTTTGGCTTGATGGGGACATCGTTCTTATCAAATAATCTCTCCAGAGGGAATAGTCCTTTGGGTATTACATTCCCTTTGAGCTATAGCACCTTGTGCCCAGCTATGATATCTTGCCATTTATTCTAAGGAAGGTCTACAATTTCCTCCTCGCCGACATCTATGTCCATATTGGAGAATTCCCCAACAGTCTCCATGAATCTCTTGACTTGCTCTTCGTCTTCAAACACCTGCCAGTGTTTGACATTGTCAAGGATGGAAGGACGGTAGCAAACTTCTATTTCATACCTCAGGAGGGGGTTCTGAGGTGGTCGAAAAGTGCTTGCAGCTACTGCAAGAGAATCTGCCATTCTGTTCTGGTATCTTGGCATGAATTGAATATTAAATGCTAAAAATAAATTCTCTACCAAGTCCCATACCTCATTTCAGTATGCCCTCAGTCTGGGGTGATTAGCTTGACATTGATTTCTTACTTGTCTCACCACTAGTTTTGAATCTCCCAGAACCTTCAAGCTCTGAATATTCATGTTCTTTGCTGTTTGCAGTCCCAAGAGCAATGCTTCATATTCGGCCACATTGTTCGTGGCTTCATACTATAATTTGAAAGATAATGGGACTAGTTGTCCCGTAGGGGAGATAAGGAGAACCCCAGCTCCATTCCCTTCCTTTGAGTTGGATCCGTCAAAGTGCAAGATCCAAACCCCACCTTCTTCATTACTTGAAGACTGCTCTGTCTTTACTTGACAGAAATATGGCTCCTGAAAATAATCTTGGTCTTCTTCAAGCATTAGACAAGAAAACTCTTCCTCTTTGCTGTACACCGGTGAATTTACTGAATTATTAGCTTTAGTGACCATCTTCACAAACCTTGTTTCCCGGTGTAATCTTCTTTCTTGACCTCCAAACACAATTATGGTCGCATAGGTTAGGTCCAAATTTATAGATCCTTCGATTTTTGTACCCCATGATCTTGATAACAACATCCCAAATCGAGTTGGGATATCAGCCACCACGATGTCCATCACCACACTTTTAGCTGGGATTTGGGCTAGGTTTACCACCAGATCCTGGATCATCCCAGGGCATTTGACTCTTTTGGAATCAAAAGAGTAGAGATCGTTATATGGGCGAGTGATCTGCAGCCCCAATTGCTCCATTACCGACAGAGGCAGGAGGTTGTGAGATGCTCCAGAGTCCAGCATACAATTGTGCAACAACAAATCATGAATTACTAAAGATACATAGAAAGGAGGAGTTGAAGCGTCTAACTCCTCAACATGAGGACCAAACATAACCATAGGAATTTCTTCCTGGAGGTTTAAACTATCTGGGATTGGAGTTGCTCCTTGAGGAAGCATAAAAGAAGACACCTGAGACTGGTAGGCTGGCTGTTTCAGTAGTTCAGTCAAAGGGACAGGAATTTTGACTTTTTCTAGCTCTTTTTGAAGGCTAAACACAGGAGGAGGTTTCTCTAGTAAAATTTCCTTTGGCTCTTTACTTTGGGCTAGAGGTTTTTCTTCCTTTGGGATAGGCTTGAATTTTGCATTTGAGTTGGGGACTATATTAGAAGAAGATGATATAGAGACATTAGGATGCAAGGGTTCGGTCACATGGTTCTTACCTTTATCTTCAATTTTTTGAGCGACAGTCTCCTTCTAAGGCATCTCTTCTTATTTCTCTTGTATGCGTGTCCTCTTCCTAGAAGATCTGAGATCATATTTTCTATGAAACTGTGCTTGCATGAAATCTACAAATTGTTTACGGTAGTCATCGATCTCTGGATCTTCAGAAACACTCGTTTTTCTTCTTCTTCTTGCAAGGAAAGCCCCACTCCTTCACTTTATTGCAAAGAAGACTCAGCTTCATCACCATTTGAGTAAGCAAGATATTGATCATCTTGCCCATCAGGGATGTCTTCGGTAGGGCCATCCATCTGCCCTTCCAGATATAGTGGAGGTTGTATGTGGTCTTGCTGCTCCTTCCGATCTCTTTGTAATATTTGCAGAGGAGGCTTTTTGTGTTGGGGATTAAATCCTTTGTTTGGAGCAGTTTGGAATGGCTTGGAGGATGTGTTCTTTGCCTCAAACTCAAGCTTCATGAGCTTGCTTGAAATATTCTTGATCATTTTTCTCATATCCTCTATTTTGTAATCTGCTACCTCTCTATCTTGATCGGAGGTAGATGCTTCTTCTTTCCCTCTACGTCTAGCATCATGGTTTGACCTCCCTTTTGATTTACCCGTAGAAGCGAAGTTAGCTTCTACTTCCAATGCATCAGTCTGGGCTTCATCCAGAGTAACAAATTTCCTTTCTCTTAAAGAGAATCCGAATTCCGAGTCAAAGGTTGCTACAAACACCACTTTAGCAGCAATCTGGTGAGGCTTCATTTCAGCCGAGAGACTTGTATTTAATTTGTTAAACCTTTTGATGAAATTGGATACACTTTCATTATGTATTTTTCTAAGTGCATTGAACTCTGTAAGACAGTACCCATGGTCCTTCTTCTCTCCCCATTTCTTGATAAAGGCATTTTCCATTTCCTCCCAGTTAGTAATGGAGCAGTCTCCCAAGGTCTTGAACCATTTTCTTGCCTCTCCATCTAGAGACTGGACAGACAACCTCAACACCACATCCAGATGTTCAACATTGAAATTTTCTGTGAAGGCACAGAGAACTTCTAGGTGTTTCTAAGCTTCAATATCGTTTTCTCCATTGAAACGAGGCAGGATCTTTAAGTAATCCCGAGGCATATCATTTAGGATCTGAGGCAATGCCAAGGGGGCATATTTGTTTAATAGGAAGCCCATAACAACCATTGGAGGTTGTGGGGTTGTTGGTATATTCTGATGTGTATTAGGAGGTGGTGGAAGAGCAGTATGTATGACAATGGGGATATATTGAACAGAGGCTTGAGGGGTAGATTGAAATGTTGGAATATGAACAACAGAGACTTCTGCGACTTCTTTAAATTCTTCAGCTTCAGGAGTGGGATACAGAAAGAAGCTCGTGGTATCTACAGATTCAGCCTCATCTTTGACTTCAATATTTTCCAGGGAGGGATTATCTGAAGTATAATCAAGGGTTCTTACAGTAGAATCAGAACCTTGATCTTGAGCTAATTGAGAGGAGGATG
This sequence comes from Pinus albicaulis, assembly GCA_034641835.2. Classification (NCBI taxonomy): domain Eukaryota; kingdom Viridiplantae; phylum Streptophyta; class Pinopsida; order Pinales; family Pinaceae; genus Pinus; species Pinus albicaulis. The sequence continues at coordinate 1,603,837,259 of CM076584.1, read as the reverse complement.
GAGAGTCTTCCAGGGAGAATCTGGGAATATTTGTATAAGATGGTTGTATTTCTCTCCAACTTCTCTTGTGTAAAATATTCTCTTGATCAGACACTGAAGGTGTTTTCGACTAGGATGTATCTAACCTTAGGTGTGGCTTTCGGGAAGCCAGGACTGCAAATGGATTTATCTTTTAAATGACAGTGGAGTCGCCAAGGTGAGGGATCTACAACTCCCAACCCTTCCTGCTCACCTATTCTGAAGGGTGGATTAATATTTGTCGAGGCCCAGGGATTTAGCTCTTCAAATTCTGTCCCTGGTAACGGCACCAAAAAGATGTTGTAACTCCTAGATACAACCTTGAGTTGTATAAAGACCAGTGCCTAGGAAATCTTAAATACAAGGAGCATATGACTCAACTGATTGCAGTTGAAAATGTTAGGCTCTCATGCAACAATCACTCATATGAATGCTTTTAATAAGGGCGGAACCAAGACCCAAAAGTTAAACACAACAATTAAGAAAACTGTAGAAACTGAGTACAAACAGTAAATAGTAAATGCATCAGACAGCTTTAAGACAAAATGCTGTAAAGGGGGCTGCCATCTCAAATGAACACACAGATATCAGGTTATATATGTGAGCGATAACTATGATAGAAAATGGAATAGGATACCAACTATAACTGGGCTTATTCAAAGGTAAGAGTCCATATATACTAGGCCTATGCAAAGATAAGAATCCATATATATGGGCTCGTTCAAAGACAAGAATCCATTGTAATTAGTATTAGAAGAATGGCGGTAGAGATAGGAAATGAAACAAAGTATCATGCCTGAGCCATATTTAAAGTGCTATGTATGAGTAAATATGAGTATCTGCTATGATAGATTCATATCCAAACATGGGAGCACTCGCATTCCAGAACATTAGATACAAGAAATGTGGAGAGAGACGAAATGAACATTTGTATTTAAAAACATGGAGAAGAGTTACAAACTATGAATCATCTAGAGCGGAATAATGTTGTAACTCCTAGAGACAGCCTTGAGTTGTATAAAGACCAGTGCCTAGGACATCTTAAATACAAGGAGCATATGACTCAACTGATTGCAATTGACAATGTTAGGCTCTCATGCAACAATCACTCATATGAATGGTTTTAATAAGGGCGAAACCAAGACCCCAAAGTTAAACACAACAATTAAAAAAACTGTAGAAACTGAGTACAAACAGTAAATAGTAAATGCATTAGACAACTTTAAGACACAATGTTGTAAAGGGGGCCGACTTCTCAAATGAACACATAGATATCAGGTTATATATGTGAGCAATAACTATGATAGAAAATGGAATAGGATACCAACTATAACCGGGCTTATTCAAAGGTAAGAGTCTATATATACTGGGCCTATGCAAAGATAAGAATCCATATATATGGGCTTGTTCAAAGACAAGAATCCATTGTAATTAGTATCATAAGAATGGCGGTAGAGATAGGAAATGTAACAAAGTATCATGCCTGAGCCATATTTAAAGTGCTATGGATGAGTAATATGAGTATCTGCTATGATAAATTCATATCCAAACATGGGAGCACTTGCATTCCGTAACATTACATACAAGAAATATGGAGAGAGACGAAATGAACATTTGTATTTAAAAACATGGAGAAGAGTTACAAACTATGAATCATCCAGAGTGGGATCCCCAATTCCAACAAAGCTTCTTATTACTGAGTCCCTATGGGATCTTCAACATCAACTATCAGAGTTCAAAAAAAATGCATACCGAACACTCGTACTAGTGAGTCCTTTGGAAACTCTGGAACCTTTTCTTAGTGTTTGCTTCCTGCTTTTATAACCACTGATTCCTATGCGTGAGAAGATATTTTGGGAAAATATCTCCTCCGCGTGCTGGTATGCTATTGTAGGTCTAAATCAAAACAGAAAAGATGATGAGGAAAAACTACCTCTCATCATCTTACAATGCAGGCCTAAAGCCGTTTCTAACTTAAATGTAACAATTGACTGATGGAAGTAAAAAACTGCAGGAGTGAAATAAGAATTTCACCCGAAATGGAAAAGTGAAAAGAAAACGTAAGGTAAAAAGGCTGCGTGGGCCCAGTCATGCATAATCATCGCTGCTTGATGATGCGGAGTTGCTGCTGTTGCTAGTGAAGGCGATATCGTTAGTCGTGGGAAGAGCTGGCCTTCCGTGTTGGGGTATGCGGTATTGCCAATAGTGGAAAAACTGGCCTTCTGTGCCGGAGGGTCCCATAGAATGACCAATGGTCATGATTCATTGTCTTGGACGTGGAATGCCTCTTAACATATTTTTCTCTGCTTCTTGGGCATGGAGAATCGCCATCCTCGGCCTCGAGCCACTGTAATTGGCTATGAGATGGCCTGTGTACATTAAAAAGCCGTGAAAAACCTGCACAAACAGTAAACAAATTAAATAAATCTTGAGTTTATGGTTTGACTGCTTCAGATGGCTTGGGTAAAGGCGTAGGTGCAGTGCGGAAGAAAAAAATGCAGCGGAGGCGTTTCTGTGGTAAAAACAACGTTTAAATGTGACTTGGTGCAAAAAGGTGCAATGGTGGTTTTGAAAACCGAAGTGGTTTTCGCGTAGGCGGAAGGCGGTAAGCGGTAATGAGAGAAATGAACGCAATACATCTTGGCGGTTGACGCGTGTCCTCACAAAAACTGCCCATTTCGTGTTGAAGCTGCGAGTTGGGGAGATGCTGTGAAATGCACGCGAAAATAAATGGGAGCCATTCGATTTGGGCAATCCAGATCAACGGCTACAAATGCACGCGATGAACGTACTTGCGCGATCGGGTGGGACTGGAAATGACGTCAACAACATTGTCACATAGCGGGATGATCAGTGGCGTGGTAATAGAGCAGGAGTGATGTGGGTTGTTGGATCATGATGGAGATCAATGGTGGAGATCAACTACGGGGTTGCTTGGGGTACGGAATGAATTCTTGGCTTGTGCCTCCACAGTAAATCTCAGTCGTTGATCTGAGATCTTTTGAAGTCAAACTGGGCAACTGCGGAGGCACTCGAAGTGTTAACTAGTGTGCTGATAGTGCCTCCGGGTAAAGCAGATTGGATCAATGAGATCAGTGGTGGATATAACGTTGGAGAATAAATGAGCGGGGAGAAATGCAGAGGTGTGCTAGCCGTTGGATCAGGAGGATTAACGGTCGGGATTCCATCGCGGGGGACAACAGATGGATGAATGAGGCAGAGGACTTGCGACACAGTGAGGCAGCACCAACCGTTGGATCTGGGGGAGCCAGATCAACGGCTCAGATTATATCGGTGGGGAAAGAACATTGGCGGTGAAACATAAAGCGGAAATGAGGAAGAGCGATGTGAAATGAGGCGATGAAGCGATGACCCTTGGATCAGCGGACGGAGATCAACGGTCAGGATTACGTTGGAGTTTCACACATCAGCCGAAAAGAATTTAGGGGGCGAGAACTTTGGAGTTTTGCGATGTGCGATGAGCGATGGATGAGCACAACGCGATGGAGCGATGACCATTGGATCTGGGAGAGATCAATGGTTCAGATAGCGTCTAGGTATTGCACATCGACGGAGACATATGAAAGGCGAATGGAACCGGCGATGTGCGATATGCGATGAATGGGGTCCGCGCGATGGCCGTCGGATCTGCGGAGATCGATGGTCAGGATCTCTTCGGCATAGATGGATTTTGGCAGTGAATCAAAAAATAAAAAGAATGGATTTGGGAATCGGCGAAGTCCGATGGCCGAAAAGGGCTTAAGGACTTTTAGTTGTTGTTCATAAAATGGGGTTATATGAGAAATGAGGGCTGAGGGCTTAAGCCGAAAGGTGCTTAGGGGCCCGATATGTTAAAATAAGCACTTTTAATGCTAAAAGACAAATTTTAACCCTGTTTAAAGGTTCTGATAAGTGAAAAAGGGGCTTGTACAGTCCATGTGGTCATTATGATCTTTGCTTTAAAGTATAGGGCCCCTTATCATTAGACATTCAGGCATGGTGAAGGATGTCATAACAACATCTGGTTTGATTTGGAGGTAGTCGAATCCTTCATAATTGATTTGTGCAGATCCCTGCAAATATACATAAGTTTGTTTCTTTGTTTGTCTTCTTTTTTTGTTTTGTTTTTTATTTTTTTGCTGCATGAAAAGTACCATAGAGGTTCCCGTCGTGACCTCAAAGCCGACAACGCGTCCTATCTCGACAATCTGCTTGTAGTTTTGGATGTCGGGCAATGCATTGTCATTCTTAATTCCATGAATGATCTCAACATGCTCGGGATTGTCAACCCTAAATTTGGGCGAGGTCACATCTCAAAACTCAGTAGATCTCAGTGTACAGATTCTGGAGCACCGTGGCATGGCAGCAGGCCTACCATTTCGTTTGAAAAAAAAAGTGTAGGCTATGTATCGAATTTGGGTTCAAAGATATAGCATGGTTAAGGATCAAATTTGGCCCCCCACAAACACAACGACTCTCTCTCTCTCTCTCTAGTTCGTGAGTGAACCAACAATAACACATAAATTTCAAGTCGGTTACTAACCCGAAGCATCCACCTGGTTGGATTGCGAGGCTAGGGGGGATTGTTAGAGGAGGTTGCATGGAAGATACTGGCTTCACGACATTTGGTTCAAAAGGGTTGCGAAGAATGCCTAAAGAATGAAGATGTGTGGTTGGAGGCTTGCATATTGGCGAGTCCGGATGAAGCCAAAGCTTCCATTGCGCGCGGTGTAAAGGCGATCCCCAATTCGGTGAAGCTGTGGATGCAAGCTTAAAATCTTGAACTGGATGATGCCAACAAGAGTCGAGTGTTGAGGAAGGGGCTGGAGCATATTCTTGACTTTGTGAGGCTTTGGAAGGTTGTGGTGGAGTTGGCAAATGAGGAGAATGCATGGATTTTGCTTCACAGAGTAGTGGAGTGTTGTCCACTACATGTGGAGTTGTGGCTTGCGTTGACAAGGCTTGAGACATAAGATCAGGCAAACAGTTGCTGATATTTCCCTTTCAATTTCTCTCAGACAATGATTATAGTTTCATGCTATGAGCTCAGGTAACTAGCGCCATGATCTCCAGATTCATACGTTAGCATTACAGATAAAAGAAAATTGGACAAGTAAATGTTGGTCTAATTAATATTTCTTCATTATGTTACCTTTTTCACACTGTTATGCCCATTTTGCAGAAATCATTCACAGCTTTGTTGAGATTCAACAAGATGATGAGCTTAGTGAAAAGAGTCGCCTTCACTAAGTGGGCCTGCAGGCTATTTTTGGCGCAAAGTCTATTTTTAGACATGTCGATCATATTCTATGAGTTGCAGGATGCTATTTGTGGATGGTTGGTCAAGTTGGAAAATAGATGGGATTACTTTGTATATATTATGATTGTATTTAGATTGCCACTGTAATAGATATGTCAAATATTATTAGCTCTTAATAACATTGGACTTAAATGATATCTTATTCCACAGATGTGGCATAGGAGCTGACAGAAGGAATTACGCTATTCCTGAGGGTTTACTGGAGCTAATGCATGAGAACTTCAGTTAGAACACATGTGACAGAGTTTGGTGGAGTTATAGAAGTAGTTGGTGGAGTTGTATTTAGTTTAACTCAGTTAGACTCAGTTGAGCTAGTTGTATCTAGTCTAACTGGTTGATACACTAGTGAGAGTGGTGTGAATTAATTAGTTAATTAATTCACCAAATAATAACTCATTAATCAACTGAAGAATACATCAGTTAACTATAGTGCATGGCAGTTTCAGTGGAGACTAGTGGAGAGGTGGGTGAAAGAGAAAGTGTGACTATCAGTTGTGACTATAGTGATGCATTGATTGCATCCAACACTCAGTGGAGATACCAATGAGGATTGCGCAGTGCAAGCTTGGTGAATTTGAGTTCATTCAGAGCCATTCTTCAGTAGGGATTGCGCAGTAGACGTAGGCTAGCAGGTGGCAAAGATTGATGCATGGATTTGCAAGATCGAGCCTGATTAGTGTGTAGCGATTGTATTGTACTGAGAGCTTGATATGATCAACTTTGTATGAGGATTGTTACATGATCTCTATGACATATATTATATATAGACAGTTGCGGTTTTCAGCTTCAGGCTTTCCCGTTAAACAACTGTGTTAATGTGTGTGAATTTTTATTGTTTCATGTGTGCATTGCAATTGATTTACTTTCCGCATGTGATGATCAATGGTGGAATAGATTCTGTATTGTGCATGAAGTTAAAATAGTTTGTGATCAAGATAATATTGGATATATAACACATAAGTTATATAATTTCTACATGGTATTAGAGCAGTTGATCATTGGAGCAGATTGCAATTATTGAAGTGGTTGAATTTTGCGCTGGTGGAATTCGAATTTGTTGCAGTGTTTTCTTGGTGTCGAAGTTGAGCATTAATTGAAATGTCTTTCAATGGATTGCGATTAGAGTATTCCCTTGATGGCAGCTCGAATTACATTGCATGGAAGGACAGGATGGAGGCGGTGCTGGATGATAATGGGTTGAAGGATTTCATAGATGTTGATATTCCAAAGCTTGGTTCTAGCGATGCAGCCGCACTTGACGCATGGCAAAAGAAGGTAGCGAAGTGTCGAAGAATTCTGTTGGAAGGTGTAAAGGATCACATTGTGTCTAGCCTTCATGGTAAATCTACTGCATTCTTAATGTGGAAAGCTTTGACAGACTTGTTCCAAAGCAGAAGCGACCAGAGGAAGTTGGCGCTTAAAGACAAGCTCATGAAAATAAAAATGGAGAAAGGCAATAATATACCAAAATACCTCACGAAGTTCGTCCACTGCAAGGATGAGATGGGAAGTTTGGGGGTTACTGTAGATGAGGACTTGGTGAGCTTGGCTCTCCTTGGGCTTTCGAAGAGTTGGCATAGCTACGAGGACTATGTTAATGGTCAAGGGAAACTACCAGGATGGGAGCGACTTTGGTCGGATCTTGTGCAGGAGGAGATAAGGCGGGGTACTAGGGATGGATCTTCATCGAAGAATGAAGATGAAGAAAATTGCGCTTTGGCTACCAAAGCAAGGAAAGGGAAGGGAAATAAAAATCCTACTCAATCTGGTGCGAAAGGTAAGAAGCAGGACTTGTCCAAGGTGAAGTGCTTTCACTGTCACCAATACGGACATTACGCCACTAATGTTCCACAGAAGAAGAAAAATAAGCAGGTTGCTGGATTTGCAGCTGGAGAGGCCTTAGCCTCGCAGTTTGAGCTGGATTTTTCTCTGATCGCATGTTTGGTTTCAAGTGTGATGGGATCAATGTGGTTTCTTGACAGTGGTGCATCTTTCCATATGACCGGAGACAAAGATTTGTTTAGTGATCTAGATGAAAAGGATCTTGGAGTGCACATCGAGATGGGCGATGATGGTAGATACAGTGCGACTGGTATCGAGACCATTTCCTTTGAGAGGGAGTCTGGTAAACCTTTCATATTGAAGGATTTCATGCATGTTCCAGGATTGAAGAAGAATCTGATCTTTGTGGCAATGTTGGAAGACAAGGGTTATGATGTTGTTTTTAGTGAGGGAAAGGCTTTCCTGCGCAGTAAAGCAACTGACGAAACTCAGAGGATAGGGATTCAAGTTAATAATATTTATCAATTGCAGGTAGATGGCTGCGCAACAATGGCAGGCAAAGCAGGAGTGGTGAGCCGGGATGAGGGCGAATTGTGGCACAGGAGATTGGGCCATCTTCACCATGGCGCTTTGAAAATTTTGCAGCAGATTTCTACCGGGCTTCCCAAGGGTACATTTGCGTAGTCAGATCAATGCAAGGGATGTACTTTGGGAAAATTTTTGAAGACCACTTTTCATGAGAAGGATAGTCGCGCCACAGTGATCCTTGAGAGAATTCACATAGACGTGTGTGGACCTTTCTCAGTAGCTTCAACAGCAAAGCACATGTATTATGTGATATTTGTTGATGAATTTTCTCGTAAGTGCTGGATCTTCTTCATGTAGAAGAAGAGTGAGACATACTCAAATTTCTGTGAGTTCAAGGCGCTGGTTGAGAAAGAGTCGGGGAAGCAGGTGAAAGCTCTAAGGAGCGATAATGGTGGTGAATACATCTCTAGTGAATTCAAAGACTTTTGTAGTGCAGAAGGAATTCGAAGAGAACTCATAGCGCCTCATAACCCACAGCATAATGGGGTCGCAGAGAGAAAGAACAGAACGATCGTGGGTGTTGCACGGGCGATGTTGCATGATCAAGGGCTTTCCATACACTTGTGGGCTGAAGCATGCAACACTGCGTTTTATGTGCAAAATCGTTGTCCTCATAGAGTACTTGGCATGAGTACACCCGAAGAGGCATTTTTTGGTAAGAAGCCTGATATTTTTCATTTGAATATTTTTGGCTCACCTGTTTACATTCATGTGACGAAGGATGCTAGGAAGAAGCTACAACCGACCGCAAAGGTTGGGATATTTGTGGGGTACACAGAAACACCCCACAATTATTGTGTGTATTTTCCAGACAGTCGGATGACTGTCGTGCGACGAGATATGAAATTTTATGAGGAGAAAGCCATGAAGTTGTCGCTTGAGAGGGAGCTACACTTGCATGCAGATGAGGAGCTACTTGTTCCTAAAGATGAGCCTCAGGATGTGGATCAGCCACAATACGAGGTTCATGGAGTGGAAGAAACCACTCATGCAGTGCCAAACATCAGAGGGCGGAAGCGCACTACAGAAGCTAAGCGACTGAATCTTGATGCAGCGCAAAATGTAGGAGCACCTACATCACAGCGCAGACAGAGACAATCACCTGATCGATTTACTGGATACATGGCTCTGATGAGCAAGTGTATCGTGACAGAACCATCTTATTTCAAGGAAGATGTGGAGGATCCCGCTTGGGTAGATGCCATGGTGGAAGAGTATGATTCAATTGTCAGAAACAATGCATGGGAGATTGTCCCAAGGCCGGAAGGGAAATCAGTGGTAGGTTCGAGATGGATCTACAAATTGAAGCAAGCTGCTGACGGGAGCGTCGAGAAGTACAAGGCATGATTTTTTTCTCGGGGCTTCTCACAGATCGAGGGGATCGACTATGAAGAAACCTTGCACCCCGTCGGCAAGGTATTCTTCCATGCTGAACCATCCTTGCTCGCAGATGGGTTGGCACATTCACTGATGTGAAGACTGTGTTCCTCGATGAAGTCATTGAGGAGGAGGTGTACATTGAGCAGCCTAAAGGATTTGAAATCTTCAGCAGCGAGTCGCATGTGTGCAGGCTCAAAAGAGCATTGTATGGGCTGAAACAAGAACCTCGTGCTTGGTACACATGGATAGACAGTTATTTCACTAGACTTGGATTCACCAAGAGTGAGGCGGATCTGAACCTATACCAAATTGTTTTGGAGGGTAAGTTTTTGATCATTTTACTTTATGTAGATGATTTAATACTAACAGGTGATGAACTGTTGATACACTCATGCAAGGCAGATCTTGCAAAGGAGTTTGAGATGAAGGACTTGGGCCTCCTTAATTATTTCCTGGGATTGGAAATTTGGCAGCGGAAGGGTGGACTGTTTGTGTCTCAAGGCAATTATGCCCGGGAGATACTGCATAAATTTCACATGCAAGGCTGCAAGCCTATCGACACTACTCTTCCTGGTGGTTGGAGGAAAGAGGATGCTACATCGACAGAGGTAGTGGATGCCACTGTTTATCGATAGTTGGTTGATTCACTCATATGCTATGCTATTAACCAACTTTCAAAAGCTATGGTTAAGCCTACCAAGATCTTTTGGAAGGAAGGCAAGCATGTCCTGAGGTATCTCAGGGGCACATCGGGATATGGATTGTGGTACAGACAGTCGGATGAGTTGAAGCTGCATGGCTTCATGGATGCAGATTGGGCAGGGATCCCAATGGACAGAAAGAGCACATCTGGAGGGATATTCAGTATCGGGTCTACAACAGTTTCTTGGTACAACAGAAAACAGAGATCCGTGGCACTCAGTTCAGCGGAGGCCAAGTACATGGCAGCAAGTTTGGCTGCATGCGAGGCTATATGGATGAGGAAGATCCTGGTCAGGTTGTTCGGTTCACACTTAGATCCTACTGTGATATATTGTGATAATCATAGTTGCATTAAACTCTCGGTTAATCCAGTATTTCATGATAGATCTAAACATATTGACATCCAGTACCATCATATCAGAGATTGTGTGCAGCGGAAGATCATGTTACTATCTTACATTCCTACGGAGGATCAGGATGCAGATATTCTGACGAAGGCGCTCACCAGGAGCAAATTCGAATACCATAGAGATAGGATCGGGGTGGCAGATAATCCCTATCTTGTTGAGAGGGAGTGTTGAGATTCAACAAGATGATGAGCTTAGTGAAAAGAGTCGCCTTCACTAAGTGGGCTCGCAGACTATTTTTGGCGCAAAGTCTATTTTTAGACATGTCGATCATATTCTATGAGCTGCAGGATGCTATTTGTGGATGGTTGGTCAAGTTGGAAAAGTAGATGGACTTCTATTTTTAGACATATTGGGCGGAATCTATTTTTAGATTGCCAGTCTAAAAATAGATATGTCGAATATTATTAGCTCTTAATAATATTTGGACTCTAAACGTTATCTTATTCTCTTGAAGCACTTCAGTTAAGTGCACAGATGTGGCATAGCAGCTGACAGAAGGAATTATGCTATTCCTGAGGGTTTACTAGAGCTAATGCATGAAGACTTCAGTTAGAACTCATGTGACAGAGTTTGGTGGAGTTATAGAAGTAGTTGGTGGAGTTGTATTTAGTGTAACTCAGTTAGACTTAGTTGAGCTAGTTGTATCTAGTCTAACTAATCGATACACTAGTGAGAGTGGTGTGAATTAATTAGTTAATTAATTCACTAAATAATAACTCATTAATCAACTGAAGAATACATCAGTTAACTACAATGCATGGCAATTTTAGTGGAGACCAGTGGAGAGGTAGGTGAAAGAGCAAGTGTGACTATCAGTTGTGACTATAGTGATGCATTGATTGCATCCAACACTCAGTGGAGATGCCAATGAGGATTGCGCAATGCAAGCTTGGTGAATTCAAGTTCATTCAAAGCCATTATTCAGCAGGGATTGCACAGTAGAGGTAGGCTAGCAGGTGGCAAATATCGGTGCATGGATTTGCAAGATCGGGCCTGATTAGTGTGTAGCGATTGTATTGTACTGAGAGCTTGATATGATCAGATTTGTATGATGATTGTTACATGATCTCTATGACATATATTATATACAGATAGTTGGGGTTTTCAGCTTCAAGCTTTCCTGTTAAACAACTGTGTTAATGTGTGTGAATTTTTATTGTTTCATGTGTGCATTGCAATTGATTTAATTTCCGCATGTGATGATCAATGGTGGAATAGATTCTGTATTGTGCATGAAGTTAAAATAGTGTGTGATCAGAAGAATCTTGGATATATAACACATAAGTTATATGATTTCTACAAGCTTTTCTTCAAACTCGAGCACATAGTTTTTCACAGTGTCCTCTTGACCTTTGGTGATTGCCCTCCACCATCACTTGTTCCCTCAAACAAACCTCACATACACCCAAAATTTCCGTAAAATTAAAATTCCATTACGACCTATGAACAAAATAGTTTCTTCTGTTGTTGGGCATCATTTACTACTTTCTCAAATTCCCTATAGTTATGCACCTCCCGCACACAATGAACATGACAGGTAACTTCCGCCTCTGCTTCGAGTCCCTCTACTTCTTGTTGCCTCTGAAGTAATTGGTCGAAGTAATTCATCCTATTAATATTTATGCCAACATCGACAACATGTCCACGTAATATCTGTCTTCCACCCATGATATGCCAAATGGTCGGAAGGCAACGCCTTGATTTCAATTGTAACAGTTTCCCTGCAACATGGCGTGGCCAGGTAAAGGGTGAGAGATGACTCAACGCGCAGTAGATGCTCCAACATTCACTTTTTACAGATTCTCAACAATGAATTCAGATATTTAGAACGAAAATTCCCGCATACACCCAACATCACTGTAAGCTTTGATACCACATATTGAATAATAACACACCATTAACACACATAAAAACATACATATTTATACCCAAACATAGTCATGGCGGAAAAGGCCTCAACCTCACAACATTCCTCACATATTGTCATTATTAAAAGAATGTAATAATACAATTAAATAGATGAGGAGAATGTGCCTCAAGATAGTGTGTATATCTTGGACACTTTGGTTGAGACAATTTCTCAACCATACACCAATCTAGGACCCTAGTTAGGTGAAGAGAATCTCCAGACCTAAACTAACTCCTAACTTAGAGGAACAACCCAATCTAGAGAGTTAGGAATCAATTCCTAACTTTCAATATTTAATTTATTTAATTTATTTTGGATTTATAATTGTTTATGAGAGAGGCTAACATCTTTTTGCAGGGCATCAGAATACACATCTTTTTGAACCTGTCAAGTACCACGAACATATATTCATGTCCCTTCCTAGTTGTTAGTAAACCTCCCACAAAGTCCATGGAAATGATTTCCAAAGGATGAGTAGGTATAGGTAAGGGATGATATAGACCACGTTCTTGTTTCTAGGCTTGTTAGTACAACAAAGAATACATCCTCTTATAAACCTAGCTACCTTCTCTTTCATATTGGACCAATACACATACCTCTGCAACTTAGCCACAATATTCCCTACACCAAAGTGCCCTACAACCTTGGAGGTGTGAACCTCTCTAATCAGCTGCAATCACTCACTTTTAGGAACACATAGCATATCCAACATGTAGAGTACACCATCCTGGAGATGGTAGTTAATGATGTTATCCCCATCGTGCACATGAATATGACTCTGCAATTACTGATACACCTCCTTTAAGTCCTCATCTTATGAATATGCCTCTCGGTATGCATCATGGGTGAATGATTCCATGTGCATACGAGTCCCCAAAGATGTAATATTTGGTGTAAGTGGCCCTGAAAGCATGTTGACCAACTTGTTTTTTCTACCCTTTTTATACTTCATCACCAAATGAAACTGCTGTAAAAACCCCATCCACTTGTAATTCCTACTCTGTTGTAACTTACTCTGGGCCTGCAAGTACTGTAACAATTGGTGATTTGTGTGGATTACTATCTCCTTTCCCATCAGATAATGCTTCCACTTATTCACAACTAGAACCATGGAATAGAGCTCCTTGCCATAGGTAGGGTAGTTAAGATCTTCCCCATGAAATACTTCAAAATTGTAACATATAAGCGTTCCTCCCTGGATCAAGACAACTCCCATAGCATACCCACTCGCATATTTCTCCACTTCAAAGGGTCACTACATGTTTGGTAATGTCATAAAGGGTGATTGGATGATCTTATTCTTTAGCTCTTTTAAATCCCTTTGCTGACCTTTTCCCCACTGGTAACTTTTGACACTTGTTGTTATGGTGCAGAGCAATGCTACTGCCACTGAAAACAAGGTTATGAATTTCCTCAGGTACTGCGTTGCTCCAATGAAATTCTTGACGTTAGAAACATTAGAAGGCACTAGCCATTTCATGATTGCCTTCATCTTGGAATGATATATCTCTAGCTCTCCTCCACTGATCACATACCATAGATACACCAAATATTGTTGTGCAAACTCACACTTCTTGAGATTTTCTAGCAGCTGGTGCTTCTTCAATGTTTCCAGCACCTGCGCCAAATGTGACATATGCTCCTCCCAGGTAGCACTATATGGTAGTATATCATCCAAATAGACAATAACAAATGAATCTATAAAAGGTCGCAGTACATCCTTCATTAACCTCGTAAATGTAGTTGGTGCATTACATAGGCCAAATGGCATGACTAACGATTCATACAAACCTTTCTTGGTTTTTAAGGTAGTTTTCCAAGAATCTTCTACTTAGCGATATTCAAATTTCAAGTTTATCTTGGTGAAGTATTTTTCTTGCTACAATTGATCCAACAAATCATCTATCCCGAGGAAGGGGTATTTGTTCTTAAGCTTTATATTGTTCAATGCCCTTTAATCTATACACATCCACAAAGTCCCATTGTTATTTGGCACAATGATGATGGGTGACCCACATGGTGATGTACTCAGTCGAATGACACCATGTTTCAGCAGTTGCTGCAATTGTTTCTTTACCTCACTTTCTTCTATAACAAACTGCCTGTACAACCCAATATTTGGCAAAAGGGAGTGGTAATAGCTAAATCTCATGCTATACTTCTCTCTTAGGTGGTAACCCTTTAGGCTCTCATAACACATCCCTCCATGCATGTAACAACTCCACCAATTGTTATTTATGTTTCGTAGTACACCCCTCTAGGGATTCCTTGCCTCTTATTGACTCTTCTACATACTGAATTTCTCTTAAAAATAATAAAACATACTTCTTGTTGGAAATGAGAAATTTCTTAGTTTGGTTGGCACTTACCAACGAAAATTTTGACTTTCCTTTGTGCACATTGATGATGAATTATTTTCTATCCTTGAAAAGACGGTATTGGTTATATCTCCTCCTGAATATTTCATCACACATGTACATGTATTGTCTCCCAAACATGACTCGACATACATAAAGGGGAACCACATCTAGATCTACGTCATCAATAAAATCAACACTGATAACAAATATAATTTTACACAGTTTTGTTACCTTAAACTCTACATCCTTATTTACCCATCCTAATGAATATGAGTTTGGATGATCACAAACTTCCAACCCCAACTTCTTGACCATATCTACTGCAATGAGATTCGATTGTGATCCTGGGTCAAACAAAGCATCAATCTTTGTCTTCTTGACCTGTACCTTTATATGGAATAGTTTGGTCATTTCTTTCTCTTCCCGCTCTTGAAGGCTACTCGTATTCACCTCCTTCTGCACTGACGTACAAATGATATTCCCATCCACGTCTGATTTGATTTCAACTTGGTTTCTCGAATCTATGGCCATGCAATTCTTCTTCTTGTTCTTCGGGTTTAGCTTTGGATGCAATTTCCAACACTTCTCCTTTGTATGGCCTCGAATGTTGTAGTGGTTGTAGTGGTTTCTAGAATCTTTACACTGGTGCATTGTGGTTACTGTATTTTTATATTTTACCCCTTTTTTCTTCATCCTCCCCTCCTTAAAATAATCTTCTTGCTCCTTTTTCTTCGATCCACTTTACTGCGCTCTCTTTAGACCTATGTTTTCCAGGTATTGCACCTATACACAAGCCTCGTCTATTGATTTGGGCTTGAACAACATCACTTGCTCACGCAAATGGTGGTGTAGACTCCCAAAATACCCGAGGATTACATATGGGTTCTTTGGAGAGATACACAACATTATAACAATATTTCTAAATTTCGTGGTGTAGTCCTATACGCTTTGGCCTCAATATTTACTGAAGTAATGCCACCGGTTCCACTGGTCCTCCACATACCTAATGGTATAATGCTGTGATTTAATGATGGTTTTGAAATCATCTCAATTATTCCCTGGAGGTTCTCCCTCCAACCTAAGGGTTTCTATGTGGCTCTCCCACTAATTCAGTCCACGACCCTCTAATTTCAGCCACGCGAATGAGAATTTTTTCCCTTCCTCAATTTGATGGAAACTAAAATAATCTATTAGTTGCTGCAACCAGTGGTTCAACTTCAAAGCATCGATATTGCCATGGTACAACTTGATATTGAGTTTTTATTCCATTTTAAATAGGGAATGTGATTGTTTCACGCCACTTGAACTGGGTTGAACTTTTTCAGGTCTTTTCTTTGACTGGTTCTCCGTTACTCCTTGATCTTCTGATCCCCATTCTGATTTTTCCTATGCATTTGAAACCCCATCTTCTCCAAATGTCCCCAGATTTTTATTCAAGGCTTCCATGAGGAGGCTTACATTGCGGTTGATATCTGCGACTTGTTGTTCCAACCGCATAAACCTCACCTCTGCAGGATCACGAGGTTCGTTTATAAATTCATCGGCCATGATTAAGGTTTTACGATTTTCAGTCTTGTCGATCTAGATCCATGCAATCTCCACAAAATACCCAAATAAAAATACTCTTATATCAAATGATCTATAAACACTCGTGGATATTCCACTGGACATTTTGTCACAACATATCTTATAATATTATATTAGAAATTTGTAAATTCTACAGTATTACAATTTATTTAAACTTCAAGATCTATATATTTAACTGTAATTAGTGCATGCATGCAAATGGGAATTATGCAGAAAAGTAGATAAAATAAGCTCACACACACACATAAGACACAAAATAAGCTTTGGGAAACCCTTTCAAGTGAAATATCAATTAGAAGGTGAGGCTGCTTCGCTCTCTTTCTCTGTCTGGAAAATAAGGATGCATATACAAATAAGTAATTCATGTTGCCCATGGACCACTACAGTGCGTAAATCCTCTTTTTGTGTTATACCTCCTATGTCTCCTAGCTATATTTTCTCAACTATGGAACAAAATGCTCTCGAAAGAATGGAATGCCTCTTCCTCCTAGTGTCTCGGTTATAACACAACCCGATAGCCTACTAGAGGTTAATTTTGCTACATAAACTCTTAAATAGAGTTACAATATAGAATCTTCTAGATTATTTTACATCAAAAACATGTGGCTAGCCCCTTTTCCATGAATAATGGGTGATGACGCAACATCCTCCCGAATTATAGGTGTGAAAACAGGAAGGTCAACTTCTGAGTGGCATAAATTTTGCATTGGGACTCCGATTGACACACTTCTTGCATCGTTGGAAATATATCTATGTGTAGAATAATATGAAATGATGCAGTACAATAGTGACAAATTCTTATCCCTAAAAAAACTTCATTTGATTCCTCAAAATGCTCCAAAAGTTTTTAGACCCCGTTTTGCCAAATTGGGGGTATCATCAAACATGGTCACCATGTTGATCTAGGTGGATATTGGTGGCCACCCGCCTATTCCACTTGGGGCCCCATCATTGTCTCTTTTAGTTTTTTAGTTTTCGCACAACTTACTGTTTTTAGCAGTTTTTCAGGTCCTGAACTTCCAGATCCGTTTTGAGGCCCTAAACGATGTTTTTTGGGAAAACTGAGAGAAACATGCACCCATGGACCAATGTTTCTCGCAACATAAGTTGTAATGCTTGGATAGATATTTCTAACGAGGTATGGTGTACGTAAAATGAAGATCGTATGCCAAATTTACGTCCCTGGGAAGTTGAAACACCAATTTACCCAAATAGGGCCCATAGTTTTGGCGCTTCGTCTCGTGGGGTTAGGTTTTGGTATGTTTAGGGTTTTCCATTATTTTCAATAATAAATAGGCCCTCGAGTCGTATTGTAACATAGTTTAGAGGCCTATAGCCACCACATCTCTTCTCAGAGATAAGCTACCATTGCCCTAGCTAGTTTATTTCCATTCTCTCTGTAAGCAAGTTTTAGTTCTTTGATATTAATGAAATGAAGTGTTATTTCTGTCGAATATTTGTATTTGTGGTTATATGTGTATTATGTTGCGTTTGTGCATAAATCTGGATCAGTGGTATTAGAGTGGTCTGGTTTTTCACGATCCTTCTTTGCATGTCCCCAACAAGGTCGAGGTATAAGGAGTTAGGGCTCGATCTGGTTGAAAATTTGCAAGATCAGCCTTGAAAACCCTGACGACCACCCATGGGGGACGAAAATAAATATGAGGGAGTAGGAGATCCTATCAAAATATTTCTCGAGGAGGCCCTTGAAAAAAAAAGTAATGCGATGATGGATAACTTTGCCCAGATCCTTCAACGACTGCCCACAGATGGTGTATCTGCATCCAACAGCCACTCTGGAGGCGCGAATCCCTTTAAGGTACAAGTAAACTTTGACATTCCCATATTTGAGGGTGAAACAAATGCAGATGCCATAGATAGATGGTTGAATCTATTAGAAGGATATTTCTCGATCCATGAATTTTCTGACCGGGAGAAGATTATTTTTGCACTCCTCAAAGCTACCCCCCATGTCAAGGACTGGTCGGAAACCTACTGTGAGAAAAAGGACGAGACAAAACCCTATTTGTTCTCGGCTGTACCCACTTAGAATTCTTTCCAAGATACCATCAAGGAGTAATATTATCCCGTTGGGAGCTATGAGGACAAGTACATATAATGGACCACGCTGCGGCAACAAAGGGATCAAGATGTGTATGAGCTGATGAATCTGTTCCATACCCTATGCACAAAGTTGGGTATCAAAGATTCAGAGAAACATTTTTTGCTAAAGTATCGTAGTTATCTGCACAGATACATTTAGGAGGAAATGGAGTTCCTTGACATCTCCTCTCTTGGTATGGCATACCGGTATGCTGCCAAGATTGAGCAAAACTTCAAACAGAAGAAGCGAGACTTTGGATTTGCGAATCAAAAGCAAGGGAAAGGTGCCCCCAAACTGTAGAACAAAGGAAAAATCCAAGACAACCTGCCAAATCCACAAGAAAAGAACAACACCGTGAAGCCAAAAAATGACACGGGAAAGTGGTGTGAGTTCCATAAGATATCCACTCACAACACAAGTGAGTGTCGGGCCAATGAGTCGCTGGTGGCCGAGATGGGAGCTTCTGAATCAGATGCATGCTCCGACTCTGAATCAGAACCTGACAAGGGGAATGAAAAAGGGATGCAGATTATTGATGTGGAGCCCAACGCCACTGTTTCCACTACGAAGATCCAGAAGGAGGAACCAAAAGATCCAAAGGAGGAGGAGTGTCTCTTCCACTCCTAGATGTGGGTAAAGGGTTCCCCACTACAGTTCATTATCAACAGTGTGAGCCAAAAGAACCTTATTTTAGCTGACATCATGAAGCGGTTGGGCTTGCTGACCACATCACACCCACAACCATACACCATTGGGTGGCTTCACCAAGGATGAGATCTACACGTCAACCAGTAGTGCTGCCTTCCCTATAGCATCAAGCCCTTCACGCATGAGGTATTATGTGACATTGCTCTTTTTGATATTTTTGATGTATTATTAGGCCAACCATACTTGTGGAAGCAACATGTTGTGTATGAGTCTCGACCTCACGTTACTATTGTTATTTTGGGAAATAAGTTGTACAGTATACTAGAAGTAAAACCGCCTGCCGCTATCTCTTTGGTTATTGCAAAGCAATGCAGTAAGCTCATTTCCAAAACCAATAAACTTGTTTTCCTGATGATCCGCCCCTAGGGAAAGAAGAATATTGTGGCCATGACCTCCAAACAGGGATCCTCCGCACGACAAAAGCAAATGTACAAGGTTGTGTAGGAGTACGGGGACATATTCACCTCACCCATAGGGGTGCCTCTGCACTATTAGGTCAAACACCCCATTGATCTGACCCTAGGTGCGCCGCTACCCAATGGACCGATCTATCAATTCTCTGTTCTGGAGAACGATGAAATCAAGAGGTAGATTTAGGAGCTGCCGCAGAAAGGTCACATTCAGCTGAGTTCATCACCCTGTGGGAGCCCGATTGTGTTGGTACAGAAGAAGGAGGGACTTGGAGACTCTGTATTGACTATCGGGTGTTGAAAAAGATCACTGTTCGGAATAGGTACCCGATCCCATGGATTGATGACCTTCTAGACCAACTCAAAGGGGCGAAATATTTCAGCAAGATCGACTTGAAGTCTAGGTATCACTAGGTACCAATCGAACCCTCCGATGTGTGGAACACTGCCTTCAAAGCCAAGGAGGGCCTTTTCAAATGGCTAGTAATGCCTTTCGGGTTGAAGAATGCTCCCACAACCTTCATGAGGTTGATGGACGACATCTTGCGTCCATTCACCAACTCATTTGTAATGGTGTGCTTGGATGACATTTTGATCTTCAACCAGACTTGGGAAGAGCACCTCCACCACATCCGACAGGTCCTCCAAACACTGCGGCATCACAAGTTGTGTGCCAATTTGGAGAAGTGCAATTTTGGCATGACCTAGGTTCAATATCTGGGATACATTATTGATGAAAGGGGAGTGCATGTGGATCCAACCAAGATCTAAGTCAGTCGAGATTGGCCAACCCCAACCACTCTAACAGAGCTTCGTAACTTTCTGGGTCTTGCTAATTTCTACTGCAGGTTCGTGTTGGGATTCTCTCATATCACTTGGCCCTTGAGTCAAGTCACCAAGGGAGGAGCGAAAGAAAAATTATTTTGGTCGGAATCTCAACAAAAGGCGTTCGTAGAATTGAAACATTGCCTCTGTTCTGCTCCAATTCTCACTTTACCAAAATTGCAAAAACCATTTGAGATCGAGACAGATGCCTCTGATTATGCTATTGGGGCAGTTCTTACTCCACAGGGGCATCTAGTGGCATATCACAGTGAGACATTGTCCGGAAAGTCCGCAAGTATCCCACTTATGGCAAATAAATGTATTCCATTATGCATGCTTGCCGACAATTGAAGCATTACATTTTGGGGAAGGAAACAATCATCCACACAGACCACCTACACCTGAAGTTCATACAAACACAAGGGAAGTTTCATAACGATCGCCATAATAAGTGGTCCACATATCTACAACAATTTCATTTGAACATCAAGTAAAAGAAGGGTAGTAGCAATAATGTTGCACACTGCCTCAGCTGGCCACCGATCATGGCGCTAACCACCATTCTCAATTCTTGTGGGCACGAGACTTATGATTAGCCACTTCTCTATAAGAGCGATCTAGAATTAAACCACACATACAAGACACTCTTGGAGGGTATGCAAGTTCCAAATTTTCACCTCCAAGATGCACTGTTATGTCACTTGGAAAAACTTTGTGTTCCTTCAAGCGAGCGTGCCAAGATGATTTGGGAAGCACACTACAGTCGAGTTGCTAGGCATTTTAGGGTTGAGAAAACAGTGGCAGTACTGCAGAATTATTTCTATTGGTCGAACTTTCGACACGATGTCGGGAAGCACATCAAATCCCGCGCTGCTTGTGTCATTGCGAAACCAACCATCAAGAAGCAAGGCCTCTATACTTCGCTACTTACCCCTAGTTGACCTCGAGAATCCATCTACATGGATTACATGTCGGGCTTTCCTTCTACTAAGAATGGAAACGATTGTGTCTTCGTGGTCGTCGAAAGATTCTCGAAGATGGCCATTATGGCGGCCTAAAAGAAGAATATCACAACAGAAGCCACTGCTAAACTCTTCTTTGAATGAGTGTGGGTGCACTTTGGGATCCTAGATTCTATCATCTCAAATCAGGACAAAATGGTGCTCAGCACATTTTTGTCTAGCCTCTAGTTAATGCTGGACACCAAGCTCACTAAGTCCACAACTTTCCATCCCCAAACTGATGGCCAAACAAAGGTCATCAATAGGATGGTTCTACACATTCTACGCATGTACAATTCAAATAATCCACACACATGGGATGAGAGCCTCCCCTATGTACAACAAAGTTATAACCAGGCTCTCCATAGCTCAACCGACCACAACCCCTTTCAGGTGGGATTGGGGTTCCAACCACTATGTCCCATTGATGTAGCCATGCCATTGCAGATACTCAGGCTGATTCGGCTCATGTCTAGTCTGAAGATGACAAAGAAAACAACCTCATTGAGTGCATTCAACACATCTGCCAATAGGCTCATCACATATTGGATAGAGCCAATGATAATTACAAGCAACGACATGATCAACATTGGGTGCTACACAAATTCCAGGTGGGCGATAAAGTGTGGCTACATTTGTAGAAGGAACGCCTCACTGGACCCCACCGCAAGCTTTTCCCACTCCGATATGAGTCGTAAACCATCACTAAGGCTATAGGGAACAATGAATTTGAGCTTAGCATTCCACCATTCCTTGGTATACACCTACTATTCAATGTGGACCGCTTTCGGCCCTACTTCCCACCTCTACTGGACACCTCTGACATTGCAGAACAACTCACCCCAACAGAGTGAAACCTAGACTGCATGGAAAAATCCACCACATATTGTATCATGGACATGCAAATCAAGAACACTTGCCAACAAAAGATCCAACTGTATCGGGTTTTCAAAGCTGGCCAACTCCTGCAACAAGGAAAGTGGTTCACCCGAGACCAAGTTCAGTAGAAGTTTCCTCATCTCATGGGGGAACTCAACGCAATGGGGAACATTGTTTCCTAAGGGGGAAGGAATGATCAAGGTGGATATTGGTGGCTACCCGCCTATTACACTTGGGGCCTCACCATTGTCTCTTTCAAATTTTCAGTTTCGGCACAACTTAATATTTTTAGCCTTTCGGGTCTTAAACTTCCGGAGCCATTTTGAGGCCCTAAACGACGTTTTAAAAATAAAACGGGAGCAACATGGGTCCATGGACCGATGTTTCTCATAGTTAAGTTATATTCCTCGGATAGATATTTCTAACGAGGTAGGGTGCACATCAAACAAATATCGTATGCCAAAGCTACATCCTTGGAAAGTTGAAACACCAATTTACCCAAACGGGGCTGATAGTTTTAGCGCTTCGTCTCCTAGGGTTAGGTTTTTTGATGTTTAGGGTTTTCCATTGTTTCTCAATAATAAATAGGCCCTCGAGCCTCATTGTAACACGGTTCAGAGGCCTGTAGCCGCCACATCTCTTCTCAGAGATAAGCTACCAACACCCTAGCTAGTTTATTTCCATTCTGTCTGTAAGCAAATTTCAGTACTTTGATATTAATGAAATGAAGTGTTATTTCTGCCGCGTCTTTGTATTTATGGTTATATGTGTATTCTGTTGCGTTCCTACATAAATCCAGATCACATGTTCCACATGATCAACCATTGACAACATGGAAAACCATATACATCTATAGTTGCTCATTGATAACCACGGTTAAACTAGTCGAATGATGGTCAAACTAGCTCAAGAATGGTTAACTATTATCAAACTAGATCTACAATGGTTAAACAAGATAAAAAATATTCAACCATGGTTATCTTACACAACATTAGTTAAACATAGTCAATATGGTCAATCATATTTATTTATAGTCAAACATTGGCAATCATGGTCAACCATGTTCACCCATAGTCACATATGGTTGGCCATAGTTAACCATGGACAAACAACCATGATTAAAGATGGTCAACAGTGCAATGATATTCAACCATTATCAAACCATCACAATTATGGTCAACCATGTTCATCCATGGTTAAAATTGTCAACCATTGTTAACATGGTCAACCATATTCATCTATTAAACATTGACAACCATGGTCAATAATGTTCACCCATAGTAAACTACAATTACCCATAGACAACCATGTTAAAAATATCAACATTACAATTACAAATAAAAAATGATGCCTTGATCTTATGAAAAAAAACCAATATCACAATGCAATGAACATATCATGGACGTCACAATATAATGAACAAAAGCTGACTTGCAATGTGATAAAACAAATATTTATGATACAATATGATAAGCAAAATTTGACAATACAATGTGGCACAAAAGTCCACAATACAATGCGATAGGAAAACATTAACGTCACAAAACGATGAGTTAACAAAAATGAACAAAAATTGGCATCGCATGTGATGAATTAAAATCAACATCACAACGTGAAAACCACAAATCAACATTCCAGTGTGATTAATGAAAATCAATGTCACAAGGTGCGAAACAAAATATGTTGTTTCTTGTGATGAGCAATGAGCGTAAAATTGACACCACAATCTGACTAAGAAATATCAATGTTGCAATGTAATAACCAAAAATCAGCGTCGCAATGTTTCCCAAAAAAATGGGGTTTTGTAATGTGATGAACAAAATTGGCGTTGCGATGCGACAAACAAAAAATCAACATTGTAAAGTGACGAAAAAATATCAACAACACACCATGAAAATCGAAATCAAGATTGCAATATGAGAAATAAAATCATCATCACAATGTGACAAACAAATAACAACGTCATAATGCGATGAACAAAACTCAACATTGCAATGCAATGAACAAAAATCCATGTTGCAATGGGATGACCAAAAATTAATATCACAAAATGAATGAAAATTGATGCCACAACGTGAAAACCATATCTTAGTGTCATAAAGTGTTGATTTCATAATGGTCATCCATAGTTAAGCATGGCCAAATATGGTCTAACATAGTCTTGATTGTCAAACATGGTCAACTACAGTCAACATGGTTAAATATGGTCACAAAATATCAATGTCACAATCGTGAAACGTGGTCATAATGGTCAATCATTGCAACATGGTTGACCATGGTCAACCGTAATCATCACATTCAACACATTCAACCATAGTCAACATATCCAACTTAGAAAAAAACCACAGCAACAAGATGATGAGCTTAGTGAAAAGAGTTGCCTCACTAAGTGGGCCCACAGGCTATTTTTGGCACAAGTCTATTTTTAGACTATGTCTATTTTTAGACATGTCGATCATATTCTATGAGTTGCAGGATGCTATTTGTGGATGGTTGGTCAAGTTGGAAAAATAGATGGACTTCTATTTTTAGACATACTGGGCGGAATTTATTTTTAGATTTCCAGTCTAAAAATAGATATGTCGAATATTATTAGCTCTTAATAATATTTGGACTATAAACATTATTTTATTCTCTTAGAGCACTTCAGTTAAGTGCACAGATGTGGCACAGGAGCTGACAGAAGGAATTATGCTATTCCTGAGGGTTAAGTGGAGCTATTGCATGGAAACTTCAGTTAGAACTTATGTGACAAAGTTTGGTGGAGTTATTGAGGTAGTTGGTGAAGTTGTGTTCAATTTAACTCAGTTAGACACAGTTGAGCTAGTTGTATATAGTCTAACTGATTGATACATTAGTGAGAGTGGTGTGAATTAATTATTAATTAATTCACTAAATATTAACTCATTAATCAACTGAAGAATACATCCGTTAACTACATTGCATGGACAGTTTCAGTGGAGACCAGTGGAGAGGTAGGTGAAAGAGCAGGTTGACTATCAATTGTGACTATAGTGTTGCATGATTTGCAACACACAGTGATTGGAGATGCCAATGACGATTGCATGAGCAAGGCTAGACCAATTCGAGTTCATTCAGAGCCAATATTCAGCAGGGATTGTGCAGTAGAGGCAGGCTAGCAGGTGGCAAAGATCGGTGCATGGATTTGCTAGATCGGGCCTGATTAGTGTGTAGCGATTGTATTGTACTGAGAGCTTGACATGATCAGCTTTGTATGAGGATTGTTACATGATCTCTATGACATATATTATATACAGATAGTTGGGGTTTTTAGCTTCAGGCTTTCCCGTTAAAACACTGTGTTCATATGTGTGAATTTTTATGGTTTCAATGTGTGCATGCAATTGATTTAATTTCCGCAAGTAATGATCAATAGTAGAAGAAATTTTGTATTATGCATGAAGTCCAATAGTGTGTGATCAGGAGAATCTTGGATGTATAACGCATTAGTTATATAATTTCTACATGGTATCATAGGTATATTGATCATTGGAGCAATTGCAAATCATTGAAGCGGTTGAGTTTTGTGCTGGTGGAATTCGAATTTGCAGTAGTGTTTTCTTGGTGTCGAAGTTGAGATGTCTTTCAACAGATTACGATTGGAGTATTCCCTTGAGGGTAGCTCGAATTATATTGCATGGAAGGACAGGATGGAGGCAGTGTTGGAGGATAATGGGTTGAAGGAGTTCATATATGCAGAAATTCCAAAACCTGCTTCTAGCAATGCTGCCGCACTTGATGCATGGCAAAAGAAGACAG
This sequence comes from Pinus albicaulis, assembly GCA_034641835.2. Lineage (NCBI taxonomy): Eukaryota > Viridiplantae > Streptophyta > Pinopsida > Pinales > Pinaceae > Pinus > Pinus albicaulis. Next base: position 1,603,811,496 of record CM076584.1, on the reverse strand, counting down.
CAAAATGTCGAAGGATTCAGTTGGAAGATGTGAAGGATCACATAGTGTCCAACCTTCATGGTAAAGCTTCTCCATTATTGATGTGGAAAGCTTTGATAGACTTGTTCCAAAGCAAGAGCGACCAGAGGAAGTTGGCGCTCAAGGATAAGCTCAGGAAAATAAAAATGGAGAAAGGCGACAATATACCCAAGTACCTCACGAAGTTTGTCCAGTGCAGGGATGAGCTGGGAAGTGTGGGGGTTACTGTAGATGAAGAGGACTTGGTGAGCTTGGCTCTCCTTGGGCTTCCGAAGAGTTGGAATTCCTATGAGGACTCTGTCAATGTGGGAGAACCGCGCGTATACTACTTTGGTCGGATCTTGTGCAGGAGGAGGTATGCGTAGTACTGTATGGATCTTCATCGAAGAATGAAGATGAAGAAAATTGCGCTTGGTCGCCACAAGGAAGGGAAAGAGAAAGAAGAATACTTCTCAACTGCAGAAGGGTAAGAAGCAGATATGTCCAAGGTGAAGTGCTTTCACTATCACCAACATGGACATTACGCCACTAATTGTCCACAGAAGAAAAAAATAAAGGGTGGCCGTCGATTCTAAGAATTCCGGAGAGGCCTTAGCCTCGTAGTTTGAGCTGGATTTTTTGTTGATCGCATGCTTGGTCTCAAGTATGATGGGTCTGGGGCAGGGAGCTGACAAGCAGCGCTCTTCTGCTATGACCGGAGACAAATATTTGTTTGTTGATCTGGATGAGAAGGATCTTGGAGTGCACATCGAGATGGGCGATGATGGTAGATATAGTGCGACTGGTATCGAGACTATTTCCTTTGAGAGGGAGTCTGGAAAACCTTTCATCTTGAAGGATGTCATGCATGTTCCAGGATTGAAGAAGAATCTAATCTCTGTGGCGATGTTGGAAGACAAGGGATATGATGTTGTCTTTAGCGAGGGAAAGGCTTTCCTGCGCAGTAAAGAAACTGGTGAAACACGAAGGATAGGGGTTCAAGTTAAGAACCTTTATCAATTGCAGGTAGATGGTTGCGCAGCAATGGAAGGCAAGTCAGAAGGAGTGGTGAGCCGGGATGAGGGCGAGCTATGGCACAGGAGATTGGGCCATCTTCACCATGGTGCTTTGAAAATTTTGCAGCAGATTTCTACCGGGCTTCCCAAAGGTACACTTGCGCAGTCAGATCAGTGCAAGGGATGTACTTTGGGAAAATTGTGAAAGCCACCTTTCATGAGAAGGATAGTCGCGCCACGGTGATCCTTGAGAGAATTCACACAGATGTGTGTGGACCTTTCTCAGTAGCTTCGACAACAAAGCACAGGTATTATGTGATCTTTGTTGATGATTTTTCTCGTCAGTGCTGGATCTTCTTCATGCAGAAGAAGAGCGAGACATTCTCTAAGTTCTGTGAGTTTAAGGCACTGGTGGAGAAAGAATCGAGGAAGTAGGTGAAGGCTCTTAGGAGCGTTAATGGTGGTGAATTCATCTCTGGCAAATTCAAATACTTTTGCAGTGCAAAAGGAATTCGAAGAGAGCTCATAGCGCCTCATAACCCACAGCAGAATGGGGTCGCGGAGCGAAAGAACAGAACGATCGTGGGCGCTGCACGGGCGATGTTGCATGATCAGGGCCTTCCCATACATCTGTGGGCTGAGGCATGCAATACTGCGGTTTATGTGCAAAACCGTTGTCCTCACAGAGTACTTGGCATGAGTACACCCGAAGAGGCATTTTCTGGTAAGAAGCCTGATATTTCTTAGTTGAAGATTTTTGGCTCACCTGTTTACATTCATGTGACGAAAGATGCCAGGAAGAAGCTGGAGCCGATCGCAGAGGTTGGGATATTTGTGGGGTACACAGAAACACCCCACAACTATCGTGTGTATTTTCCAGACAGTCGGAAGAATGTTGTGCGACGAGATATCAAATTTCATGAGGAGAAAGCCATGAAGTGTTCACTTGAGAGGGAGCCACACTTGCATGCAGATGAGGAGCTATTAGTTCCTAAGGATGAGCCTCAGGATGTGGATCAGCCACAAGAGGAGGTTCATGGAGTGGAAGAAACCACTCATGCAGCGCCAACCATCAGAGGGCGGAAGCACACTACAGAATCTGAGCAACTGAATCTTGATGCAGAGAATATTGTAGGAGCACCTACATAGCACCTACATCACATCGCAGACAGAGACAGTCACCTGACCGATATACTAGATACATGGCTCTAATGAGCAAGTGTATCGTGACAAAACCATCCTATTTCGAGGAAGCTATGGAGGACCCTGCATGGGTAGATGCCATGGTGGAAGAGTATGATTCGATTTTCAGAAACAGTGCATGGGAGATTGTCCCAAGGCCAGAAGGGAAATCAGTGGTAGGTTCAAGATGGATCTACAAAGTGAAGCAAGATGCTGACGGGAGCGTCAAGAAGTACAAGGCAAGATTTGTTGCCCGGGGCTTCTCACAGATTGAGGGGATCGATTATGAGGAAACCTTTGCACTTGTCACAAGGTATTCTTCCATACGGAGCATCCTAGCTCTCTCAGCATAGATGGGATGGCACATTCATCAGATGGATGTGAAGATTGCGTTCCTCAACGGAGTCATTGAGGAGGAGGTGTACATAGAGCAACCCGAAGGTTTCGAGATCTTCAGCAGCGAGTCGCATGTGTGCAGGCCCAAAAGAGCGCTGTATGAGTTGAAACAAGCACCTTGTGCTTGGTACACATGGATAGACAGTTATTTCACTGGTCTTGGATTCACCAAGAGTGAGGCAGATCCGAACCTATACCAGATTGTGGTGGAGGGTAAGTTGCTGATCATTGTACTTTATGTAGATGATTTGATATTGACGGGTGATGAACAGTTGATACTCTCATGCAAGGCTGATATTGCAAAGGAGTTTGAGATGAAGGACTTGGGCCTCCTTCATTATTTCCTGGGATTGGAAATTTGGTAGCGCAGTGATGGATTTTTTGTGTCTCAAGGCAAGTATGCCCGAGAGATACTGGAGAAGTTCAACATGCATGGTTGCAAGCCTGTCGATACTCCTCTTCCCGGTGGTTGGAGGAAAGAGGATGCTACATCGACAGAGATAGTGGATGCCACTGTTTACCGAAAGTTGGTGGGGTCACTTATGTATCTAGTCAATACATGACCTAACATATGCTATGCTGTTAACCAGCTTTCACAAGCTATGGCTAAGCCTACCAAGCTCTTTTGGAAGGCGGGGAAGTATTGAGATATCTCAGAGGCACATCGGGATATGGATTATGGTACAGACAGTCGAATGAGGTGAAGGATCATGGCTTCACAGATGCAGATTGGGCAGGGAGCCCAACGGATAGAAAGAGCACATCTGGAGGGATTTTCAGTATCGGGTCGACAACAGTTTCTTGGTACAGCAGGAAGTAGATCTGTGGCACTCAGTTTAGCGGAGGCCGAGTACATGGTAGCAAGTTTAGCTGCATGCGAGGCTATATGGATGTGGAAGATCCTGGTCGGGTTGTTCGGTTCACACCTAGATCCTACTGTGATATATTGTGATAATCAGAGTTGCATCAAACTCTCGGTTAATCCAGTATTTCATGATAGATCTAAACACATTGAAATCCGATATCATCATATCAGAGATTGTGTGTAGCGGAAGATCATGTTACTTTCTTACATTCCTACGGAGGATTAGGATGCTGATATCTTGACGAAGGCGCTCACCAGGAGAAAATTCGAATACCATAGAGATAGGATCGGGGTGGCAGATAATCCCTATCTTGTTGAGAGGGAGTGTTGAGATTGAAACAAGATGATGAGCTTAGTGAAAAGATTCGCCTTCACTAAGTGGGCTCGCAGGCTATTTTTGGCACAAGTCTATTTTTAGACATGTCGATCATATTCTATGAGTTGCAGGATCCTATTTGTGGATGGTTGGTCAAGTTGGAAAAATAGATGGACTTCTATTTTTAGACATACTGGGCAAAATCTGTTTTTAGATTGCCAGTCTAAAAATAGATATGTCGAATATTATTAGCTCTTAATAATATTTGGACTATAAACATTATCTTATTCTCTTAGAGCACTTCAGTTAAGTGCACATATGTGGCACAAGAGCTGACAAAAGAAATTAAGCTATTCCTGAGGGTTAAGTGAAGCTATTGCATGGAGACTTCAGTTAGAACTCATGTGACAGAGTTTGGTGGAGTTATTTACGTAGTTGGTGGAGTTGTGTTCAATTTAACTCAGTTAGACACAATTGAGCTATTTGTATCTAGTCTAACTGATTGATACACTAGTGAGAGTGGTGTGAATTAATTATTAGTTAATTCACTCAATATTAACTCATTAATCAACTGAAGAATACATCAGTTAACTATAGTGCATGGACAGTTTCAGTGGAGACCAGTGGAGAGGTAGGTGAAAGAGTAGGTTGACTATTAGTTGTGACTATGATGTTGCATGATTTGCAACACACAATGATTAGAGATGCCAATGAGGATTGCATGAGCAAGGCTAGACCAATTCAAGTTCATTTAGAGCCAATATTCAACAGGGATTGCACAGTAGAGGCAGGCTAGCAGGTGGCAAAGATCGGTGCATGGATTTGCTAGATCAGGCCTGATTAGTGTGTAGCGATTGTATTGTACTGAGAGCTTGATATGATCAGCTTTGTATGAGGATTGTTACATGATCTCTATGACATATATTATATATAGATAGTTGGGGTTTTTAGCTTCAGGATTTCCCGTTAAAACACTGTGTTCATATATGTGAATTTTTATGGTTTCAATGTGTGCATGCAATTGATTTAATTTCCGCAAGTAATGATCAATAGTAGAAGAGATTCTGTATTATGCATGAAGTCAAATAGTGTGTGATCAGGAGAATCTTGGATGTATAATGAATTAGTTATATAATTTCTACATGGTTGACCATGGTCAACCGTAATCATCACATTCAACACATTCAACCATAGTCAACATATCCAACTTAGAAAAAAACCATAACAAATTAGTTGAACTTAGTCACCATAATCAACCATGGTTGAAACAACTCAAAAATGGTCAACGATGGTCACCAGAGTCAACAATGGCCACCGTGAACATCCATGGTCAACCACTTTATCACCTATATACAACATTCTCAACCATATTCATTCATAGTTAAATGTTGACAACCATGGTCAACCATGTTTGCCAATAGTTAACCATAGTTGACCATAATTAGCGATGTTATTACAAGCTCATCAATGGGAATACATGTTGAATATGGTCAAACATGGACAAAATGTTCAACAATAGTCAACCATGCATAAACCAACTAAACAATGGTCAACCATATTTAACCATAATTAATCATTGTCAACCATTATCACCAATGGCTTACCATGGTCACCAATGGTCAATATTTGTTAACCATGGTTAGCCATCATCAACCATTGTTAAGCATGGTTTGTTGGAAATCAATTTTATACTAAGATGGAGGGTGAATCAATATAAATTATTTTTTTAATAATTTAAAGAATTATAAACATGGCTATATAACAATCAAGATACACAAATTTTCAACGCAAGATATATATGGAAACCCACCTGGGAGAAAACCATAACTCTTCTTTTAATTAAATGAATATGCAAGTGCCAACTTCAATTAGATATGTCTTTGTAGGCACCAACCTACATGAGACACCAATACTCCTTTCTTTGTAGGCACCAACATGAAGGAGACACCAATCCCTTATTCTTGCATACACCAACCTCCATTGCCACTCAGATCCCTTTTTCAAAAATTTTAAAAATCATATCCAGAGGAGCTTCAATTTAATTTCATATATACAACAATATTTAATTCAAAATCTACTTAATTTCTATGATATTTCTCAACTTTAGCAAATTTGTGCACTCCATTCTTCTTACTTTTTGCAGTGAAACTTCCTCTATTTATTTTTCACGATTTTCTACAACTCAAACTATCCACTGTAGCCTCATGCACAGATTGCATAAGAATACAAAAAAGTTACTACATATTCATTGTTTCTTCACATGCCTTCTCTGCGTTCTTAAATCACACACTATCCCCTTTCTCTACCTCAATTGGCCAGTTTCACACCCTCTTTATTAGCTCTACACTGGCTTGCAATTGGTATGAATCTCACAATGCAATTCTCCATTCAACATAAATACTACTTCAATAATTGTAGATTCATGTCTAAATATAGTGAAAGAGCCCATTTCTTCACTTGGGGGCTTTTTAATTTTTACACTACAAGGACCATGCCATACAACCATATCCTTGGTGTAACTTTTACCTTTAGAACCATGAATATTTTCCATGGTCAGTTTTGAAACCTCGTGCCCTAGTGGCCTATATCCCCATAACTCTCAAAGCATAGCCCAAACCTCCCTATGATCATGTGCCACAACCAAACTCTTAAATAAATCAAATATCAGATACTGGGTGTGTTTCAATGTTGATGCAGCCGAGTCCAAGACCAAATTTCCAAGAACAATATATAATTTTTCATCCCTTAACTCTTTGGTTTTAATCACATTGCATCATATGACCTAGGTAGTAGAAACAAGGGCTTATCCTTGGATGATTTATGCACCCCTAGAATATTTGTGCTCTGGTAGCCCGAGATCTATCAACTGCCAACTTTGGTGATTGATGGTAAATTACCTATTACCCAGGCCAACACAGAATGTTTTGCTCTGTGAATTTTTTACCTCTCAGAGCTCGCTCTTGGTATTTTCCCATAAGGGCTAACACTAATCTAACATAAAAATTGTTTTTCAGCCATTTTGGTAAAAATGATATGCACATAGAAACCTCACCAAGCCATTCCTCGGCATGAATCCTGTTATCACTTAGAAAAAATGAAACATTATTTGACATGGTCTTAGAGTTCATTTATCAAAGGTATAGTCATAAAGTTCATTTGTCACAAGTTGGTATAAGAAAATTTAAATTTTTTCATATTAACCTTTCCTAAGGTCCAAACCCACTCCCATTCAAGTCATATCATGTCCCATCAGTCATCATTTGCTGACATATTTCATTTCCCAAGCTTTTGAAATCGAAAAGGTCACTTTAGCCAGTTTTTCTTGTTTTCGTAGCGATTTACACTGTAAAAAGGTAGTTTTCGCTATGAAAATGCTAATAGTTTCATAGCAAAACTACCAGGAAATGAACTAACTACACTACGAAAAGAGGTTTTTCTGTCTATCTTTTCAAATTTGGTGCAAGGTGTCAGTCAATGATTATAAGTGTTAGGGTGGATGTCATTCAAGTCAGTTAGGGTTAAATCAAGGTACAAAGGTCATGGATGAGGTCATTATTACTGTTTTTAGCATGCACGAGTCATGATTAAGCCATGAGCTATCATCAAAACTTTTAAACATCACCCAATTGAGTCTTTTGTCATTATTTGCTTCATCTTTGCATGCTACTAAGTTCTGGAGAGTTGTTTCACCAAGCTAAGTTGGTTGCTGGCATTTTCAAAAGTTCCAAGTGTCACTAATAAAGTGAGGCAAAGAAGGTATAAAATCACCATGGCTGCAAAGAGGAAGACCAACAAAGGTGGCCACCACCTCAGATATGAGCCATCAGACATGAATTTGTTAAATGAAGACCCAATTGCCTTAGAAGTTTTCAGAAGAACAGGGTGTTTACAGTTCTGCCAAAGATTGCAAGGGTGCCATGTGCAGGTTTCAAAGGAGTTTGCTATCAATTTCAATGGGACAACTTCAAAGGTGGGAATGTTAAACCTCACAGTAACACCAGAGACATTGCAACAACAAAAAGAATCCCTAGAGGAGGAGAACAATGGTTCAAAGGCTTCAAGTTCACCATGTAGGACTGTAAGGAATTTATCAAGCTAGAGCATAGTGAGATTGATCTCACAAATGCCATCCCAAGGAGATACATGAAAGAGAACTTCTCAAAGGTCTGATAATCATTGTGACGTACTTCACCTGTGAAGGGAGGTATCATATGGTTTACTCCTACCATCTTAGGCTTCTGCTACATTTTGTGGGTAAGAGGTCTCTTGATTTTCCATTTTACTTATACAGAAGCTTAGCTAAAATTTTAGATAAGGTCCAAGTTAAAAAAGAAGGAAATGAAACCTCACTCTTTCATCATGGTTTGATCAAGTTGCTAGTATTATAGCAGTTACAAAGATTAGGTAGAGACTGGTCATATTTTTTGTTCATCAGTGGTTTTGAAGTAGATGCTATCACTCCTAAAAGGACTCCAAATCCTAGAGATATCCCATCACCTTCAGTGATAGAGCAAGTTGAGGCAGTGATCATGGAGATAGAGACTTTGTAGAAGGTTGATACACCCAAAGCTACACCTACAAAACAAGAGCCAACAATGAGCAAACAGGGCAGAAAAAGGGTTACAAGAAGCCAAACAGTGGCTAAGGGTAACTTAGAGGACATTTTTCATGCTATTGATATTGAAGAGACTCCCATAGTCCAAGCTGAAGATATAGATGAGGAAGGAAGGAAGTTTGACGCAGCCTAAACTACATAAACCCACGATATGCATATAAAAATACAACAACATACATTTTCCCCAAAATCACATTATCTCATTTGCTGATATAGCCCTTAATCGGACTATTTATTTTATACAGATATAATTACCCACCCAAATAATACATTCCGATAAGAAATATTTATCTTGGGTGTGACTTTGGCTTAAAATGCAATGTCAATAAATTTGGCCCACCGTCTATACTCAATTCAACTTTGCCAGTGATCTATCCACGTCCATCCATCTGACGATAGTCGCACCCCAATATGCACGACAGTTAAAGTTTTCATAATATGCGAAATGGGTGGTTTTAATGTGCCACGCGTCGCTCCCGAAGGCTTACGCATAGTCTCATTCAATACCATTTATTTCCTCTTTTCTGCGCAATATACCATTACCACCTTTTGAAATTTTCTTTTCCATTTAATATGTTGTTCACCTGATCATATTGATACTTTTATGGATTACCATCCATATTCTACTATGCTGTGTATGCAACTCTACACGGTCTTCAAGTTTAACCATAAAATACACTCATTTACACCATGACAGAATCAAACTTCTCGGTGTTTGATGCTATATGCCATCTGACCTCATTCTATTCTTCTCACCTCTATGTAGTTCGTGTTTGGATATCGATTTGCAGGGTCACTTTTTCTTTTTAATTGGCATCGATCCATTCTGTGATTGATGATCGATCCATTCTGTGATTGATGATATATGCAAATCCACACAAAATTCAAACTATAAAATGAGTGTTCGACCTCTTTAAAACACACAGTCTCATGGATTCACAAAAATTGTAGCTCAGATACAGAATGACATAATTCATGCTAACAAACACAAATTTCAGTTATTTTCAAATTCGGATTACACAAAACTTGTATGAGCCAGATCACTCCCTCAATGCTATCTTCTGATTTTATTTTTCCCAATTTCACCTGCATACATATATTATGCAGAAACACTATGATTTATACATGATTTATAATTTACCATACAGTACACACCACATAAACTCAGAAATTGAGTTCTCTATATTAATAAACTGATATTTACAAAAATAATTCCATTCTGGCACGATCTTCTCTATCAGTGGCCTCTTCACCTATTCTCTAGCCCGTAGACTTTTCACTCCAAAAACTTTTTTTCTATCTAAATCCTGAATCTCTCCTCTATGCCTTGAGGCTTATAATTTTATACAAAATGTTCTGAAACCAATTATGGTTTCAGATCCTCTATCTTCTCAACAAAATCCTGAATATCCTCTAAGTCATTTTTTTACTCAACTAATCCCTAAGGATCCTCTCTCATCCACAAAATCATGAAACCAATTCCTAAGCTAAGATTTACAATTAATTTCCAAATCTCCCATTCCCCTAATTATCCTAATTCTCTCATGTTCTCCAACATTCGGAAACATTTACAAAATCACAAATATTAATTAATTCCTATTCTTAATTCACTCAAGATATTTTAAAATTACCTTAATTTAATACACAGGAAACCAACTTCCTTGAAAACACAAGACCCCTATGTCTATTAAAATACAAAGAATTTTCAGAGCCTAATGCTACCGCATAAAAGCTCAAGAAAGCCAAAACAACAAAAAAGTTAGAGTTTGCAGGTGAATATGCAGGATTCATGTTTCAAGCTAGAAAACCCATGACAAGACACGCCAGAAAGGTCTTGGAAAGAAACAAAGAGGCTCAGAAGGTCACTGAAACTGTTAAGCTACCACCAATCATAATAGACCTCTCCTCACCTGCAAAAGAAGAATCAGTTATTAAACAAAGGAAGGGTAAAGAGAAAATCATTGAAAAAACATAGATTGAAGTTCTTAAGGAGCAGTTGAAGCTAGAAAATGATGAAATATTAGTCTTGAAGAAAGAGGCAAGGAAACACAAGGTTCAGAAGGTACAATTTGAAACTATGAAAGATATTTGGGAGTATCAAGTCACAAGTGTCTCCAAGACCTTGGACAACACAGAAAAACTGATAAAGTGGACTCAGCCACTAAGAAAGGAGGTCAAACATATTAAAAAGGTAAACCTACACTTAAATTCTAAGAACATAACACTAAAGGACCAAGTCAAAGACCTACAAGAACAAATGGAACTGATTCATGAAGCGCTGGAGCAGGAAGGGTTTGAAGATGACTGTGGTTGAGGAGCCCATAGCTCAATGAATCATAAATGAGGAGGAAACACCACAAAAAACTTAAGTTGAGTTTAAATGTGTTTTAGAAGGTTCATGGCATGCTGAAGATCAAGTTTTTAAAGTTGGAGGTCACTTTTTGGAGACAATGTTTAAATATGGAATTTCTGCACTTTTTCATAGTTTCGTAGCGTTTCCTAGGCTTAAAGCCAGGAAAACACTATAAAAATTTCTTTAGCAGCCTTCTTGCCTCTAAATTTACTTTTTGCAGTTTTCAAGGAGGGAGAATGATGGTAATGATGTGTCATGATTAGGTTGACACCATGAAACAACAAAAGAGCAGAGTTTTCGAGTGCAGAAGCTTCTTTTTCAACGCTAAAAAAGCTCGCTACGAAATTGTCCTGTTTTCGTAGCGAGCTACTTTTGAAGGTTTTGGAGCATCCTAATGGCAGTTTTGGATAGCTAGACTCCTCCAACAGGTCAAGGGACCTTAATATCAAATATTTATGACTTGAAGGAAGTGTTGTGGAGACAGGTCATCAGCTAAAGCTCTCGTTGAGGATAACGGTCATGCATTCCTTAAAAATAGGGTTTTGTTCCACAAGTCTAGGAGGGTTTTTAATATGAAAAGTGGTGTTGAACTATGTCATATCCTTTTCGAGCATGTGATGCTTATTTGTAACTGACATGTAATTGTTTCATAAAGATAAGGTAGAATATGTGATAAATAGGAGCTAGACTCCTATTAGGAGATGTCTTCTTTAAGGTATAGTTGTCAGTTTCTTGTTAGAAGACATGTTTTTCAGTTATGTGATGTGTCATAGGAAGAATTCGATGAATCTAGCCATCAGGAAGATCATCCTTGTTGTAAGTATTTATATTTAAAGGCAAATCATCGAAGTAGTAAGGGGTTGGAGATTTTTTGCACCAAACTGATGCTTTATGTATTTTGACTTATATCAGTAATACAGAGTGAATTTCTTCTTGACAGACCTGAGATTCTCATGGGGTTTTTAATGTCTTATTGATCTACATCTTATGTCTTACCACTTGCAGTAGATTTCATTGCTATTACTTAGAATTCATAACTCTATGCTCTTACTTCCTTTAGTAATGAAATGGCTGTGTTTTTCTATGTTTTATGAGTGAATTGCCTTTGTTAAAGACCCTTATCTACCTCAGCTTCCATGTCAAGAAACCTTTCCACTGAAACTACTGATTGTTGACTCCATAAACCCAATGGTAGCAAGCCTGCATTATTTTCAACCTACATACATAAAACCAAGTTACTTTTCAAATAGATTTAGCCATCTAGTACTATCATAATTAAATATCATAAACCCCTTTGAGAGAGCCCTCTTAGACTGAAGAGGCTAAGCTTCAGTCAAAAGTTGGTTTGAAACAGTTACATAGAGTTGTCTGATCAACAGCCAATCAAGTGCAATTTTGTGATAACATTTTGGTGCGTTTTCTGGGAGTCGGAAGACATATTTCCCAATTTTTTTGTGCAAATAGTGAAGTTGAACACTTGGAGGTAGCAGGAGCTCATAATTTGTTCGAGGCTGCAACTACCTTGGCAACTCCATTGTTGAAGAATTCAAATTTCATAGATTCATGGTGATTCCACTGGACTTATGAAGAACTCAGATGCTTCCATTCTTGTTTCAAGGTATGCATGTATATATTTTTCAGAAATTTATGGTTTCCCAAATCCTTTTCCCAAGGATGCATATTTTTTAAGGAATGGTCCAAAATTTAATGGAGAAGATTTAAGTTTGACCTTGAAGTATATATCAGATTTTCGTGACTTTACTGAGCTTCTTAGAGTTAGACATGAAGATATTTTCATCATATTGTTCTATGATTCATTTCAAGAGAAATGTAAACAATGGATTGAAAGCTTTCCTGTCCGATCTATTAAGTCATTTGCAGATTTTTGGCTTATTTTTTTGGAAACATGGATGGAAAGAACAGAGTTGGTGGCAAACTCTCCTTCCATTCAAGGTTTTAAACAATGGAATGATGATCACACTAATGAGGAAGTGGATGAAAATTTTTCTTTTTCCTTGTCTTCTTATTTAAAGTCATTTGAGTGCAAGTCAGAAGATAAAATTCAATTTTTGGATGAAGTTGCTAAGAACATTGAGAAAGACATTGAATTTTTAGAAGAACAAATTCCATCCTATAGTCTTCATGATCAAGATCAGTATTTTCAAAAAATTTCATGCCAGAATACAAAGAGAGGGTGCTGCTACCTTTCTCTTTTGAGATTGAGGAAGAATACCTTGTTCTTGAAAATCAGTTTGATAGCACACAACTGAAATCTTGTGTTACTAAAGAAAGCATATATGAGTTGTCCAAAGCTATAGAATGTCTTGAGGATTATCAAACAAACTATGTCTTACATGATCCTATATCTGAATACATGGAAGAGGTCTATGGTCCAAATTTACAATTATGTTTTCATTGTGAAAATCAGACCTATCTTCTCTTACCTTTATCATTTCAGAATACAGTTTGCTTTTGGTTCAAGAACAATCAAGGGCTTCAAGTGTCAGATCATCTCATTGACTGGCTTTATTGGAGATTTCATGTTGCTTGAATCAAACATGAATATTTTAGTTGTTAGGGTAGGTAGGAGTGTGTGTGAATAAGCTCAAGTAGACTGAGCACCTTTTCAACATGTACAAATTTGGATTTTCAATAGTAATCATCAAACCTGAACCCGAGGAGAAGGCCATAAGAGTTTGAAGAAGGCTTGGAAAATTTTAGAGTTTTTATTTCCAAGAAGATGGATGGCACTGGAACTATAGGTTCTTTGGTGTACCACAGGGGCACACCATCCCAAGTGGAGCCACTATTATCACTTAGAAAAAGTGAAACATTATTTGACATGGTCTTAGAGTTATTTTGTCAAAGGTATAGTCATAAAGTTTATTTGTCACAAGTTGGTATAAGAAAATTTAAATTTTTTCATATTAACCTTTCCTAAGGTCCAAACCCACTCCCATTCAAGTCATATCATGTCCCATCAGTCATTATTTGCTGACATATTTCATTTCCCAAGCTTTTCAATTCGAAAAGGTCACTTGAGCCAGTTTTTCTTGTTTTCGTAGTGATTTACACTGTAAAAAGGCAGTTTTCGCTACGAAACTGCTAATAGTTTCATAGCGAAACTGCCAGGAAATGAACTAACTATGCTATGAAAAGAGGTTTTTATGTCTATTTTTTCAAATTCGGTGCAAGGTGTCAGTCAATGATTAGAAGTCTTAGGGTGGATGTCATTCGAGTTAGTTAGGGTTAAATCAAGGTACAAAGGTCATGGTTGAGGTCATTATTATTGTTTTTAGCATGCATGAGTCATGATTAAGACATGCTCTGTCATCTATTCTTTAAAAAATTACCCAATTGATTCTTTTGTCATTCTCTACTTCAGCTTTGCATGCTGCTGAGTTCTGGAGAGCTGTTTCACCAAGCCAAGCTGGTTGTTGGCATTTTCAAAAGTTGCAGGTGTCACTAATCAAGCGAGGCAGAGAAGGTATAAAATCACCATGGCTGGAAAGAGGAAGACCAACAAAGGTGGCCACCACCTCATATATGAACCATCAGACATGAATTTGTTAAATGAAGACCCAACTGCCTTTGAAGTTTTCAAAAGAACAGGGTGTTTGTAGTTCTACCAAAGATTGCAAGGGTGCCATGTGCAGGTTTCAAAGGAGTTTGCTATCAGTTTCAATGGGACAACTTCAGAGGTGGGAATGTTAAACCTCACAGTAACACTAGAGACCATTGCAGTAACAACAAGAATCCCTAGAGGAGGAGAAAAATGGTTCAAAGGCTTCAAGTTCACCATGCAAGACTGTAAGGAATTTATCAAGCCAGAGCATAGTGAGATTGATCTCACGAATGCCATCCCAAGGAGCGACATGAAAGACAACTTCTCAAAGCTACTGCTAATCATTCAGAAGTACTTCACCTGTGAAGGGAGGTATCATATGGTTTTCTCGTACCATCTTAGGCTTCTGCTGCATTTTGTGGGTAAGAGGTCTCTTGATTTTCCCTTTTACTTATACAAAAGCTTAGCTAAAATGTCAGATAAGGTCCAAGTTAAAAAATAAGGAAATGAAACCTCACTCTTTCATCATGGTTTGATCAATTTGCTGGTATTAGATGAGTTAAAAATATTATGTAGAGACGGGTCATCTTTTTTTTTCATTAGTGGTTTTGAAGTAGATGCTATCACTCATAAAAGGACTCCCAAGCTTAGAGATATACCATCACCTTCAGTGGCAGAGAAAGTTGAGCCAGTGATCATGGAGACAGAGCCTTTGCAGAAGGTTGATACACCCAAAGAGACTCCCATAGTCCAAGCTGAAGACATAGATGAGGGAGGAAGGAAGCTCAAGAAAGCCAAAACAGCTAAAAAGTTAGAGTTTGTAGGTGATGATGCATGATTCATGTTTCAAGCTAGAAAACCCATGACAAGAGATGCCATAAAGGTCTTGGAAAGCAGCAAAGAGGCTCAGAAGGTCACTGAAACCGTTCAACGACCACCAAGCATAATAGACCTCTTGATGCAGGAGCATTAGATTCAGGAAAACACCTTGTATTTTATTAAACATAGGGGGTCTTATGTTGTGAGAAAATATTAATTTTATGTAAATATTAATGGGATTTTTGAGAGATTTTAATTAATTATTGTGAGGATTTGTTAATGTTCCCAAATGATTCGGAGAACATGAGAGAAATTAGATTTGAGATATCTAAGAATTAATTATGAAGCCTAAGTTAGATTTGGTTTCAAGATTTTAGGGATAAAATCTAGATTGCAGGGGTGTTGAGATATTTGAGGACTTTTGTTGAGTTATTGAAGGGATTTGAACCTAAATTGGTTCAATTAAATTTGTATAAATTAATAAGTTTAGAAGGCAGATCAGCGAATAGGAGTTGAAGAGGACAAACAGAGTTTGTAAGCCTCCGGGCTTTGGTAAAAGGGCCATTGATTTGAAAATCAGGCCATGAACAAGAGGTTCTTTGTAATTTTTTGCCTTTATATATATATATATATATATATGTGGAATTTGAATATTGAGCCATATGAGCATTGTTGAATTTGATTGTGTGAATATGCTTGGTTTTAATAAGTATATGAAAAAAAACTCTGAATTAGGCTCTGACATGTGGCTCTGCACACAGTTGAAGGAATCGATATCACTAAATATCGATATTGCAATTGTTAATTGAAATGGTGAATCCGTGTAAAATAAATGAGAGAGTCGTTTTTAATGTCGAATTGTGTTTTGCATGGGCAGCGTTGAAACCAAATTAGAAGCGCAGTGAATTGTGGGCACAACAAAGATTGGAATTTCAAGGACACAGATCTGAGAAATAGCGCAGTGAAAGGGAGTCGATCTGCAGCGTTGAAGGTATTTTGAACAATCACATTGCAATTAAGCTTATTCGATCCTTGAAATGAATCAAAGGTGTAAAATAGCATGTAATCGAATGGAATTTAACAAGGCAGAAGACAAAACCGTGAGCAATGGCGTATTATAATTATGTTATAAAGGTTTAATAATGGTTCCAAACACCATTGAGTTTAATTGCATCACACAGAGGCGGATTTTCTAATGCGTAGAGTAAACAACGCAGAATAAATTGTAATTTATTTGCAGAGGTACCATGGTGAAGTTTTGAAGCGGAACCTTGGCCTTTGGGGAAAAACGCAGAGATGCTAACTCTGATTTTTGAAAGTAGAACCATTCGAAAGACGCAAATTCATATATAACAGCAGATTTTGTGCAGCGCTGGAGAAGGAAAAACATTTTTTGAAGATGTCACGATAGCATAATGATGGCGTAATACAATTGTGAGCAGGCTTGAATTGTGGTTTGAACATCTGATGAAATCTGAATTGATCGAATTGTATAAGTGGAGGAATTGTGCAAAATAATCAGTGACTTGAAGGCATAGTTCTAAATAAGAGATGGTGTAGAAGAAGTGTCTGTGTATCGAACTTGGCTTTGACCAAAATTGAGCGAGGAAAGATCTGTTTGTTTACAGCGATATCAGATATGAGATACGCTAGATTGAAGAGGCGATGAGGAAATGTGAAATCGTGGACAGCAGAATGAAAAAGAGGTATGTTAGTTGCGTGGCCATATATACTTTATGTTGGCATTGGTGTTCTATTTGAATGCGTGAAGGTTGATATAATATTCATAGATGATGGATATTCATATGCGTTGGTGTTTAACCAAGATCAAGTTTGGTAAGATTAAAAGGCAAAGACACATGTATAATTGAACCAAGGTCTGTTTACTTTAAATTCTTGGCATTTGGGTTGATGAAATGGAATACACAATATCTATATGCCTTGAGATTAATTAATCAAATCCAAACTTCTAAATTGAGATGTGATAAGCCTTGGGCTTAATTAAAAAGTTGAGGAATTAAATAAAATCAATGGGGTTTAATTAAAGTCTTTTATAAGACTTTTGAAAAAGCTTACTTTTGTGAAACAAACCTTGGTATGGAAGTTGTCGGTTTTTTTAAATGTAAAGAGAAATTTGAAGTTTGTTATATAACCATGAGAATGGTTTCATAACCATAAAGGGATAACTGAAAGAGAACTTCCACTTATGCAATGGTTTTATAACCATGTATTAAAATTGAATAATCTTCCTTGAAGATTAATTCTTAAGCTTCCGCAAAAGTTTATGAAATTTCCCAGACTTGGAGTCTTATCTGGGGCATTTATTGAAGATGCATTTTTATATGCATGAGAGTGGTGAGAATGTGGGTTTGGTGAGGTTTCCCTACATCAAGTGGTATCAGAGCTGGAATAGCTCTATTTGAAGATTCAAGTTTTTAAATTGAATTAATTGCATGTGATGAATAAATATCAGATTTTGAAATTGATGAAGATTGCAGCACAGAGATGCAGTGCCGTTGAAGAAGTGAAGCAAGATCAACAGGATCTTGAAGGTGAGTTTTAACTCTGGTTTGAAGGCTGTTTGCAGAATTCGGGTTTCAAGCAGGTTGAAGAAAATCTCAGCGAAAGAAGCAGATCACAGCTGGAGAGCAGTGATGAAGGAGTCCAACAAGGGATTCTAAGAGAGAGTGGCAGAACCTTAAGATTCAACAGAGGTTGAATAAAGTTGCAGATGAGTAAAGCCTGAAGGAGTAGTGAAGAAATGCTCAAAAGGTTCCAACAGAGGACCGGTGATTACCAAAAGACTAGATCTGGAGGAAAGGATTGGTGAGGTAAGTGGCAACATGAGAGCTTGCTGTTGTAGAGGCTTGGTGCAACTCATGGGTGAGAAACTCATGGCGAAGAAGATGACTACTGAAAGTCAGAAAGGAGAGAGCAGAGGTTCAGAGAGAGACCATAGTAGAAAGAAGGAGAAAGAAAATGCCAAGGAAAATGGCATATGGAAGCAGTTGACTGATGAAGAGTATGAGAGAGAGAAAGCTGAGATAGCAGTTCATCTTGAGTTATTGATGGAAGTGTTACAGGAAAATATGAAAGACCAAAGACATGGTTGGACCATGAGGAAGAAAGTGAAATGGAAGAGACTACAAGTAAAGAGGGATCAACAGGTAATGCAGTTAACAGAAGAGCTGAGGAAGCTCGAGTAGATGATGAGTATACAATTGAGATGTGAAGAACTCAGAGCAGCTGAGTTGAAAGTGGAGGTTTCCATTGGAGAAATAGAAGAGGAGATCATTGATGATTTCCTGAACTATTGGGTAAATCTAGATCAGCTGGATAATGTAAAACCTTGTATTTTTATAGCTAACAATTGTGATATGATTACAGGTTTTACTGAGGAGAATATGAAATCTTGTGAAGCTGTCACAAGTATGGAAAATAATCTTTCAAGAGATAAATACTCTGAAGAAGAAAGTAGTGATGCGTTTGTACTTGAAGCTGTTACAGTACAAGAGGGAGTTCTTGTGAATGAAGAAGAGGATCAGCTTAAAGAGCTGGTATATAAACCAACAGTTGAGACTGTTGAACTTTGTGATTTTCAAACTAAAAGTTTGTGTGTGAATGCAGGGTTGGTACATGATGATGATATACTTCAGCAATGCCACAAGGAAATTGCATTGTTGGAATACTTGTTGGTAAATTCAGAGTATGATAGAGAGACTACAGAAGGTAAAGTTCATCACAGCGAATGAGAGCAGAAAGATATCATGGAAGCAGATGATGTGAATGGAAGACTTGTTGGCAGTCTTGAGAATTCTTTAGGGAATTCTTTGGGAAGAGAGAATCAGCATACTGATGTGCTGATAGTGGAGGAAAATTCCAGACATCATACTTAAGTGCTGGCAGAGGGAAGTAAGGCACTGAGGCCTTATGATTTTTATTTTAACAATTGTTTTGTGAATGCAGGTGTTGATGCAGGTGCTGGAGAACATTTGACTCAGTTGAGCAATCAAATGAAGGAAGAAGAAGAAAATTCTGTGGATATCTTTAATCCATGGAATAAAGGAGTTGAATTGCTAGAAATTATGCTCAGTGATCAGAATTTAGAGCAGGGAGGAAAATCTCAATTTCAGAATTGGGAATTGTAGATGCAAAGAGATGAAGACAGTAGAAAGGAGTACACAATATACCAGTCCAGTAAGTTGCTGATAGGAGAAGGCAAAGAAGACGTTTTCTGTTGTAGAAGACAAGAGGGTATGGATGATTGGGTGGCAGCAAGAAATCAGCAATCTGAAGAATTATTGGACAAGGAAATTGAATTAATCAGAAGAATCATGATGAAAGTATCTCAGAGGAAGATATCAACAAGGAAGGGAAGCAACAACAACAACAAAAGAAAGACAAAAAGACAGTGTGAAAGTGCAGTCAGTGGAGTAAGGTAGCATAAAATATGGAGACCTGGAGAAAAACAACAAACAACAGAAATTGATGATAAATTGCAGAACAAAGTGTGGGATCCAGGCGGAAAAAGACTTAAAATGCATGATCAGGAGATCATGGTCATTTTCAACCTTGGGAGTCTGATGCAGGAGCATTAGATTTGGGAAAACACTTTGTATTTTATTAAACATAGGGGGTCTTATGTTTGTGAGAAAATATTAATTTTATGTATATATTAATGGGATTTTTGAGATATTTTAATTAATTATTGTGAGGATTTGTTAATGTTCCCAAATGATTTGGAGAACATGAGAGAAATTAGATTTGAGATATCTAAGAATTAATTATGAAGCCTAAGTTAGATTTGGTTTCAAGATTTTAGGGATAAAATCTAGATTGTAGGGGTGTTGAGATATTTGAGGAATTTTGTTGAGTTATTGAAGGGATTTGAACCTAAATTGGTTCAATTAAATTTGTATAAATTAATAAGTTTAGAAGGCAGATCAACGAATAGGAGTTGAAGAGGACAAACAGAGTTTGTAAGCCTCCGGGCTTTTGTAAAAGGGCCATTGATTTGAAAATTAGGCCATGAACAAGAGGTTCTTTGTAATTGTTTGCTTATATATATATATATATGTGGAATTTGAATTTTGAGCCATATGAGCATTGTTGAATTTGATTGTGTGAATATGCTTGGTTTTAATAAGTATATGAAAAAAACTTTGAATTAGGCTCTGACATGTGGCTCTGCACACAGTTGAAGGAATCGATATCACTAAATATCAATATTGCAATTGTTAATTGAAATGGTGAATCCGTGTAAAATAAATGAGAGAGTCGATTTTAATGTCGAATTGTGTTTTGCATGGGAAGCGTTGAAACCAAATTAGAAGAGCAGTGATTTGTGGGCACAACAAATATTGGAATTTCAAGGACGCATATCTGAGAAATAGCACAGTGAAAGGAAGTCGATCTGCAACGTTGAAGGTATTTTGAACAATCACATTGCAATTAAGCTTATTCAATCCTTGAAATTAATCGAAGGTGTAAAATAGCATGTAATCGAATGGAATTTAACAAGGTAGAAGACAAAACTGTGAGCAATGGCGTATTATAATTCTGTTATAAAGGTTTAATAATGGTTCCAAACACCATTGACTTTAATTGCATCACACAGAGGTGGATTTTCTAATGCGTAGAGTAAACAACGCAGAATAAATTGTAATTTATTTGCAGAGGTACCGTGGTGAAGTTTTGAAGCGAAACCTCGGCCTTTGGGGAAAAACGCAGAGATGCTAACTCTGATTTTTGAAAGTAGAACCATTTGAAAGACGCAAATTCATATATAACAGCAGAGTTTGTGCAGCGCTGAAGAAGGAAAAACATTTTGTGAAGATGTCACGATAACATAATGATGGCGTAATACAATTGTGAGCAGGCTTGAATTGTGGTTTGAACATCTGATGAAATCTAAATTGATCGAATTGTATAAGTGGAGGAATTGTGCAAAAGAATTGGTGACTTGAAGGTGTAGTTCTAAATAAGAGATGGCGTAGAAGAAGTGTCTGTGTATTGAACCTGGCTTTGACCAAAATTAAGCGAGGAAAGATCTGTTTGTTTAGAGCGATATCATATATGATATACGGTAGATTGAAGAGGCGATGAGGAAATGCGAAATCGTGGACAACAGAATGAAAAAGAGGTATGTTAGTTGTGTGGCCAGATATACTTTATGTTGGCATTGGTGTTCTATTTGAATGCGTGAAGGTTGATATAATATTCACAGATGATGGATATTCATATGCATTGGTGTTTAACCAAGATCAAGTTTGGTAAGCTTAAAAGGCAAAGACACATGTATAATTGAACCAAGGCCTATTTAATTTAAATTCTTGGCATTTGGGTTGATGAAATGGAATACACAATATCTATATGCCTTGAGATTAATTAATCAAATCCGAACTTCTAAATTGAGATGTGATAAGCCTTGGGCTTAATTAAAAAGTTGAGGAATTAAATAAAATCAATGGGGTTTAATTAAAGTCTTTTATAAGACTTTTGAAAAAGCTTACTTATGTGAAACAAACCTTGGTATGGAAGTTGTCGGTTTTTTTAAATGTAAAGAGAACTTTGAAGTTTGTTATATAACCATGAGAATGGTTTCATAACCATAAAGTGATAATTGAAAGAGAACTTCCACTTATGCAATGGTTTTATAACCATGTATTAAAATTGAAGAAATCTTCCTTGAAGATCAATTCTTAAGCTTCCGCAAAAGTTTATGAAATTTCCCAGACTTGGAGTCTTATCTGGGGCATTTATTGAAGATGCATTTTAATATGCATGAGAGTGGTGAGAATGTGGGTTTGGCGGGGTTTCCCTGCATCACCTCTCCTCACCCACAAAAGAAGAATCAGTCATTAAACAAAGGAAGGGTAAAGATACAATCATAGAAAAAATAGAGATTGAAGTTCTTAAGGAGCAGTTGAAGCTAGAAAATGATGAAATGCCAGTCTTGAAGAAAGAGGAAAGGAAACACAAGGTTCAGAAGGTACATTTTGAAAAAATGAAAGAGATTTGGGAGGATCAAGTCACAAGTGTCTCCAAGACCTTTGATGTCAACACATAAAAACTGATAAAGTGGACTCAGACACTAAGAAAGGAGGCCAGACATATTAAAAAGGTAAACCTACACTTACAGTCTAAGAACAAAACACTAAAGGACCAAGTCAAAGACCTACAAAAACAACTGGAACTGATTCATGAAGAGCTGGAGAAAATGGATGACTGTGGTTGAGGAGCCCATAGCTCAACTAATCATAAATGAGGAGGAAACACCAAAAAAACCTTAAGTTGAGTTTAAATGTGTTTTAGAAGGTTCATGGAATGCTGAAGATCAAGTTTTTACAGTTGGAGGTCACTTTTTGGAGACAATGTTGAAATCTGGAAATTCTGCACTTTTTCACAGTTTCGTAGTGTTTCCTAGGCTTAAAGCCAGGAAAACACTACAAAAATTTCTGTAGCAGCCTTTTTCCCTCTAAATTTACTTTTTGCAGTTTTCAAGGAGGGAGAGTGATGGTAATGATGTGTCATGACTAGGTTGACACCATGAAATAACAAAATAGTAGAGTTTTTGGGTGCAGAAGCTTCTTTTTCAACGCTACGAAACTGTCATGTTTTCATAACGAGCTACTTTTGAAGGTTTTGGAGCATCTTATTGGCCATTTTGGACAGCTAGGCTCCTCCAATAGGTCAAGCGAGCTTAATATCAAATATTTATGACTTGAAAGAAGTGTTGTGGAGACAGGTCATCAGCTAAAGCTCTCGTTGAGGATAAGGGTCATGCATTCCTGATAAATAGGGTTTTGTTCCATAGGTAGGAGGGTTTTTAATATGAAAAGTGGTGATGAACTATGTCATAGCCTTTTCGAGCATGTGATGCTTATTTGTAACTGACATGTAACTGTTTCACAAAGATAAGGTAGAATATTTAATAAATAGGAGTTAGGCTCCTATTAGGAGATGTCTTCTTTAAGGTATAGCTGTCAGTTTCTTGTTAGAAGACATGTTTTTCAGTTATGTGATGTGTCATAGGAAGAATTCGATGAATCTAGCCATCAGGAAGATCATCCTTGTTGTAAGAATGTCTATTTAAAGGAGAATCATCAAGGGGTTGGAGATTTTTTACACCAAACTGCTACTTTATGTATTTTGACTTATATCAATAATACAGAGTGACTTTCTTCTTGACAGACCTGAGATTTTCATGGGGTTTTTAATGTCTTATTGATCTACATCTCATGTTTTACCACTTGCAGTAGATTTCATTGCTATTACTCAAAATTCATAACTCTATGCTCTGACTTCCTTTAGTAATGAAATGACTGTGTGTTTTTATGTTTTATGAGTGAATTGACTTTGTTAAAGACCCTTATCAGCCTCAGCTTCCATGTCAAGAAACCTTGCCACTGAAACTACTGATTGTTGACACCATAATCCTAATGGTAGCAAGTCTGCATTATTTTCAACTTACATACATAAAAAACAAGTTACTTTTCAAATAGAGTTATCCATATAGTACTATCATAATTAAATATCATAAACCCCTTTGAGAGAGCCCTCTCAGATTGAAGAGGCTAAGCTTTAGTCAAAATTTGGTTCGAAATAGTTACATAGAGTTGTATGATCAACAACCAATCAAGTGCAATTTTGTGATAACAAATCCCAAGGCTCATGTGTCTACCATGTTAGTCCATAGTGGACCAACCACAACCCACTTCATGGTCTTCGTTTCCATCACATCCCTGCCATCCTATACTCTACCACGTCATACTGGCCCCACCTTGACTTCCAAATGAAAATGTACTTTGGTGCATGGTGCCCTAGTATCTTGGGTAGGGACCCAGCATAGCTATGTCACCTACTGAGTCATATACTATGTCATATGTTGTGATCAAACAAAGATTTCCATGTGTCTAACTACTTATGTGTGCTTTCCATGTGTCACTCTCCAACTTTCCATTTGATGGGACACAAATACCATTTCTACCTACCACATGTCACACCTTGAGGTTTCCATGTCATCACTTGAGCCACACCACTCCCACTCTATCATCCATATGGAATTACCACCAGGCATGTTCATATTGATCTAAGTCTATGGGATTTTCTACCAAGTTGAGCTCATACAAGTCCTTAGCCTATCAACTGCATACCAGCCCACACGTACTAAGGAAGTATATACTAGCCCCTATCCTACTCGGGTAGCCCATATTAGCCTAGACTCCAATCTACCATATGAAACTTTAACCAATTTGGAACCTTTCTTGATCTGCCTCACTTTAATTTTAGTTTTCCCCTTACTCCATGGGAGTTAATCAAAGTTCCATACATTGTTGGAAATATCTTTGAGTAGGATAAGAAAATGTACACTTGTTATTCTTATTTGGAGTAAGGAACTAAAGAATAAATTTCATCAAAGATAGACTACTCAAATGTGCAACTTCATCCATGACATCAAGCTAGATAAAGTACGCTTAGTAAGCAATTACAACATACACTCAACACTTTGAATAATGACATCAATGGAAACATACACTTAGAAAATATTCCAACACACTAAAAAAATATCCTCCTTTGGCATTGATGGAAACAATATTAGATATTGATAGTCATTTATGGGTTTGGGCTTGACTCCTCCTATCTTGATGTTGATTTTCCTCCTAGCTTTGAAATATGCTTATTACTTCTAATTTCTGTTCATTCTCCCCTTTTGACATCAATGGAAAATGGCTCAAACTGCACCGTCTACTCATTCTTCTAGAGCACTTAAATCCTCCTAAGCATATGCTACTGCTATTGATCATGTATTTCTCTTCCTGCAGATCCCCCTATGATCATTATTTGTCTTCTATCTAACATACTAACATACAACTTCCCCTGATAGATTTTGATAACTTCCTTCTCCCTTTGTGAGAGATGAGTGAGACATCACTCCCAGCTTTTGCCTCAAATACTCAAATGGATCTCTAGCAAGAGGCTTAGTGAATATGTCAACAATTGTTTCCTTTGTAGCTATGTATTCCAACATAAAAATATGATCAACCACCTGTTCCCTGAGAAAATGATACTTTATATTGATATGATTTGTTTTTGAATGATGAAAAAGGTTCTTAGACATATTGATGGCACATGTGTTGGCATAGATAATGGGAATTATTTGCTCATATTTTACCTTTATGTCTTGAAATTTTTTCTTGATCCATCGTATTTGAGTGCAACAAGTAGAAGCTTCTATGTACTCTACTTTAGCTATAGATAAGGAGATTGAGGTTTGATTTTTACTCATCCATGAGACCAAATGATTTCCTAGAAAGAATGCACCACCACTTGTGTTTTTCTTATCATCTACACTATCAACCCAATCAACATATGTATTTGTAGTTGTGAAGAAATTATAACCTTTGGGATACCATAACCAAAGTCTGTTGTGCTCTTTAGTTATCTCAAAATTATTTTTGCAACTAACAAATCACTCTCTTTTGGAGTTTATTGAAACCTTGCAACCATACCAAAAAAATTCATGATGTATAATATTAATGCTATTAGGTATGTGAGAGTCAGTTTATCAGTGATAGAAAATAGCTCTTTTGAGAGTTTTTCATCAGGTCATTAGTCAATTTTTTTTCTTTTTCAGTTAGTTTTCAACAATAATTTTGGTTACTGAAGAAGTCTTATCTTGGTATGCTACTCCTTCACATCATTTCATCACCATTTAGAGGTCGAAAGTCAGATTTTTCATCTCATATAGGTCAATTCTAGGTTTTTAACTGCTTATGGAAAATATTTACATTTCCATTATCAAATAAAGCAGTTTGTCTTCTGTTATATTCAAAAAGTTTAGTTAAAGGAGCAATCTTGGTTTTACAGTTTGAATAAAACTCTGCATGTCACAAAAATCTCATAATCTATTGATGTATTCACGAAGAAAGGAAAATCATTTCCGAGAAATTTATTTCAGATCACATGCTTTATAATTGTTTATTCTTCAAAAATCTGAAATATCATTCGCATGACCATAGGACTCATCCTAAACGTCATCCTCCATTACCCATCTCACACGTTAGATACCACTACCCCGTCACTTATCCAAATCATATCACACTTATTATCCTTCCTACCCCACCCTTCATTAACCACCATTGTATATTAACTACCGCCCATCTCACCATTCATCCACCGCACCATGATCTAATCCAATGACCCGCACATGATTTCAACCCCCCCTCATCATTAGAAACTTAACGCCGGGGGGTGGGGGGGGGGGGGATTGTGGTGCGGGGTGTCCAAAATGGGTGGTTTTATAATACAACCCCACTGCTACGTGGCAACCCCACGTGATTTCACACCCCCCCCCTCATAAAATCACTTACCGCCGATGGACCCTCCAAAATTTCGCTTATCCGCCTGATGAAAACCACCTGCTCCGCCCGCCATTCGTGTCATACCACATGGAATGTGTCATTGTCCAATCAAATGAATTCTCACTATCATATTATTCTTAGAAAGTTAAATTCAATGCTAACTGTTAAAGCTAACACACCCACACCTCTTTGAACATGAATTAAGCCAGAGTGTTTATAAACTCATCCTAAATAACCTATTTAAACCTTCATTTTCTTATTCACTCTACTCTGTACAGGATAATTGAAAATTCACAAAGATCGCCAAAACTCCATAACAACAATATGACCACTATTTAAAGCATGTTTTGTAGTTGTCAACATTTCTTCCAATTTTCAGAGAATTCTATCAGTCTTGACCTCCGTTTTTCCATCAAAAAATCTTCCTCCTCCATTCAAACAGAGCCAGTCATGCCTCCAAAGAACAAAGGACCGGAAGAACTAGTATGTCTGCTACTTCATCCTCAAATTGACTTCTATCATATACCATTAGTAGACAGAGATTATAAGATTCATGAAACCCTCTGTGAGCTTGAAGTGTTTGAAATGTATTGTTGGTTAGAAGATAAATTTATTGATAAATATGATGATATTGGGTTGTGGGATTCAAAATTGCCTCATTGTATCTTTCCTCACACCCACAGTGCCCCAGAATTTGTCAAAAAATGCCAAGCCTGGTATGTACCAAACCAAAAAGCTATTATTGCTCCTACATGAGAGATTTTAGTAACCATAACTGCCCAAACCATAAAAAAAATGATGCAAGCCGCCATCAAAGAGAATGCCACTCCATTTTCTCAAGAAGCATTGATTGAAATATGTCAGAAACTATATTTTGAAAAAATGGCTAAAACTCTTAAGTTTTTAATGACTGAAAATACCCCATTACCCAAGAAGAATCCTCCATTTCCATCATCCATTTTCCCTGAAAAAGCCAAGAAAACTATCACAATTATCTCTTACTTTCCTTGTTATTACTTAGACCAATGGGTAGATAAAGCCATCATAGGATTCATGTCCATTTTCTCCAAAGATTCCAAAACCTCCATCATATTCAATTTCAATCAATTCATTGCAGATTCCATTCATGAGTAGTTTGTTAATTCCCCAACTGAAGATGTATTCAAATATGCCTCTATGTTAGTTTAGCTATTTTATATTCTCATGGAGACAAATTCAAGTTTTCATTACAGAAACTTGATGAGGAGGGGAATCAACAATCATTTATTTTTTGGAATACATTAGTGATGAAAGAACAAAAGGAATATTCATATAAGAAATTTACAGAATTGTTTCTACATCCAACACTCAATCTACTAACTAGCATTACAGAGCCCAGGATCATCGAAAAAATCAGAAAACTCTTGCAACTATCAGATCAAGCCAGAACGAGAGATTTGTATCTCTATCAAGATTACACAGAACTCAGAATCTATGGCTGTTAGATTCCCCCTTAAAAATTGCCAAAATTCCTCCCCATGAGGATTTTTGCATTAGAATACATCGGACAAATGATTAATGCTGATGAAGTACATTTTGTGTCTGCTAAAAATAATTCCCAATTTAAAATCAAAACACAGATAGGACCTTTTATCTGGAATATCAGAACAACAGGGGAAGAAGCAAACAAATTTCTGAAAGAGATGCAATTCAGCCTCAGTTTCACATGGTCATATGATCCAGTTGGTGTAATTTATAAACTAAGGGTAGAGAACAAATCTACACCTTATATTCATAATCACAGACCAAAAATTAAGAGATATATGAATCAACTTGAATGGACTGAGGGAAATTTACAGGAAGATGAAGAACAAACAATGTCTACATCAACATTACAGACTCCTATTGCACAGGAGAGAGCAAGAAAAAGGATAAAAGAAGATCAGTCATCTCCAATGACTGACCCATCCAGCAAAGAATTCAAAATCCATTACAAAAAGAAGACAAAGCTCAATCCAAAAGTCAATCCTAGCAAGGATTCAGAGAAATATGTTGTTATTATTACTCCTACTACTCCTACTACTCCAACATTTTCTCAAGATAACATCAAGTCATTCAAATTAGTACAATTGTTACAAGGGAAAAAGAGAAGACTATCTTTGATACCTTCAAGGAGATAAAATTGAAGAATGAAATGTTGAAGACCAGCACATACAATCATTTTTGGAAGAAAACTTCCAGCTCTCAGCTTTTGATTCAGAGAAAGGAAAAATGTAGTTTTCTTTTATTCAAGCATAAATTCCACAACCAAAGATAGCAGTAGATTACAAAAATAATGCATTTGAATTTTATACTAAGGATGTACATCCAATAGATTAAATGGAGGTACATGAACAAACTGGTGAGATGATTTCATCCACTCTCACTAACACTGCTATGAGTTTTTCAAAATTGTTGGTTTCTTTGGCTTATGTCCAATCATAGCTGAAAATAGAGAAAGTTTCTTCATTGGCTAAATACACAAGAATCAAAACTCTGGAAGACTTGGTGATTAAATTCAGATATGATACTTCCAATGTCAATGCATTAGAAGAGATCATCAAAAAGAAAAATGTTGACATATCAGCATTAAGGAAGCAATTGAAGATTCCAGCCACGGAAGATCCTCTGGCAAAAGACATTGAAGAGACTGAATCCAAAAAAGCAGAAACGATGAAGTTGATTATGGAACAAAATGCTCAAATAAAACAGATGGAATCATAAATGGGGAAAATGATAAAGGAAACGGAACAAACAACAAAAAAATCTAAAGTTCCTTCAGAAGCAATGCCTCTTGCAGTTATTCCTACAACCAAAAATTCTACAACAAGTACTGCATATGGAGCTGAGAAGCTCAATAAAGCAGTGAAGAATATGTCAATTTAGGAAGAAGAGATAAAGAAACTACAAGACCAAGTACAATTGTTAAAATATCAGAAGTCCAGAGATGAAAGTTCAGATGCAGCTGAAGCACAGAGAGCTAAAAATATAATTGAGAGATTGCAAAAAGAAAAAAGGGAATCAACCATTTGAAACACTTTGGGCCAAGTAAAATAAATAATATGGGCAGATATCATGGAATATATTAGTGAAATTTGGCCAATTATACAGATTATATTTGAACAAAAGGAGTTGATACAGAAAGAAAATGAGGCCATTGTAACAATTAAAGCACGACATGGAGATAAACCTACTACATCAAACAACATTATCAAATTTCTGAACTCAAAGAACATGTATGAGTTGGATTATTTGGGCATAGATGATAGAACAGAAACAATCCTTGAGGTAAAGAAGGTTCTCACAAAGAAGAATTTAATTCTTCAGCTTGAGGAGAAGTGTCACATTCTAGAAATCACAATGCATAGATTTTTCAGCAGAATAGAGCCTCTGACACAGAAGGGATTTCCTTCTCTGTTTGTAATTAATGACAAACTTATGACCAGAGAATATTATTGGAGAATAATTAAAGAAATTACTAGATATACCGCCAAATTTTCAAACATCAAAGGCACAATGACAGGAAGAGCGTTGTTGGAAACATTGAGCAATGATATTTTTATTCAGTATGAGATAAAACACGTTTTCGTGGTGACGCCCACTTTTTCCAAGTACACTGAAATGGATGAAGTTTATTGTAAGGTAATAAAATTGACCATCCTGGATGAAAAGCGCTGGGAAAAATTGTGTGAATTTCAAGAATAAATGGTAGAAGAGAAAAGTCAAATTTTTTTTAGATCATCAATCAGCTGACAGGTAGCGCACTCCACAATTCTCTCTTTTCAGCAACCGTTTTCTGTTAGAGCAACGCCAACACATCCAATCGACTTTATTTCCATGTTCCAGTTAGAGTCTAATTTGGCAAATAAAACAATATATGTTACTGTGGAGCTTTTGTACACTTTTTGATGAAATCAAAGAATTCGCAATAGATATTGTGAGATTCATGTGGTATTTATTTTGAGATTCATGTGTTATTTCACTTCCATTTCAACTTATATATGAAAATATTACTAGTTTATAAACATAAATAAATAATATGCTCTGTTTATTAATATTTTCACAAATGTCTATTTCTTCTGAAGAATAAATTCATTTTATATGCTCATTCAGACTCCTACCTTCTCTAGCATCACATACACAACGACAAATTAAATGTGCTCAATAAGTCTACCTATCTTGCCTTATTTTATTCTCTCCAATTCAGTCTTTGAAATCAGCTTCAGTTTCATTGATCATTATTTTTATCCAACAAACAAATTATAAAAAAAAATTCAAACATATTAACTTATATCTAGCCTAAAATTTGGTACGCAGCCTTAAATTGAATATTTTATAAAAGTGACATAGAGAAAGCCCTCTCTAGTTAGGTAGGGCTAGATACCTAGCTAAAAGTTGGTTTGTGGTAACCTTTCTTCAATCTTATTTTCAACCTAGGAAGTTGGGGAGAGTGATAAAATTTTTGGCACTGTTTCCAGGGAAACGATTGCTAAATATTCCCTAGGAAGATTTTTCTGAATAGGCTGAAGTCAAAACCTGAGCCAAAATATATAATTAGGATCTTAAGCTGGCTCCTAAAAGATATACCAGGTCAAACCATGACCCTAATCCATCACCACTTGTATATAATCCTTAAAGTATTTTGAGAAAACATAAAACTAAGTCTCGACAGCCGGGAAGAGTTTTTCCTCCACCGATTTAATCAAATTCCCTGCCTACGAGGTTTGTTTGAGAATATTTGGATTTTTCTCCATAATCTGAAAAATATTTAATTAGAACCAAGTCTGAAACTTTTCTCTCAGAGGCTACTTTCGATCCTTTTGATTTTGAGTCTTTTACACCATTTTTTGAAACCTTTGAGTCTGAAACCGATACTGAAGTTTGGTCCAATTTCCATAAGTTTAAAGGCTTAGTAGATAAATTTCAAGAAACTTATGAAGAGGCCTATTTTCAATATCATCAACAGACTTTTGGTACATCTTTTACCTCATCTTCTCATACAGCTACACCATTTGTTCCTCCTTTCATTCCATCTTTACCTTTACAAAATTTTATTCAATTCACATCACAATTAACACCTCCACCACCTCCTCCATTAACCATGGCCAAATTTTCTCCACTGATTCTACTAGGTCAGCTTACTTGTCTACCTCAAAACTATTGTTAGAGGCTATCTCTCTTTGATGGAACAAAAGAAATTACAGCCTATCAGCATGTGGCTAAAGTAATTGATTTTATAGACCTTGAAGAAATAGACAATGATGATGCTAAGATGTGTATTATTGCTCAATTTTTTTCTGGAGAAGTAAATAAATGGTTACGCTCTCTTGGAGCTGGTATAATTGGTACCTCACAATAGCTGATTGATTTATTCATGGAAAAATGGAAAGAGAAGAAAAATCCACTGCAAATTCTAGCTGAATATAATGCACTGAAAAAGAATACAAATGAATCTGTCAAAGAATTCACAGATATGTTTAACAAGATATATGATTCAATTCTGATAATATCAAGCCTCCCCTAGGCATTGCTTTACTCCATTATCTTGATGGTTTTGATCCTGACATGTTCTATCAGCTGAGGGAGAGAAACCCATCAACTTTGGAAGAAATGCAAATAAATGCAGTGAGTGTAGAGGCCAATCTGATTATTAAAAAGTCCAAGGTAAAAACAGAGAAAATAGTCACAATAAAAGAAGAAGCATCCACTTCATCAGAAGGAAAAATTGATACTTTGATGAAATGATGGATAAGATGTCCAGTGTTGATCGACAAGCTGAAACTTCTATAAGAAATCCCAATTTCAGGGGTCAAAATTAGCAACCCCAATACAAGATCAAACAAAGGGAATAAAGGGGTAAATATCCACAAATTCAATAGCAAGTTCGAACACCATTCTAGCAAAATTATGATGAAGGCCCTGATGAAGATGATGAAGAAGAAATTTCTAGGGAAAACCATTTGTTTGAGGAAAATCAGAAACCTTTCTTCCTCACTGAAGAAGATTAATATTCTGCAGAAATTTGTGCATCAGAAGACCAACAATATGTCATGTCAAATGAAGACTTAATGTGCACTGAATATTATCAGAGAGGATATCAAAATTCCCTCACCCAAGTTCAAAGGCAGGATGGTTTGAGGAGTAGAAATGTTCCTCTAATTTCCAATCAAAAGAAGAATAAATCTCAAACCAATACTCAACAAAAAGAATTTGTTTCTCCAAATAGAACCAAAGAAAATGCACTTGCTACTTATACCTCTCCCAAAGCTAATGAAGAATCCACTAGTTATCAAAGAAAATTTCAAGAAGTTCAAGAAGGAGGACAAAAGAAATATTCTTAATCCAAAGAACCGCTTGAAAAGAAAGACACATCACTGAAAGAGGTAGATAAGCATCCTGCTCATTTTTCCCTTGAAAATGAAATTGTTAAATTGAAAGTATTTATTCCTCTGATTGAGATAATGAAGAATGATCAGTACAAGTTTCAAGTTGCTAAGTTTCTTAGAGTTGATCAAACATTTGATATGGTTAACTTGAGTGATGATCATTCTGAGCTTCTTTTGATCCTGCTGTTGATGGCAAATCATAATATAGTGAAGTTCCTCCCTTTTACTTAAGCCTCAAGATCCATGATTTTATTCTTCATAATGCAATTCTTGACTCTGGGTCATCCCACAATCTCATGCCTAAAGCCATTATGGACAAATTAGGACTAGACATCACAATACCTTACCATGATCTCTATTCATTTGATTAAGGGAGGGTGGAATGTCTTGGTCTTATCAAGGATTTAGTGGTCCCATTAGAGCAAATTCCAACCAAGAATGTCCTCATGGATGTTGTTGTGGTTGACATACCACCTAGGTATGGAATTCTAATTTCTAGATCATGGGGAGAAAATCTTAGAGGAACATTGCAGCTTGACTTTTCATATGCAACAATTCCTATCTTTGGACAATTCAGGAAACTTTGCAGAGAAAGAAAGATTAAGTATATGATTAGTAGTAGAGAAAAGTCTAAAAACCATCCCATTCATGTTGTACATACAGATTTAGAATCTTTTATTTTATTCAATGAAGAATGCTCAACATCTTCAAAGTTTTTGATTGAAGAAAAATAAAAAAATCCAGAAAATTCAAATTTTGTTTCAAAATTGGTAGAGACAAAATTTTGTAAAATAGTGCCAAAAAGTTTAGAATTGAAGACATATCCTCAAGAATAAAATAAGAAAACAACAGACAAAACATAAATTATATATATAGCAAAGGTATTTCAAACAAAAAACAAAATCATCCATCTAATTTGCACCTTCCAGATGGAGAAAAGAGTCTATGAACTATATATTTTGATGGAGCCATGGGCAAAGAAGGTGTTGGCATTGGAATATGGATTCACAACCCAATAAATAAATCATTGGACATCCCTCCAAATGTTAGAATGTATTCCTACAAACTAGCATTTGAGTGCACAAATAATGAAGCTAAATATGAAGCCTTGACTGCTAGCCTAAAATTTTAAAAAAATCTTGGTGCAAAGAAAATTTCTGTATACGGTGACTTCGAGTTAGTTATCAAGCAAGTAAAAGGAGAATATCAGGCCAAACATCCCAGAATGAGAGCTTACTGAAATGCAGTCCTAGATATTCTCAAAACATTTCGTGAATATAAATTGTCATTAATTCCTAGAGACAACAATGTTATTGCTGATTCTCTTGCCACTTCTGCTAGTATGTTCAAAATCCCATTGTATCAAAGAAAAAAATATGAAATAAATGTCAAACATCACCCTGTTGTCCCTGAAAATGTTCAATATTGGCAAGTGTTTCAAAGTGATGAGAAAATCAATAACTTCTTGCAGACAGAAGAAGAATTCATCAATGCCAAAATAGATAACCAGGAAATTCATGCTACAGAGATGCAAGTACTACAACTTAAGGACGATTATATTCCAAGAGGTTTGGTACCTTTGGAAGAACTTTTTTACCAGGATGATGTTGTAAGAAAGCCTACTATGTCACCAACATAAGTGGGAGTGGAATATCTAAATCTTGGCACTTTAGAAAAGCCAAAGATGGTGCAGATTTCAAAATCCTTGAGTCCATAAATGAAAGCTATGTATGCAATACTTATGTCTCAATTTTCAGATTTATTTGCTTGGGAATATTCAAATTTGAAGGTCTATGATAAAATAATTATTCAACACACTATTCCTTTGAAGCCATATCAAAAAACCATTTCGCCAAAATCTTAGAAGGATGAATCCCAAATTGTTTCCTTCTATTGAGAAGGAAGTAAATAGATTATTTGCCGCTAGAAAAATTGTTCCTATTCGTTTCTCAAACTGGATGTATAATCTAGTGCATGTGAGAAAGCAGATAGGAGAAATTTGATTGTGCATCGATTTTCGAAATCTGAACAAAGTATCATTAAAAGATAATTATCCACTACCAAAAATGGACCACATTCTGCAAAGGGTAGTTGGATTATCTAGACTTTCTTTGTTAGATGGATACCCAAGATACAATCAGATTCTTGTTCACCCAGATGATAAAAAAAATACAGCTTTAACCACACCTTGGGGTGATTTCATGTACACCAAAATGCCTTTTTGTTTGAAGCATGCAGGGGAAACTTTTCAAATAGAAATGGATATTCCTTTTTCCAATGAAAAATATTTTTTTGGTCATTTACCTTGATGATATCACTATTTTCTCAAAGGCAGATGAGCACCATTTGCAGCATTTAAAGACAATTTTTCAAAGATGCAGAAAGTTTGGTATTTCATTAAATCCAAAGAAGAGCCTTTTTGCTATGGACAAAGGTAAATTGTTGGGGCAGATTATATCTAAAGATGGAATAAGAGTAGATCCTTCAAGGATTGAATCAATTCATAACTTAGATTATCCTAGGAGCAAAAAGGGGATTCAATCTTTCAATGGTAAAATTACTTTTATGAGAAGATTTGTGTTACACAACATTTTGTCACTGTCCCTGCAATCCTCAACTCGCACATTGGAGGATCGTTTCTGTGACCAATACGCGGTGTCATGCTTTGAAAATAACATCCTCGCATCCCTTTTAATGAAGGCAACATTATTCTTGTTGACATTTCCTTAAGAAGAGCTGTAAAAATCCTTGTTATTGCCTTGGCGCGAGTAGCCCTTTACCTCCTCGCGCCGACCTGAGAATTTTACACTAAGCCCGCGTCACTTGGCGCTCTGTGCCAGAGTAACACCCGCGCCAAGCTATTTATGAAATTATTTTAAAAAATAGAGGCGGAGGTTCCATTCAAACCACCTCGGGGATGAGTCATTGGGAGTGATTGAACTGCAACAACCACGAGCTTCCTCCTTTAGTGAGTAGTTTCCACCTCCCTTGGAACACTCCTAAAGGATAGGCCTCCCTTCCACATTTGTAGGGATCCAAACCTCCTCCTTTTTATCTATATAAACAAGCCTTCTCCCTTTATGAAAGCTAGCTGAACAAAGAGAATTATACAGCTGAAGTGTTGAACTAGGAGAACTAAGCTATAGCTGAATAACTGAGTTATTGAGAAGGTATAATAAGGAGAAATCCATCGAGAGGTCCTTTATCCTATCCAAATTCCCTGACGAGATTTGAGACGTGCTTCACCCGAGCCTCGCTGGAGGAGACCGCAACGTTAGAGCATGGTTGTATCTCTTATTTCTACCTATTAATATAAGTGACTATTGTCTTGTTCCCGTCTTGTGTTTTATCTTTATCAAATGCAATATGCTAGTCCTCTCTGACTGACTACTAGATTTTGGATGAAATTAGTATGTGGGATATGGTTTTTGTTTTCTGATCTTTGTGCAGGTGTCCAAGCGCAATAAGCGAAGGGATTGTGACTTGCCGAATTGGGAGCGAGCAGTTCTCATCACCACTATGATTGCCGATAACAGCATTGGACCAGAGGTAGGCTATCTTATCGCGTCCTTTTTCATTCGAATATCTAGGAACCTACACCTTAGCATGATTCCTTGTTACTAGACCCACCCTAGGGCTAGAGGGATCATCTCTATCCACAGAGAGGATTTACCTACATAATAAGTTGGTGACTATGCTGGGGATCAGTGTGAGTTTGTCTTTGATCTTGTTGGGTCGTTTTTTTTGTTTTGGTCTTGTTTTTTACCTTCCTAGTTGTTTAATTGTACTTCAAACCGTTGTTCAGCTCCAGAGTGTCAAGATTGACCTCTGCTCTATTAATTTTTTCCCTTTTCATTGGTTAACTGGCTTGGCGCGGTTTTTCCCTGAATAGTCGCACCGATTGGCGCATGTTTCCTTTGTAGCACTCGCGCCATCGCCTGTTTGGCATTGAATACTGCCTCACAGTCGCGCCGACCCATGTGAGTTTTTTGGGTGTGAACTTTTCATAAGTTTTTGATTAGTTTCCTTTGTTTCTGGGTTCTTCTTGAGAGTAATTTAAGTGTTTTGGATTGTCTTTGATTGCTAGAAGCTCATTTCTTCAGTTGCTGTCCATTTCTTATCAGCGTGACTTGAGGTCTTAGGGTTTCTAAGTGCCTTGGTGCACTAAGCCTTTTGCTTGGAGAAGGAGTTTCTTGATAGTTGTTGAATTCGTTCCCTGTTCGATTTCTCTTGGTCTCTTTTATCCTTTTGAGTACGTTCATTGGTTGAATGATCATTGCTTTGCTTGTTTGATTTTTCTTCCTCTTACTCCAAGCACTGATTACATTGCTTGCATGGGTCATTTTGGAGATTTCCCTTTGATTTGAAAAGATTGTAGCATTGGTTTGGGTGTTGTTGTGTTTGTTTTATGTTGGAGGAGTCATTCTGTTTCAAATTTTTACATTCGCTCTCTCAAGCTAGTGTTTAGTTTTGTTTTTCATGTTATTTAGTGCATTGTTTGCTCTATTTCATTGAAAAAACCAAAATATTGCATTATTTTTTCTTTGAAAATGAAACATTCTCTCGCACAACTACCATTACATAGGCTAGGAAAGAGTTTTGTTTTCCGTAGATTGCATTAGATGCATTAGCAGATGTTTTCGCATGATTTCATTATTCGCTATTACTTGAAAGTTTTCTTTCCTTCTCGTAGATAGCTTTCACTGAACAAAAATGGTATCCTTCTGCATATATTTGTGCATTTAGGAAGATTTCAGATCCGACATACGTTAAGGCCTGGAAATTGAAACTTAATTAAAGATCAACCTTAAAATATATTTCAATTAACCTAAGGCAACATTGAAACCTAATGAAATATTCTAGTGGTCTAAGTTAGAGACGTGTTTCGACGTCGTTAAACCTAGCAGCTGTCGCTTGCCCTCTGGAATTAGACAGCGCTAGCACGGACTTGTGCTCCCCGTACCATCGAGTATATAAAGGGAGACCCTCATAGGTTGTAATCCTTTATCCATAGGAAGCCGAGTTTGCTGCCCTGTAATTGTGATACACCGAACACAGCATTCGGGGAGACTACCTACACGTACGCTAAGTCCTTTGTCATTTCTCTTTCATTTGATCGCCAAGGTGTATATTGTAGTTCATAGAAACTTGGTACACCCTCTTGCTTAGATTACCTGAGTAGTCATTTTGGTCTTTTCGTGACTCTCTAAAAGTGAAAATATCCTCGAGCGCTTGTAATTTCATGCTCGTTTCAACCTGAAAGTGATAGAGTCACCTTTTGCCCATTTCTTGACTCTTAAAATATGAAACAACAGAGTTTTGTTTCAATGTCTTAAAAAATTAACTGCCCATGAAATATTCTTGGTTAAAGTTATCTTCCTTAGTATTTTGTTTTAAGGTTGCTACCAATGGAAACGTTTCCGGAGTTTACCAACCAAGGAATCCCCTCTGAAGGGAATCCTGGTCCTTTTCCTACTTTTGGGAATGTTGGTGCTCCTTATATGGAAACATTGTCCCTTCCAAGGTTAACTGTTGGGTTTCCTATTTGGTTATTCTCGACCTCTGTGGTCTCGAGTATTCCGCCCTCTGTACAACCATCTCCTCCACCTGAACAACATCATGTTGATTCTAAAGTGGCCCTCTCCCCTTCTTCGTCTGTTTCTTTGTCCTCCTCTTCTACTTCGCCTGGTGAAAGTTTGGATTCCAGTAACCAGGTGGCTAAGAAGAAGAAGAAGAAGACAAAGAAGAAGAAGTTAGATAAGCGGGAGGCTAATGCTGCAGTTATTGCACCTAAGAAACCTTCTGTTGATAAAGCATCCAACCTTCCATGGAAAGTCAAATTCCCTTGCATGTTGTGCAAAGGTGACCACCTTCTTTGAGATTTCCTCGGCGTTCCCAAGGTACTTGAAGTATGGTCCGACAGTCATCCACCGTTGCCTTTGGCTCCGGAAGTCATATTGGTAGCACATCTTCGACTGGTGCTAATAAGACTCATAAGAAACAGGGTAAAATTACCAATCCCTGTAAGTTTTGTGAAGGGCATCATCCCATTCACCTTTGTTCTTACATGGATGAAGCCACAAAAGTGCTAGACGACTATTTTTTCTGCACCCTGCCTTTCAGCTGGTTACCAGAAATTTTCTTTGAGTCCTCCACTAGTTTATTCCATGATTGGTCAAGATTCATCCTTTGTCGATCCCGCTCCCCTGAAAATTCAAATTCAAGAATCCGTTCCCGACCAACCATTGGATGTGGAATCAGTCGACTTGATCCCGCCTATGGTTCATCAGGTCTTTTCCGTCAAGAGTGGATCTCATCCCCCTCACGTTCCTCTTGTTTCTTCAGATTCCTCGGACTTGGAGAAAGATCATCCCGTCCCCGTGATTCAAGAATTTGCTCCTCCTACTCCCATCATGGAGGTCTAGGAGGATGCTCCTCTTGCTCCGGTAACACCAGGGGAAGACCATCTGAGTTCGTTGGTACCCCCTCCAAGTAGTTAGGTCACTTCCTTCGATTGGAGTCGATTCACAGGATACTGCCTTCCTTCTTATGTGCCTTTTAAGATCACGGTACAGACCTTTGATGTGGTCGTACCCAACACCATTATAGATGAAGGTGCATCTGTTAGTATTCTATCTTCCACTACTTGGCAAGCTTTTGGTTCTCCACCAGTTGTGCCTGTTACACAAAATCTATTGGCCTTTAACAGAAGAACCAGTCAACCATTAGGGATCCTTCCAAAGTTGCCTATTACTTTGGGAGGGAAAACCTTCTATATAGACGTGATGGTTGTTCCAGGCCCCTTGGATTTCAATTTACTCTTGGGGCGCGACTATACTTATGCCATGGGTGCACTTGTCTCTTCCCTCTTTCGTATGATCTGTTTCCCACAGAAAGGTCGAATCGTGACCATTAATTAGCTTTCATTGTTTGGTCCTGACGTGACATCTGGTCCACCATCATCCTTTCCGGGTCTTTATCCACCGGTTGTATCTTCCCCACCATAAGTTAATTATGTGGCTACCTGTCCCATGCCCACATTCAGTGATGGTGCCGTTGTGCATCGTATGCTGGGGGCATTGGGTCCTGATTTCTAAGATGTTGTTTTCCCATCTGGTGCAGAACTCTTGGAATCCATGACTTCTTATTCATCATGATGAAAGGTTGTCGGAGCATGGTTCGTTTTTCTTGTGTCAAGATCCCTAAAAAATGAAACAAGGTTGTCGGAGCAAAGTTCACTTTTCTTGTGTCAAGCTCCTTAAAAAATGAAACAAGGTCCTCGGAGCAGAGTTCATTTTTCTTGTGTCAAGCTCCTTATAAAATGAAACAAGGTGTCATGAGAATAGTTCTCTTAATGTGTCAACCTTGTTAAAATAATGAAACACTTTCCTGTTCAATTCGAGTCTTTGATCAGATCTCGTAAAATCCTAGTCGAGTCTTTCTCTTGATCTCGTACTTTGAACCTTCACTCCATCTGCCTTTCATATGGAATGAATCTTGGGGGGAATGTACCTCGAATTGAGTCACCATGCTGGGGGCATGCCTATTTTTTCAAGCATAGTTTATTTCCGTTTCAAGCTTGTATAAAAATGAAACCGATTTCAGGAATAGTTTATTTCCGTTTCAATCTTGTATAAAAATGAAACTGGTTTCACGCATAGTTTGTTTCTGTTTCAAGCTTGTGTAAAAATAAAACCAGTCTCAAGCATAGTTTATCTTTGTTTCAAGCTTGTGTAAAAATGAAACCAATTTTCAAGCATAGTTTCCTGATTTCGAGCTTCGTAAAAATGAAACCATTCCACCTCTCGTGATTGCCATTTTATCAGCCTGTTTTCCCAGATGAGCCTTGGTTTTCTCATTCCATCGTCACCATCTACTTGGCCAATCATATGCCTTCACTTGGTTGTTTTACCCATTCCTAAGGAACCGCTGCGATGAGTGGTCTTGCTAGCCAACCTCTTAACCTTTACTTGTTCTGAGCAGTTCTGCCATTACCAGAACCAGTTGCTACCCTTTATACCACTTGTTCCTCCACGAGGAGTCATCTTTCAGCTCTTTTCTGACTCTCTAACATTGGAAATATTTTCGAGATGCTTGTCATTTTGAACTGGTTAAATGGTTTCGAAACGATATCTACCCAGTATACGTTTAACCCTTTTTCGGGTTGGGATGGATTATTTACGAAAAAGGAATACCTTAGCCTATCACAACTAAGAGGTTCTCTTAGACATATTTTTCTACCTTTTCGGATCTATGAGACTACCTACGAAAAGGGACTGTTGGAATTTTCTTTTCTGCCTTCTTTTGAAACTCTCTAAACATGAAAAGATGTTGAGTTCTTCCTTTGTCAGACTCGTTAAACCCTAATGACATCGGACTTTGTCACCATGATGTTATTCGAGTTCTTCCTTCCTAGGGCTCATAAAATGTACTAGGATGGATTTGTCCAAAGGAAAAAATTATAGTGCAAGCATATGCTATCCCCTTCAAGCTTGTTTTCAAAAATAATTGGGGTACTTGCCAGAAATGGTGGGGGAAAATGGAACCAGATTTTAGTTGTGTAGGCAGTATGTCGTTCTTGAACATGGCACTTGTCTGCATTCGTGTCGGCTTGGGGACATCTCATTTCGTCATTTTTTCCTCCATGGGTTTGGGTAATCTTTTTTGACCTCTCATTTTCTCTTTCCCATGTCATCATGACCTCAAATCCTTTGATGTCAAATACTACCAAATCCAGTGTCGTGCTGCTGATACGTTCAAGAGAAGTTTGCCTTTGCAGTTTTCAACCTCCCTCTGATTCTCTGTTGGTCTTGATTCACAAACATCATATTCCTCTGTCTCGTGTCGATGATGTGGGAAACATTATGGCTCTCCTTCGACTAGGCCACTTCCTGTCGACTTCAACTCATTATCCAAGAATTTGATCTAGAGACTCCCTTCCGATACCTTGGAGCTTGCATGCCTCAATGGCAGGATCTTCGCATTCGACGCAAGGTCTACATCATTGGCCTTCGATCAACCGACTCTGCGGGTGTTCGATGCCAGATCACTATTCACATTCCATGGATTGTACCTTTCGTACCTTAAGAGCCATTGTCGTTGTTGGTGGTTCCTCTCGCGTCTGTTAACATCTTCCATCATTGGCTGGTAATCAGACGATTTTCTTGCACATTCGACTTCAACTCACATATTCGCATGCTTGAATTTGTACTTGTCGGATCAAGATGGAGCGCAAGACCCTGGATTTTGTCTGATAAAATCCAGGCTGCGGGTTCTTTGTGGATTATCATGATTTATTGCATGACTCTTTGATTGGATGGTTACAACCATACCTGAGTCTATTTGTTGATCTTTATTGCTGGATGGCTACATCCATACCTAGATCTCAGTTTTTATATACTCTATTATGGATGGCTGCGCCCATGCCACATGTTCATGTATCAGAGATATCAGTTGTATTTGTAATTGCAATTTTTCCGAGAGTGGTGTTTGGTTTGAACACGTTCTCATAAAGCATTTCGCTCCTCCCTCTCCCTCAGACCTCATGCTTTAGGGGCATCTGTTACACAACATTTTCTCACTGTCCCTGTAATCCCCAACTCGCACATTGGAGGGTCATTTCTATGAGCAATACGCGGTGTCATGCTTTGCAAATAACATCCTTGCATCCATTTTGATGAAGGAAACATTCTTCTTGTTGACATTTCCTTAAGTAGAGCTGTAAAAATCCCTGTTTTTGCCTTGGTGCGAGTAGCCCTTTACCTCCTCGCGCCGACTTGGGAATTTTACACTAAACCTGCGCCACTTGGCACTCTATGCCAGAGTAACACCCGCGCCAAGCTATTTATGATTTAAAAAAAAATAGAGGCATAGGTTCCATTCAAACCACCTCAGGGATGAGTAATTGGGAGTGGTTGAACTGAAACAACCACGGGCTTCCTCCTTTAGTGAGTAGTTTCCACCTCCCTTGGAACACTCCTAAAGGATAGGCCTCCCTTCCACCTTTGTAGGGATCCCAACCTCCTCCTTTTCCTCTATATAAACAAGACTTCTCTCTTTATGAAAGCTAGCTGAACAAAGAGAATTATACAGTTGAAGTGTTGAACTAGGAGAACTAAGCTATAACTGAATAAGTGAGTTATTGAGAAGGTAGAACAAGGAGAAATCCATCGAGAGGTCCTTTATCCCGTCCGAATTCCTTGACGAGATTTGAGAAATGCTTCACCCGAGCCCCGCTGGAGGAGACCACAACGTCAGAGCATGGTTGTATCTCTTCTTTCTACCTATTAATATAAGTGACTATTGTCTCGTTCCCGTCTTGTGTTTTATCTTTATCGAATGCAATATGTTAGTCCTCTCTGACTGACTAGTAGATTTTGGATGAAATTAGTATGTGGGATATGGTTGTCATTTTCTGATCTTTGTGCAGGTGTCCAAGCGCGATAAGCGAAGGGATTGTGACTTGCCGAATCGGGAGTGAGCAGTTCTCATCACCACTACGATTGCCGAAAACAACATTGGACCACAGGTAGGCTATCTTATCGCATCCTTTTTCATTCGAATATCTAGGAACCTACACCTTAGCATGATTCCTTGTTACTAGACCCACCCTAGGGCTAGAGGGATCGTCTCCGTCCGCAGAGAGGATTTACCTACATAACAATTTGTTCCCAATCTTGCTAAACATTTGAGGCAAATTAATGACATGTTGAAGAAAGATACTGAAGTAAAATGGTTTGAGGAAGTGAAGAAGTCATTTAATCAAGTCGAGTTAGCTATATCTCATGCTCCCATTCTCATTAGCCCAGACAATACACTTGATTTTATAATTTTTTCATTTGCTTTAGAGCATACACTTGCTGTTGTTTTAATGCAAAAGAAAAATCAAAATACAGAATATCCCATTGCTTTCTTTAGAAAAACAATAAGAGATTTTGTATTAAAGTACAATATCATAGAGAAACAAGCTTTAGCATTAGTCAAAGCATTGAAGGATTTCAAAGTCTACATTTTACATTCCCATGTCATTGCTTATGTGCCAAATGTTGTTGTTAAAGAAGTTCTCACACAGAATGATCCATAAGGTCGTAGAGGTAAATGGATTGTTCCCTTGCTAGAGTATGATTTGGAGATTAATCCCAAAAAATTAATCAAAGGACAAGGCCTAGCAAAGTTGATGGGAGATTATAATCTTCAGGCCTTAGACATAAACTTCATTATTGCACTGTCTGATGAAAAAACTGTTGAAACATTACTTGAGATAGCTGAAATATTTTCTTTATCTCCTTAGCATGTTGATATTTTATATATTTTGAAACATTTGAATCCTCCTCCTATCATGCCAAGTAGTAAAGCAATATCATTGAAGTTAAAAGCACTGAAATATTGGATTCTGAATGGTGTCCTATACTAGAAAGATCCTGGTGGAATATTTTTGATCTGTTCAGTTAAAGGTGAAGTCAAGAAATTCATGATAGATTTCCATAAGGGTGACTGTGGCGGTCATCCTTATTAGAAAACCACAACAAATAAAATTTTGAGAGCAAGTTTTTATTTTCCCACCTTATTTTCTAATGTCTACAAAACAATCAATAACTATCACGAGTGTCAAATATTTCAAGGAAAAAGTAAACTTTTACCTTTTCCTCTTAAACCAATTGAAGATCAAGCACCGTTCCAACAATGGGGACTTGAATTTATTGGTGAAATTCATCCTCCGTCTTCAGCTCAACACAAATGGATTCTCACTACTACAGATTATTTTACCAAAGAAATTGAGGCTATCCCCACTAGACAAGAAACTGATTCTGTTATCATTTAGTTTCTTGAAAATAATATTCTGTCTCGATTT
This sequence comes from Pinus albicaulis, assembly GCA_034641835.2. Lineage (NCBI taxonomy): Eukaryota > Viridiplantae > Streptophyta > Pinopsida > Pinales > Pinaceae > Pinus > Pinus albicaulis. The sequence continues at coordinate 1,603,766,754 of CM076584.1, read as the reverse complement.
GGTTGTCCATACAAGATTATCACTGATAATGTAGCCTCTTTCAAATCTAAGAAGATGATTGATTTTTGTGATAAATATCACATTAGACTTGGTCATTCTATTGCATATTATCCTCAGGGAAATGGAATTGCAGAATCATATAATAAGTCTTTGGTGAATATTATCAAGAAGATGTTACAGGAAAACAAAAGGAATTGGCACAAGAAGCTTACAAATGCTCTGTGGGTTGATAGAGTGAGCACAAAAAGATCAATTAGAATGCCTCCATTTCAGCTTGTTTATGGAGTTGACACTGTTTTCCCTTCTTCCTTGGTTGTTCCGGTAATGAAGATTTTGCAGGAGGTTTACAGTGAGCCTAATGACATTTAGAGAAGGATCAGTCAGATGATACATTTGCAACAATCAAGAGATGAATTTTTCAGAAATACTTCAAAGCTGCATGACAAAATTAAAATGATTTTTGACAGAATAACAAAGGTTGATGACGCCAAGATTGGAGATATTGCACTAAGATGGGATTCCAGATATGAAGATAAGGGCAAGCATGGAAAATTTTACAATATGTGGAAAGGAAATTACATGATCATAGCATTTAGAGGAAACAAGGCATTTTTTCTAGAAGATCTTGAGGGGAAGGAAGTGCTGGGAGGAACTATCAATAGTAGGTTTCTAAAGCATTATATTTCTTGAAATCTTGAGGAAGAAATTCACTGTCATTGTATATACCAATTTACATTTGATATCCAAGCAAACACATGAATTGCTGCAGAAGTTTGAAGCCCGAGGAAAAGGCCATAAGACTCCTAAAAAAACTCTTATTTTCTTTTAAAGTTCATAGTTTTTAGTCAGTTATTGAGTCACAGTCAAGTCAGTTTTTTCTAATTAAGTATTTTCATTCTATTTAAAGTTTTTCATAATCTAGTTGACCCCATGCCCAATGGTAAGGCTACCTTATCTACGGTGTTCGTGACACCTCCTGAAGGAGATGCCATCCCCAGCTAGAGCCAATGTTAAGTCAGTTTATTAGTGTTAAAAAATAGTTCTTTTGATATTTTTTTCATCAGGTCATTAGTCAATTTTTTTTCTTTTTCAGTTAGTTTTCAGTAGTAATTTTGGTCACTGAAGAAGTCTTATCTCGGTATGTTGCTCCTTCACATCATTTCATCTCCATTTAGAGGTCTAAAGTCACATTTTTCCATCTCATATAGGTTAATTAAATATTTTTAACTGCCTATGGAAAATATTTACATTTCCATTATCAAATAAAGCAGTTTTTCTTTTGTTCTATTCATAAAGTCTGGTTAAAGGAGCACACAGTTTTTTACAGTTCGAATAAAACTCTGCATGTCACAGAGATCTCATAATCTGTTTTTGTATTCATGAAGAAAGGAAAAACATTGTCGAGAAAGTTATTTCATACCACATGATTTATAACTATTTATTCTTCAAAAATATGAAATATCATTCCCATGACCATAGGACTCATCCTATTCGTCATCCTCTATTACCCATCTGACGTGTTACATACCACTACCCCGTCACCTATCCAAATCATATCACACTTATTATCCTTCCTACCCCACCATTCGTAAACCACCGTTGTATATTAACTACCACCTATCTCACCATTCATCCACCACACCATGATCTAATCCAACAGACCACACATAATTTCGGCCCCCCTTCATCATTCGAAACTTAACTTTGGGGGGGGGGGGGTTTCTGAAATGGGTGGTTTTATAATTCGACCCTACCGCTACGTGGCAACCCCACATGATTTTGTACCCCCCTCTCACAAAACCACTTACCATCGATGGCCCCTCTGAAATTATGCTTACCCGTCGGATGAAAACCGCCTAATCCGCCCACCATTCGTGTCATACCACATGGACTGTGCCATTGTCCAATCAAATGAATTTCCGCGCTCATATAACCGTTAGCGAATTAAATTCAATGCTAACTGTTAAAGATAACGTACTCGCGCCTCTTTGAACATGAATTAAGCCAGAATGTTTATAAAATCATCCTAAATAACCTGTTTAAACCTTCATTTTTCTATTCACTCTGCTTTGTAGAAGATAATTACAAATTCACAAAGATCACTAGAACTCTAAAACAACAATCTGACCACTGTTTAAAGCATTGTTTGCAACTCTCGACATTTCTTCCAATTTGCAGAGCCTTCTCTCAGTCTCGATGTCCGTTTTTCCATCAGAAAATATCCTCCGCCATTCAAACAGAGCCAGTCATGCCTCCAAAGAACAAAGGACCGGAAGTACCAGTAAGTCTTATACTTCATCCTCAAATTGACATCTATCATATACCATCAGTAGACAAAGATCATAAGATTCATGAAACCCTATATGAGCTTGAACTGTTTGAAATGTATTGATGGTTAGAAGATAAATTTCTTGATAAATCTAATGATATCAGGCTGTGGGATTCAAAATTGCCTCATTATATCTTTCCTCACAGCCATAGTGCCCCAGAATTTGTCAGAAAATGCCAAGCCTAATATGTACCCTGTTGGAACATGGTCTCCTGCAATGCCTCCAAAGAACAAAGGACCGGAAGTACCAGTAAGTCTTATACTTCATCCTCAAATTGACATCTATCATATACCATCAGTAGACAAGGATCATAAGATTCATGAAACCCTATATGAGCTTGAACTGTTTGAAATGTATTGATGGTTAGAAGATAAATTTCTTGATAAATCTGATGATATCAGGCTGTGGGATTCAAAATTGCCTCATTATATCTTTCCTCATAGCCATAGTGCCCTAATTTGCCGAAATGCCAAGCCTAATATGTACCCCCGTTGGAACATGGTCTCCCCAAGTCACAAGGCGGTTGACTGGCGGTTGTCATTGATGTCAACCCAAGCAGCACCAGGGGCTAACCCAATATTGCATGGGAATTTTTACCTACCAAATTGATATATTTTGGGTCAATAATTCTTTTGATGGTTTCTACTTGTTGAGATGTTTCCATTGATATATGGTACGCCATGTAATTCTTCATGGTTTGAGAGATATTCATGTTCGAAGTTTGTACCCCAGTTAGTGGGCTAAAACCCCATGGGGTTGGAGCATGGGTCATTGGAAACTCATAATTAATATTTTTTAAGCTCCCAAAATCCCTCCCACGTTCACTTGTTGAAGCCCCTCTCAACCTAAGCATTTATATAAATTGTGATCCTCATTTCCTCCTTATCCAAGGGATTTCGCCATCTAAAACAGGTCATCGTGGCATTTTCGCTCTAAAAAATTTTCTACGAAGGTTCAGAAGCTGAAATTTTTATGAGGAAAAGCCGAAATCCGAGGAAGATGTTGTAAAAATTTCATATCAAGGTGCGCAACATTTTTGGAGATATGATATGTGGAAGTCAGGGTTTTTGCAGGGTCCTTAAATTCATCTCAAAGAAGTGACCTTGGTAAAATCGTCATAACTCTCTCTCCGAGTATCGGATTGAAATTCCGTAAAAATTAGTAGATAGTGCACAGTCTTTAGTTTTTTCTCTATCAATTTCAGAACCAAATGAAGAAACAGTGACACGTGGCATGTCGTACAAGTGCGCTCTGCTGAAATAGTCCATAATTAGGGCATTGTGAAATATTGGGCATAACTCTCCTTTGAAGAATCCAAATTGGGTCAAACCTGTGGAATTGGAAAGATGACTCAGAGGGATACTACAAGACCGAAAATCAAATATTGAGAATATAAAATAACAAAGATACACCAGATTCAATATCGAGCTCCTAGAAGGCAAAGAAAAAGCTAGATCATGTGTTGTCAAGGGTTCCAAAGGACCAGACTTTCTAGGGCACAAATAAAAGCAAGGTGCAGCAGAGGGTAGCATGAAAAGAGCGTCAATCAAGGTGCATAATAGCAGCAAGAAGTTCATCCTATGAAGTCTTCAAGTGGGCAACACTGCATACAATCATTGTAAAGGTATCATTGTACTAAGTCATTGTAAATACATTATTGTAAAAATTGTACTAGTATCTTTCTGCCAAGGGTTGAAGAGGCAGTGTTGGGAGGTCTAGGATCATCATTAGGTGGTTGTGTCAAAGTTGGGGTTATGGTCTAGTATATATTCTTCATCTACATCATTATATATCATTGTAAAGTGGACCATTTTCCCTGGTATGGGAGTCCATTCTTATTTTATTCTTCTATAGGGTGCTAGGGTGGTGCTAGGGTGAGTTGTAGCTCATTGGGTGTTGGGGAATCCATTCAGTTGACTACTGAAGAATCTCGGGCGTTGGAGCATCCATCTAGTGGGAGTTGGAGAAGGATGCTTTTCTAGATTCTAGGAAGTTGGAGCTTTATTTTCAATTGGAGTTGAATATTAAAGAATTATTAGAAAAGCATTAGGTGGTTTTTGTCTCGGAGTGGGTTTCCACCTTAAAAACTGTGTGCATTTGTGTTCCTCTTGTTTACAGCTATAATTGTACTAACACTTATAATAATTGTAAATTAACTAATGCTCTAATTGAAAGGAATACTGATTTACCCACCCCCCCCCCCCCCTCGCCCCTCTCAGTATTTCCAACAATTGGTTTCAGAGCTTGGTTCCTTCAATAGTAGTTTAACAGCTAGAAGGAGGTCATGGAGCATACCAAGAATGGTGTACCTCTATTCAATGAAAATAATTATGCACTCTGGAAAGGAAGAATGGAGGTCTATCTCTTCGCGCAAGGTTACGAAGTATGGGACACTGTTCAAAATGGATTTACATCAACTACATATGAACAAGGTAAGAAGAATTTGGTAAATGATGCAAAAGAAAAGAATATTATTATCAGTGGACTTATTGAATTTTCTTATCATAAGGTGTTGGGTTGTAAAACTGCCAAAAATGTATGGGACAAGCTTGAGAATATATATGCAAGTGACTCAAATGTCAAAGAAGCAAAGCTTCAAATATATAGAGCAAAATTTGAGCAACTCAGAATGAAAGAAGATTGCAACATTGCTGCATACTTCCAATACATTGATGAAATAACCAATACTCTGGAAGGATTGGGAGAGCCAGTTGACAAGAAGACTATTATACGGAATATTCTTAGAACGTTACCAGGGAGATTCAACCCAAAGGTATCGGTCTTAGAATACAGTGCAAATCTGGACAAACTCAGCAAAGAGGAATTACATGGAGTTCTCATAGCATATGAAATGAGACTTGATGAAGAAGAGGGTACTTCACATCTAGAAACTGCGTTCGTTGCATCTCAGAAAACCAATAAGGATAAACAAGCTTCAATTGAAAAGACATGCACCTGCAAGTGTGAAGAAAAGGGAGATGATGAAGAAGGTCTTTCAGATGAAGAATATGCTTACTTCACGAGAAAACTAAAAATTGGTAAGGGAAAATTCAAAGGTAAACTTCCATTGATATGTTTCAGCTGTAATGAGGTTGGGCATTTTGCAGCAAAATGTCAAAACAGAAGTAATGACAACTCAAAAGGAAAGAAAGGCTTTAAGAAATTCAACAAGAAAGGATCAAAAAGGAACTTTCTCTCTAAATAAGATAGCTCATCATCCGATGAAGACAATGACAGTGAAGAAGAAGACAATGAGAGAGTATTGTTTATGTCCAAGCACAATAAACAAGAGGTATCAAACAATGAAGAAGAAGGATGGACCATATAAGAATTTTATGAGGAAGCAATCAAGCTTATAAAAGATCTCAAGGCGGAGAAGATTTGTTCCAATACTCTTGAAGAACAAGTTCAAGGTCTCAAAATTGAAGTTGAAGAACACAAATGCATTGAAGAGTCACTTCAAAAGAAGTTGGAAGAAAGCAACCAAGAAAGGGAAGAATTAGAAGCCGAAGTAGTCTCGCTGCGTGAGGAAGTGAAGAAAGGAAAAACTATCCAAAACTATGCCAACATCTCAAGGGCATTGGAAGAACTCATCAACAATCAACGATCTTACAATGACAAAACTAGCATCGGTTACAAAGAAGAAGAAGCAGGACCTTCTACAACAAAATACAATGAACCTATGAGATCTGACATGCATGTAGACTTCATTAGACAAGATTCGCAAGAACAGCCTTGGAAGACAATTCCTCGACGAAAATTTCCATCCAAGTACCAACATATTTTTTATGGATACTATTATTCATGTGGAAAATTTGGTCATAAAGCTGTAGAATGTCACACGTACCCTAGGAACGAATACAATTCCAGGAGATCTGTCAAATATGAACCTCCCAGGGCTCAGCGAAACATCAATAGATTTGAACATTTAAGAAATAATATTGAATGTTACAAATGTCGAAACTTTGGACACATAGCCAAAGACTGCAGACTTAGAAATCCTCCAGAAGAATCTTCGAAGCCACAGAATGAACGAACATGGAAGAAGAAGAAGAATGATAATTGTGCTCTCGCTTTCAAGGCTCAAAAGAACAAAGATGTGTGGTATTTTAATAGCGGTTGCTCAACACATATGACTGGAGGTAGAAATAAATTTGTATCTCTGAAAGAGAAGAAGGATGGAACCGTGTCCTTTGGAAATGATGGATCTTCAAATGTTATAGGATCAGGTACTGTCACTCTCAGAATCAAAGATTCTCTAGCCAAGGATGTTCTATTGGTTGAAAACATGAATCACAATCTGCTCAGTGTTGGACAAATGTGTGATCAAGGACACATAATACTATTCAACTCCACGAAATGTGAAATCAGGAAAGGCGTGTATGGTGAAATTGTGGCTATAGCAAGTCGAGCTCCAAACGACATATATGTTCTGGATGAAGCAACTAAAGCATGTCTAATAGCTAAAGAGGATGATACAATAATTGGTAGCAATGATGATCGACTAAGTAAGAAGTTTGCTACAAAGGTGCAAAGTGATTTCGATATGTCTTTACTTGGTGAGATGACATACTTCTTAGGGCTTCAAATATCTCAGCAAGAGAAAGGATTATTTATATGTCAAGCCAAGTACATCAAGGAAATTCTCAAGAAATTTAAAATGGAAGATTGCAAACCCATCCTTACTCCAATGGTAACAGGTTGCAAATTGAGCATAGATGACTCATCTAAGGATGTGGATCAAAAGTTGTATAGATCTATGATTAGTAGTATTCGATATGTAACAGCCTACCGACCAGATGTTATGCAAGCAGTTGGACAAGTAGCAAGATTCCAAGTAGCACCAAAATAATCACATATTAAATATTCACCAGCATTGGAATATCTTCACCAGAAGCTTGGGATTCTCCCAAGTTCTCATTAGATTTTCCTTTCTCAGGATATAAAGGGGGAGTGGAAGTAGATTGCAGGTCTGTAGGACGGTTGTGTGTCAGGGGGAGTGGAAGTGTGTACATGTCCGCAGGATGGTTGTGTTTCAGGGGGAGTTACCCTTTGCCATTGATGTCAAAGGGGGAGAGAATGTTGTAGGAAGAGGTGTCATGACCGCAGGGGGAGTACTTGTGTTGCCATCAATGCCGAAGGGGGAGATTGTTGATCAGCAGTTGTCATTAATGTCAACCCAAGCAGCACCAGGGGCTAACCCAATATTGCATGGGAATTTTTACCTAACAAATTAATATATTCTGGGTCAATAATTGTTTTTATGGTTTCTACTTGTCGAGATGTTTCCGTTGATATATGGCACACCATGTAATTCTTCACGGTTTGAGAGATATTCATGTTTGAAGTTTGTACCCCCAGTTAGTGGGCTAAAACCCCATGGGGTTGGGGCATGGGTCATTGAAAAGCCATAATTAATATTTTTTAAGCTCCTGAAATCCCTCCCACATTCACTTGTTGAAGCCCCTCTCAACCTAAGCATTTATATAAATTGTGATCTTCATTTCCTCCTCAGGCAAGGGATTTCGCCATATGAAACAGGTCATCGTGGAATTTTCGCTCTAGCTTATTTTCTACGAAGGTTAAGAAGCTGAAATTTTTATGAGGCTAAGCTGAAATCCTAAGGAAGTTGCTGTAAAAATTTCAGATCAAGGTGCACAATATTTTTCGAGATATGATCTGTAGAAGTCATGGTTTTTGCAGGCTCCTGAAATTCATCTCAAAGAAGTGACCTTGGTAAAATCGTCATAACTCTCTCTCTGAGTATCGGATTAGAATTACGTAAAAAGTGACAGATAGCGCGCAAACTTTGGTTTTCTCTTTATCAATTTTAGAGCCAAATGAGGAAAAAGTGACATGTGGCATGCCGTAAAAGTGCGCTCTGCTGAAACAGTCCATAATTAGGGAATTGTGAGAGATTGGGTATAACTCTCTGTTGAAGAATCCAAATTGGATCAGACTTGTGGCATTGGAAATATGACTCAGAGGACTACTACAGGACCAAAAATCAGATATTGAGGATTTGAAATAACAAAGATACACTAGATTCAATATCGAGCTCCTAGAAGGCAAAGAAAAAGCTCGATCATGTGTTGTCAAGGGTTGCAAAGGACCAGAATTTCTAGGGCAGAAAAGAAAAGCAAGGTGCAGCAGAGGGTAGCATGAAAAGAGCATCAACCAAGGTGCATAATAGCAGCAAGAAGTTCATCCTATGAAGTCTTCAAGTGGGCAGCACTACATACAATCATTGTAAAGGTATCATTGTGTTAAGTCATTGTAAATACATTATTGTAAAAATCGTACTAGTGTCTATTTGCCAAGGGTTGAAAAGGCAGTGTTGGGAGGTCTAGGATCATCATTAGGTGGTTGTGTCAAAGTTAGGGTTATGATCTAGTATATATTCTTCTTCTACATCATTCTATATCATTGTAAAGTGGACCATTTTCCCTGGTACAGGAGTCCATTCTTATTTTATTATTCTATAGGGTGGTAGGGTGGTGCTAGGGTGAGTTGTAGCTCATTGGGTGTTGGGGCATTCATTCAGTTGACTACTGAAGAATCTCGGGTGTTGGAGCATCCATCTAGTGGGAACTGGAGAAGAATTCTTTTCTAGATTCTAGGAACTTGGAGCTTTATTTTCAATTGGAGTTGAATATTAAAGAATTATTAGAAAAGCATTAGGTGGTTTTTGTCCCGAAGTGGGTTTCCACCTTAAAAACTGTATGCATTTTTGTTCCTCTTGTTTACTTCTATCATTGTACAAACACTGATAATAATTTAAGATTAACTAATGCTCCAATTGAAAGGAATACTGATTCACCCCCCCCTCTCAGTATTTCCAACACTGCAAAACTGGACCATTTTGTATATTTTTTATTCTATCTAGTCTAGCGCATGGGTTTTGGGGTGGGTCAAAGCCCTTAATGAATTGTAAATGGGTCAAGGGTAGACCAAGAGTCCGCAAACCACGGTTGCATACCATTGGATGCATAGGCTAAAATAGTATAAGTAGTTGAACCTTTTTGAGCTGTAACACAGATTTGAATAGAGATTGATGCTAAGTGCGAACTGATAGATCTAGTTAGGGTTGTTGGGGAAGGACTTATACTATTGTGTGCATGGAGATTCTCTATCCTGCTGTGTGCGGACCCTGCTACTGTGTCCGCATGTTGGGTTTTGGGTATTGTAGGTAGATCTGAAGGATTAATGAATGCGGAAGTATTGTTGGATGTCTGAATCTGTTTGAATTACTATGATATGAATCTGTGTTGTTTGGTTGATTAATATATGCTGATTTGTTATTGATTTAAGCTGCCAATAAAATTGTGTTACTTATTTATGCTGTGATCTGGGTCTGTTCTGTTACATTTCCTGCAAGAAGATCTGGAATAGCTGCGTCATCTTTATATGAGTTCATGATCTGTTGATTACTGTGAATATCATTGTTGTTGCAAAGGGAATCTGTAGATATAGGGTCTGTGATATAAGATCTGGTCACTATAAGACTGAACGCAACTCTTATTGACTTACCTACCCTCTCCCAAGGTGCAGAAACCTGGTTCCAGCACCCACCCATACTACTTCGGGTGAGACTTTGGCCTACACAAGTAGGTCACTGACGAAAGGGCCAGTAGTATAGGGGTTTGTTGGCAAACCTTGAACCTTAGAACCTGGGTCAGGACCCCTCGAGCCAACAAATGGTTTCGTTGCCAGGACCGGGAGCATTTTGAAAGAGGGATTGGGTAATGCCAAGGCCATATTGGAACCCTGAAAGAAAAGAAATTGATGAATGGTTCGAACAGCAAGTTCAGGAATTCGCAGTGAAAGAAAACCGTAGTAAGAGGTTGACCGCCGAGGAGTGGAAAAATAAGTATATTTTCAGAGAGATCTACGAGATCTTCTTTGTAACAATCACGATCGAGCTCCAGGAGTGGCTTGCAAGGTTGGTCAAATTTCAGAAGTGGACCCATGAATTGATCCAGTAGTTAGAGAAGACTGATAACACCATCATTTGCACGATAGACCATTTGTGGACAGTTTGTTAGGAGGGTTCGTGACGGAATTCGCCATCGATCATTTCGTATCCTACTCTGAAGAAGAGCGAAGATTCTTCAAGGGTTTTTGGGTACGACACGAAGCAAAAAATACTATCGGACCAACCAAGAAAGAGATATATCTATCTACATTCCGGTGAGGGAAGCGGCTGCGCAGAGCCCTCCAGCCACACCACTCTGGAATCAACATAAGGGTAAGAATTCACCTACACCTCCGTCGTCGCCATCGGAAGGCGACATGGCTTTGCACATGAAATTGCCGACTTTTAAAGGTGTGGGGGATGAAGACATGAATCAATTCTAGTTTGTCACAAAATCAGTATGGGCTGTGTAGAACGTAGCTAGTGATACAGTGAAGCGGGGACAACTATCCCTTGCCTTTGAAGGAAGAGCGTTGGACTGGTACATGGGATACATCGTCCAGCATGCGAATGCAACCATTGAGGAGGTTAAGAACGCTTTGAAGCAACAATTCAAGAAACCTAAGTCATACTCACAAATAGTGGTTGATTTCAAAGATTTCAAGCAAGGGCCCTCTGAGTCTATGTGGGTGGTTGATCAACGACTGAAGAAGGCAATTAGAGAGGGAGGATTTCAATATGATGACACATAGCATACAAAATGGTTCATCATCATGTTATTGCCTCACCTACGCACATCTATGGGTCACCAAACTTTCAAATCGCAGGAAAAAGCCTTGGAAGCTGCAATGAAGTTAGAAGCTGCGCCTCGAGACGAGATCCAGTTGGGCATCCAAAAGATCCAAGGGCAGCTATAAGTGATGCACATAGAGATCCAAAACCTGCCCTGAAAGGTGGTGCGTACGATGCAGGGTGAATCGTCACACCAAAGATAACTACCCTCTATTAACAAAGTATATGCATGTAGGAGGACCTAGTCTGCTGCGTCCAAGATCAAGAAGAGGACTTAGTCCGTTGCGTCCAGGATCCAGAAGGCCTGCGTTGTGGTGCGAGGATTGCTGTGTAGCCGGCCTGCATGATACGAACCATTTCCCTCGCCTAGGTGCATATGTCACAGAAGTAAAGCAACAATGGTGCAGGTTTTGTCGGTCAGTAGGACATGATGAGCAGAACTGTCGAATGTATGATCTAATGAGAGATAGAGGAAACTTATATAGGGTACAAACAGATCTTTCATCACCAAGGTCTCTCGCAGGCATAAGTGGCTCCTCGGCTAGGGGTAGGGGAGGCGGTCGAGGTGGAAGCGCAGGTCGAGGCCGAGGACAACTGATCTATTATAACTATGGAGAAGTAGGGCACTTTGCGAGAGACTGTACGAATCTTACAAGACAGTCCTGCCGGTACTGCAGATAATTGGACCATGTGGTTGAAGACTATCCAATCTTGATAGCAAGAATGTAGGAGAAGCAACCAACACCTACGCAGAATGTGCAGAGGGTTAAGGCTGAACTACGAGACAAATATCCAAACGTAAATGTGGTAACACGCAGTGGAATGGCTACCGAAGGACCTAAAGAAAGGGCGGTGACTGAATCTCTGATCCATAAAGCGGGTGGCAAACAAGAGGGTTTGGACCTCAACAGAGGAAAAGAAACATTTATCGCAGATCGCAAGTTTTTGCGAAGGCAGAGGAACCTACTTGTCGGCCGCCTGCAAACCTTAAGGCAGACGGGGAAGTTAGAGCCTTCTTGCAGGCCTATATGAAGTTGCTGCGAAACCCAAAAGATGTGGAGAATCTTCAGACATTAATATATAGCTGCACAGCATGACCTAACCTACTTCCAGAAGTTAGGGATGTGCATAAACTATAAAGGTATAAGAAACAGACCGGTAGGGAGATGCCATTAATAGCATAGATTGGTGACTACGAAATAGATCAGGTTATTTTAGACCTAGGGTCGGATGTGAATGTATTACCTAAGCAGACTTGGAAACGAATGGGCGAAGCTAAGTTGGAATGGTCCACTATCCAGCTGCGCATGGCTAATCAACAAAAGATCATACCCTTAGGGAGGTTGTCAAAGATTATGGTAGATATCGCAGGGGTCAAGGTCCAGGCTGATTTTGAAGTAATTTAGGTTGTCAAAGATGCAGACCCCTACCCTGCGTTCTTAGGGTTGGACTGGGCCATCGATATGAGAGGTATCATTAACTTGAATAAAAGAAGCATGGTGTTTGAGAATAACGGTACAAGGGTGATAGTGCCATTATATCCTGCGGAAGGCGAACGATACACTAAGCCGGTGCGCGACGAAGAGGATGTGGATCATATTTATAAGCTAATTGTTGGGACGAAGATTGGATCAACCCCACGATTGATGGTGTACTCTGCTAGGAAAAGGACAGTGAATGTTTCTCCGACTCCAATGGGGAGATAGAGAACTGGCAAAATCAGTTACATAATGTCTCTACACTACGATGCCTTCGAGTCACAAAGGACTTTCGATGCATTTCCTCATAGGTAAGAGACCTACTCTACTTTGATGGTTCTGATAATATTAAGGAATTTTTACGAGCATTAGAAGCTGAGGTTCCAAGGGAACAAAGGCTATGGGCCCTTAAGTTGGCCATGCGTGGAACACCTGCGTGTTGGTGGGAGACACATGAGGAAGCGTTTCAGGAGTGGGAGGATTGTCGGGGAATGATGCTCCTGCGATTTGAGACTCCGATGGAGGTATAGGTTGAGACGTTCCTTAGCCCCAGGGACCCGCAGAAACACTTGGTTGCATGGAGAAACACATGGGGTGACCGAACTACGAAATAATGGGTTCACTTATTCATTCATTCGTTGGGTCCAATCCCTACTGCATGGTACCTGGATGCAGAGCTACATCAACGCACCTGCCATTGGGAAACTCTAAAGAATGAATTCATAGGAACATTCAGACTGATAGGGGGTTTCGAAGCACTTGACGAAACTCTGCAGGACATAGATACATTTGTGTTTTGCAAATTCGGTGCTCCGAATACCATAGAAGAGCCGACTTGGGAAACCCAGATGTAGGATATTGTCGATTGCTGCAGCTTGGCGAGGGAGGAAGGTGAAGATGATCCGTGGTTTGTCTCTATCCCTAAGTCAGAAGGGGATCGCACCGTTGCAGGACCCCCACTGCAAGAGGTAGATGTCACTAAGCCTTTCAAGCTACGTGAAGTAAACATTGGGACGAAAGAGCACCCTAAGTTGGCTAAGATTGGGGACTATTTGGATGAAGGTACAGTGGGAAAATTGGCTGAAATACTCACAGAATACCAGGACTTGTTCCTGACAAAGTTTTCAGAGCTAAAAGGGATCACAGGAGACTTAGGGGTCATGCATATCACTCTGAAATCATATGTGTGTCCTGTGAAGCAACGACCCTATAGGATGAACCCCAAGTATAAGTAGAAGGTCAAGGAAGAAATTGATAAAATGATCCCTGCAGGCATCATCAAACCTGTTGAACAGTCAGAATGGGTCAGTCCAATGGTGGTTCAGGAGAAAAAAGCTAAGGGGGAGATTTGGATCTGCGTGGATCTGTGCAAGTTGAACGATGCCTGCATCCATGACCCATTCCCTACACCATTCTCAGATGAAATTTTGGATAGCGTGGGCATCCAAGAAGCATACTCTTTCACGGATGGGTTCTAGGGATACCATCAGATTATAATCGCACCTAAATACCATAGAAAAACTACGTTCGCCATTGAGTGGGGTTCTTTTCAGTATACTATCATGCCGTTTGGCCTCAAGAATTCCCCCACCATATTCTCGCGGGTCGTCGTCGCAGTATTCAAGGAGTTCATCCACAGGTTCCTAGAGATGTATTTCAATGATTGGACTATCTTCAGCCTGGTGAAGATGCACGTATCAAACCTTCACATGATGTTGGATGTCTGCCGAAAGCACCAAATTTCCCTAAATATCAAGAAGTGTATCTTCTGCGTACCTTTTGGAATTTTTCTCAGCCACATAGTTTGTCGGCAAGGATTGATGGTGGACCCTGCCAAAATCGCAGTTATCATAAACTTGCCAGTACTAACCATGGAGAAGCAACTATGCTCGATCCTTGGACACATGGGCTACTAAAGGAAGTTCATTCAAAGCTATGCACTGAGTACGACCCCTATGGAAAAATTTCTCAAGAAGGATAGTTCGTTCTTTTGGAATAATGAGTGTCGAAAGAGCTTTGAGTTACTTAAGGAGAAAATGGTCTCAGTGCCTATTCTCATCTTTCCTGATTGGGAGAAGATATTTCATGTTCACGTCGATGCGTCGGGCATTGCTCTCCGTGGCTGTCCTTATGTAGCCAGGAGAAGGAGACATTGACCACCTAGTCGCATTTGCAAGTAGGAAACTCTCAAGTGTGGAATGCAACTACTCCACCACAGAGCGGGAGGGATTGGTTATGGTCTACACATTGCAGAAGTATCGGCATTATCTATTAGGAGGGCACTTTAAAATGTTCACAGACCATTCAGCTTTGAATTATCTGGTCAATAAGCCTGTGTTGGGGGGGAAAATCTGCCGATGGCTGCTACCATTTCAAGAATATGATTTTGAAATCCTCGTCAAACCGAGAAAGTTGAATGCTGGGTCAGACCACTTGTCCCGGATAGAGAGAGGCGAAGAGCCAACCAACCTAGAGGATGGATTGCCTGATTCACAACTCTTTGCTATTAAAGTAGTGGATGCACACTTCCCAGACATCATTAAGTTCTTAACCACTAGGGTGGCACCTCCAGAGTACTCAATACAACAGAAGAAAGAGCTACTCACCTGGGCAGTAGATTTTACTATCATCACAGGTCATTTATATAAGATGGGAGTTGATGAAGTGTTGCGGCGATATGTTTCGGACCATGAAAGGCATGCTATCTTGGCAGAAGCTCATGACGGAGTAGCAGGAGGTCACTACGCAGTCTACACTTGTTAACAGTCTACATTATTGACTGGTAATCAATTGATTTCTACCATGTTCGACTTCGACACATTTATTCACATGGATAGAATCGTACTGGTTCGAGAAACGGAAATCAAGCCCCTGAATCTAGTTTCTACCATCCAGGCTGCGAGAAATTTTATTATTCATTTATACAGTGGACTATTCATAAATAGATGGCTGCGTCCATACTGTGTCTACACATGTCTATGCTGTTGATATATTGAAAATCATTCCCGTATCAGAACAATTTAAATCAGTTTTCTAGTTAGTTTTGATTTGAGTATGGGAATGCCTACCTCAGCGATGGTATGTTTACATATATATATTTTGCATTGAATTTTTTTATAGGTTCCGACTGGGGTGTCCACAAGATGATCCTTGAAATGATAAAGTACTTCACTCTTCATATATGACAGACTTCATCTTCATCTATTCCAAACTTTGCACTTTAGGGGGGCAATCTGTTGCACTGAAAATTGTCATCTTGACATTCTACTATCTGTATGAGCTCATTATCACTCATACTTCCTCCTTTGAAAGTCTAACACATCAGTTCCTCATTTCAAGCCTTAAAAATAAGAGAAAAGTTCTTAAAAATCTCTTTAACTCTGGTATCACACTTTCTCTTTGTCTTGCCTGCGGTCCTGCACCTAATGTTCATGACTCCTGCGTACCAGAATGCACTTTTTCTGTGTTAAGGGTGTGAACCCCTGTAAAAGATTAAAAAGTCGCAAGTAAACTCAAAAAGCTCACTTTCAGTAATTTCTAGAAGCCTCTGGAAGGAATCTTGCGGTGGCAGAACTGCTCTTTTGAGGTTCATGTATCCCTTGCCTTAAGGAGCTAACCCCTTGATGTGAGGAGCTTATCCCTTTGAAGGAGGATTCTATCCCTTCATAGTTGGAATTTAAACCTCCTCTTTTGCAATATAAAAAGAGGCATTGGGTAGCCTCAAGGGGAGTTCAAGCTTTAGAATTATTTGAGGTAAAGTGCTGTTGGGATTTAGACTCATTTAACTGAGATTTTGTGAGGAAAGATCACATACCTCTATCTGTCTCAGTTGGAAGAGTGCAATGTGTTAGTATCAGTCTAGTCATACTGCCATCAGTGATCAAATTTCTCTTTTGCATTTGCATATTAGGAATCCCATACCAATAAATTTCACCATTCCGCTAGGTCATGGATTCATTGATGGTAGTAATTTTCTATCAGTTTTCCCTCATGTGAAACTTGTTGTTTCTCCTCTCTATGGTCTTTAGCCATGAGCTACTTTCACTTTGTGAGTCATGTCAATAGGTCATAAGATGGGTCTCATTAGGTTTTAGGATCTCACCATGGTCAAATTGATGAGTCAAGTGTCAATAAGTATCAGTAAGGTCATGAGGAAGTCAATAAATTCAAAGTCACAGCACTTGGAAGATCAAAGAAATGTCTTATTCAGTTTGATGTAATTTTCACTTCAAAACTACGTTTTGAGGTGAAAACATGATACTTTACTTTAAATTGTCATCATTATGTAATTTTATGTCAGCATATGTAATAAGTCACAATTCAGAAGTTGTTTTCTCTACAAAGTCATCACCCTGCCTTCAGAGAAGTTTTCCACAGCATGTTCAGCACCAAATCATCTTCCAAGAAAATCCATCAGAAAGAGCCCGGAAAGAGCTTTCCAACGGTATACTACACTCTCACAACTGACTTCTGGATTGAAATTTATGCCTAAGTGGAGTAAAAGTCCTCTATATCCTCAAACTTCCCTTATTTCCCATTTTTCCCCTAAACTTTATGTTTAAAGTTTAATATTTTCCTTATAAAATCCCTTTTTCCCTTCCGATTTACAAAATCACATTATAAAATTATTTAAATACATATGTGATTTATTTTTTTTAACCACTTCCCCTCCATACCGTGAAACTTTATAATAAAAATAAAAGTTTCATATTATAAGTACTGCGCCCCCTCCCCCGTCGTTCCCAAACCACTTCCCCTCTGCGCCTTATAAACTTTATAACAAAGTTTAAAGGTTTATTATTATAAACCCCGTTGACCCAAGTTCATTCCCTTTATATCACAATCGCAACATTTTATCAATGCGCCCCGATTGGCCCTTCGCCCAAACCTCCGATGCAATTGTGTTGAGCGACTCCTGATTATATAACCCCCGATGAAACTCTGCCTGATTACATTCTGGCCGTCGATCTGCCCATCCAATCAGATGGTCCAAAATCGATCGGCCCTTCCAAATACCTCCTCCCGATTGACTTCTCTGATGGAAACCCGCCCGATGTACATCCTGGCCGTCGATCTCGTCATTCAATCCAACAACTCTTATTCCATCGTTGTGTTCCCATCGGTGATTTCCTTTTGTGCTATATATGTCATCTCCACTCTCTCCCGATGCCGATTTACTTTTGGGGCCACCATATAATCCCCGCCCATTTCATGATAAAAGAGTTTCTCCCCTTGTAAAACATAAATTTGATTTTAATTATTTTTACAAAGGTTTTGCCCCCCATCACTTATCCCCGTTGACATTGGCGTTTTTTACATAACACTTTGACCCCGCCCTCCTCCGATCTTCGATTCCGATGGAATTTGGGTCCCGCCATTTAAATATTCTCCACCTGTCCATTATAAAGGGCTTTCCCTTTGTATAAATCAAATTTTTGGTTTTATTCATTTATACAAAGAGCTCTCCCCAATCGCATTGGCAAAGTTCCAATGTGTAATGTGCCTGCCCCCATAGCCCGATTCCGATTGCGATTGTATCCCTCGGGTCCCACCTTTCCAGCCCTCTGCTCTTTCAATATAAAATTCTTCACCCCTTTGTAAAGACGCTGAAACCTTTTATATTCATTTTTCATCCATCATTCCTTTCGTTTGTTATATTACCCCATTAGGCCTTGCTCATCGCATCGGAAATTTTTGTCTTCGTTCAAATACTTCTGCTCCCATTCCTCCGATCCCGATTTGCAATGACACCATCGCAAACATACTTTTTCAATGTTTCATTATATATTGTATCACCCCTTTTCCCATTGATCCCGATTGCGATTGCGATGCGGGTCCCGCCTCCTTTCCCTTCCCTTTTCCCATTCGAAAAATTATTTTTTCCCTTCACAAAGGTATATAATTTCATTCTATTTTATTTCGTCAACATTTTATTAAAGTTAGTTTTATTCAAACGAATAATGGAAAGCAACAGTCAGCTGGCTGCAAGCTAAAATAAAACAAATATTTCTACAACAGCATAAAGATAGGGATTTGCTCCTCAAATTGCCTATTTATCATTCAACAGCGAAATTGTGAATCTGCCCAAGTAATCAAATGTAATATTGTTCCTTCTTTAGGGTAGATTGTTGGATTTCTTTTCTATGATTAGTTTTTAGTTCTTCAAAGTTGTTAAAACAACTCCTCTTTCTGTGGATCTATGTTCCCACAAATCTGGTGTATTTAATGTAATGTAAATCATTTGTAAAGCATTCTGTAACTCAGCAGTAGGGGAATAGTGTGGAAGAACACTTTGCGCTCCACTGTACAATTTGACAGGGAATTAATACAGATGCGGCTCTGATTTGTGGGATCCATGTGGTATGAGATTTAGCATTTGTTTCTATCCTTTGTTTCATATGTAAATTGTTATGTTTCACCTCTCATCCATAAACATTTCCTTTTGAATGCTTTCAAGATAGAAAGGTAGTATCCATTTTCATGCTCTGCCTTGGGAAATCATTCATACTTTGTGTTTTTCTTCTGTTTGAAAATGATCCATTTATTGTGCCCTTTTCAGCTCCTCACCAGTCTTTCCATTTCATCCTTATTTAACCTTGATTGCTAAAATTTCTTGCCTACCCTGCCCCATGAAATACCCTATATCCTGATTTAATTCCCCAGTTTCATACTGTCCCATTTTGTCCCACACATCCCTGAAAAATCCATTTCATTTATTAAAATTCTTTCCCATAATTATACCTAGCCTAATATCAGTTCATTATTATACTTTATTGAATATATTTTCACGAAGAGAGCCCTCTCCTGTCCTTGTAGGGATAGTTACAAGGCTGAGCGTGGTTTAGTTGTTACCCTGTTTTTCCCTTTTCAGCCTGGGGTTCAGATCAGGTGCTAACATCTCTGGTGACCATACTGGGGATCGAACCTAGAATCTCTGGTTTCGCAGACCAGATTTGACTATCTGCGAGCTTATATTCTCGACAGTCATTGACTGCGTTTGTTCTGTTTGAAGAACAAATCGTATTAAGGCCGTGTGAATAGTAAATATTGAAACCTGTGTCTTAAGGTTAAAACCTTGGTTATAGTAAAACGCGACAATTCCTTACATAAAAAGAGCTTCATTCTTTACCGGCGGGTTAATATCAATGGGACCCAGCAGTGAGACAATGCGTGGAGTTAAAGAGCCTAACCACAAGTGAAAACCACAGTCAAAGCGTGGTTTAATTACCACCGGCAGGTTTCGGAAACCAAAACCGCCTATATCGTGCCGCTTTTGCCCCGGAGCAAAATTACTTCAAAAAAACGTGATCCAGTGAGATTAAGGCACGTCATCTCCCCAATACTGCCTATATCGTGCAACTTTTCGGGGTTAAACTTCGGCCTTTGAAAAAATGCGATATTCATGAGCATTGTCCGATCTGGAGAGCCTTGGATCTGACGGTAATCGCGTGCTGAGGTGCACGAGCGATAATCAAGGTATGATCTGGTGAATTTTACATTATTTAATGTTCATTTGATTTATAAAAAGGCGAATACGGATGCATGGGCCCCTGTTGAATCAAATATGTGTCGCGCTGGTAGCATAAAAGTGTTCTATAGTATAAAGTTCAAAGGTTGATGTTTTTAAAGGATCGTGCCATTGTTTTAATATTACGATCGGAGTAAGGTTTTCTCAAACGTTTTTAAATATATTCCCCTATATCATATGAAAGATTTTCTTGAGAGCTTTGAAATATTATTTCACAGCGAAAATTAGTAAAGAGTTGTTGAAAAGGGAATATAACTACAACCACTTATTCTACAGTCGTAAATATATTTCTACCAGAGTATAAAGCCAGATCACCCCAGTAAACATTCGTCTTGTAAATTTCTCGGTTCTGGAAAATGATTTTCAGAGTCTGCTAGGCTGAAACAGAATTTGTACAATAGAAATTTACATACATTGGCTTCAAGAAGATACACAAGGGCTAATCCAGATCCAAATCCTCCCCCTGTGTTTGAAAATCCAAATCTTATCCCAAGAACTGTCAGAAGACAAGAAGGATCACTAAGTCCCAGACCTATCTTTAGATCCCATACTTGGCCCAGTGAGTGGTTTTTTGTAGAAGATATTTCTTTTGATGAGAGTTTTGAGATTTCTTTGTTTATAAATAAGTCTGAAATTGCACTTGATGACACAGTTTTAGATCCAGAATTTCTTGTATATATTGAAGTTCAAAGGGAAAATTCCTCAATTGATGATTATATTCTAAATTTTCCTCAGTCATCCATTACTGTTACTAATATCCCTGAGCCTTCAGAATCATCAGGAACAACATTCCCTCCTAATTCATCAGCATTCCCACCTGTTAATTCTCAGTTATCATCTCCTCCATCAACACCTCCCTTAAATCCTAGTACTACAAACACTACTGTAAATCCACCTAGAGCCATGGCTACCCAGTATGCACCCCTGGTTTTACCTCAGGTTCTCAATGATATGCCTGCTGACTATCAAAGTAAAATTCTTATCTTTGATGCCACTCAAAGCATCACGACCCAATAGCATGTTGATAAGATGAATGACTTTTTTGATCTACATGAGGTAGAAGCAGAGAATGTAACTACCAGGTTGTTTGTTCAAAGTTTTGGAGGTGAAGTTAGAAAGTGGTTCAGAGCCTTACGAGCAGGCTCAATTCGCACTTTGCAGGAGTTGCACACACAGTTCTTAGACCAGTGGGAGGTAAAAAGAACCCACTCCAAATTCTGTTTGAATATGAGAATATTAAAAGAAATGTGGGTGAAACTATGCAAGACTATTGTTTGAGATTTAATGCTGTATATAATGCTATTCCAGCTAACTTGAAACCTCTTGTGGGATTAGCATTGCTTAAATTTCTAGATGGTTTTGATGCCGATATCGCATATCAGCTGCGGGAGAGAGATCCCACTATGTTGGAATACATGCAGAAGATAGCGGTAAGTGTGGAAGCGAATCTGTTGGTTAAAAGAGCTCGAACCAGAGCAGAAAAGAGAGTCACGGTGAAAGAGGAGGCCTCTCCTTCAGACAACAAAATGGACACTCTGATTCGAATAATGGAGAAGATGGTTGATAGATTGACCATTTCAGATAGACCCGAACCTCAAATAAGAAATCCGAATTTCAGAGGGCAGCAGCCACAGTTCAGGATTAAGCAGAGAGAACAGAGAACGCAAGACCGGGCAGCAGCCACAGTTCAGGATTAAGCAGAGAGAACAGAGAACGCAAGACCAAGCAGTGCCACCACAACAACAAATCAGGACTCCATTACAGCAGAACTACGTGCAAGGAACTGAGGCATATGAGGATGATGATCCTCTGATTGAAGCCAATCAATTTTTCACAGTTGATGGTGCGCCAATTTTCCTCACAGAAGACAAGGAATACATAGTGACTGCAGATATTCAAAAATATGAAGATTTCATTTTGGACAATGATACAGTGTTGGAAGAAGAGTTCGATGACTACCAGAGAGGGTACATGAATGCTTTATCGGCCCAACAAAAGCAATATTCTCTGAGGAACAGAGACGTTACAATCAGTCCCATTCAGAAAAGAAAAGAGCTCCAGATGAAGAACGATGCCCAGAAAAAAGGGAAAGAACCGGCCGACCCTTCCTCCAGCAAAACGCCTTCAGCGATTAACACTGCAAATGAGAAGAATCAGCAGAACACAACAAAGGAGAAAATAGAGAAGAAAGATCCTCCCATTAAAGAGGTAGAAAAAGCTCCTTCCTTTAATTTGGAGAATGAAATTTCTAAGCTGAAAGTGTTTATGCCTTTGACTGAGTTGGTGAAAAATAGTGCATATAAAAGCCAGGTGTCTAGAATTCTCCAAATAGATTCTGTTTCTGATATGGTAAATGTAGAAGATGATTACCCTGAACTCATTTTTGGCCCAGCGAAGTCCCTCATTTTTACCTGAGTCTTAGAGTACATGAGTTCATCCTGCATAATGCTATGCTGGACTCTAGGGCCTCACATAATTTGATGCCCAAATCCATCATGGAGAAGTTAGGACTTGACATTGCCCGTAAATATCATGACTTGTATTCTTTTGACTCAGGAAGGGTCCATTGTATTGGTCTTATTAAATATTTGGTAGTGTCTTTAGATCAAATCCCAGCTAAGAATGTCTTGATGGATGTAGTTGTTTCCGATGTCCCACCACAATTTGGAATGATTCTATCTAGATCTTAGGGTGCAAAACTTAAGGGAACCATGCAGCTTGACTTCTCTTATGCCACTATCCCTGTATTTGGCCAGTTGAGGAAATTATGTAGGGAGAAGAAAATGAAATATATGATTACCAACAAAGAGAAGCCAGTAAATCATCCCATTAATGCAGTCCACACAGATTTAGAGTCCTTTGTATTATATTCAAATGGTGGTTTAAATGATGTGAATTTTCAGTTGGTGCAAGTAGATGAAATACTTGAGATTCCAAAGAATTTCAGGGAAGTCCTCAAACAGGAAAAATACAAAGTAGTAAGCACTTCTGAGCCTCCTCCCTGCCAGCAACAAAAGGACAGTGAACAGCTAGAAATCAGCCAAGGTAAAGAAGAGAAAGAAACAAAATTTCATCATCTACAAGAAGAAGAAGAAGGCCCGTGGAGCATGGATTTTGATGGAGATGTTGGTAAGGATGGAGCTAGTATTGGAATATGGATTAGGAGCCTTTTTTTCTAGCCTGGAAAGGTTCCCAACAATGTTAGAGTATGTGCTTATAAGTTGGCTTTTGACTGCTCTAACAATGAAGCAGAGTATGAGGCTTTGATTGCAGGTCTCAAAATTTTGAAGAAGCTTAATGCAAAGAGGATTTCTATGTATGGCAACTCCGAGCTAACAATCAAACAGGTAAAAGGAGAGTACCAAGCAAAGCATCCGAGACTGAGGGCATACAGAAATGTAGTCCTGGACATCTTGAAGACATTCCCTGAGTACACTTTAACAGCAGTACACAGGATGCAGAACATTATTGCTGATTCCCTTTCCACTACTGCCAGCAACTTGAAAATTTTGATGAACTCCAGCAATAAGTTTGAGATCTATGTCAAACATAGGCCTGCTGTTCCTGACAATTTAAGGTATTGCGAGTGTTTTGGGATGGTAATGAGATTAATGCTTTTTTGCAGAGTGATGGGAAATTCAAATATACTCCCATAGAAGGTGAGGTTGATGATCAAGAGATTGAATCAAATCAGATGGACATATTGCAGTTGAAAGACAATATCATTCCTAGAGGTCTCATACCTTTAGAGGAGCTTTTTGATCAGGATGATGTTGCAAAAAAGCCAAGCTTGGTGCCCACTAAGAAAGGAGTTGAAGATGTGAATCTTGGAACAGCTGACTAGCCCAAGTTTGTGAAGTTGTCAAAGGCATTGTCCCCTGAGGTAAAGGAGAAGTATGTTAATTTGCTTTCTGAATTTTCTGATGTGTTTGCATGGTGTTATTCAGATTTTGAAGGTGTATGATAAGAGCATAGTCCAACATACTATTCCCATCAAGTCGGATCAAAGGCCATTTAGACAGAAGCTGAGAATAATCAATATGAAGTTGTTGCCTTCCTTTGAAAAAGAGGTAAATAGGTTGTACAAAGCAGGTATCATAGTTCCCATTAGATTTTCTGACTGGATTTCAAATTTGGTCCCGGTACGTAAGAAGACATGAGAGATAAGGTTATGCGTAGATTTCCGGAATCTGAATAAAGCATCCTTGAAGGATAATTATCCACTTCTGAAGATGGACCATATTCTGCAAAGAGTAGTTGGAGCATCTAGGATGTCACTACTTGATGGCTACTCAGGCTACAACCAGATCTTGGTGCATGAGAAAGACCAAGACAAGACTTCCTTCACAATGCCCTGGGGAACCTTCCAGTATGCTAAAATTCCATTCAGACTGAAGAAAACTGGAGCCACTTTCCAGTGAGCAATGGACATTTCTTGTGCCATTGAAAAATATGTTTTTCTTGTTGTTTATTTGGATGATTTGACAGTGTTTTCTGGTTCAGATGATGAGCATTTGCACCATTTGAGAGTTGTTTTTCAGCGATGCAGAAAGTTTGGGATTTCTCTTAATCCAAAGAAGAGTCTCTTTGCCATGAATGAAGGCAAACTGCTGGGGCATATTATCTCTAAAGATGGTATCTGCATTGATCCATCTAGAGTGGAGGAAATTCAGCACATAGAACTTCCACGAAACAAAAAGGAGATTCAGGCCTTTAATGGTAAGATGAACTTCTTGTGCCGATTTATACCCAATCTGGCTGAACATCTGAGAGAAATGACTAACATGTTGAAGAAGGATAGCACTATCAAGTGGAGTGAAGAAGCTATCAAGTCATTCAATTTGGTAAAGTTTGCATTTTCCAATGCTCCAGTCTTGATTAGTTCCGACTATACTCAAGATTTTATTATTTTTTCATTTGCTTGAAAATCCAATTGCATTTTTCAGTAGGACTATTAGAGATGCTTCTTTAAGGTATAATATTATTGAAAAACAAGCATTGGCTCTTATAAAG
This sequence comes from Pinus albicaulis, assembly GCA_034641835.2. NCBI lineage: Eukaryota > Viridiplantae > Streptophyta > Pinopsida > Pinales > Pinaceae > Pinus > Pinus albicaulis. The sequence continues at coordinate 1,603,741,698 of CM076584.1, read as the reverse complement.
GCATTGAAGGATTTTAGGGTCTATATTCTGCATTCACATACTATAGCATATGTTCCCAATGCAGCAGTGAAGGATGTGTTGATGCAAACTGATCCAGAAGGTCGAAGAGGTAAATGGATAGTAGCTATGTTGGAGTATGACTTGGAGATCAAGCCCACGAAGTTGATCAAAGGCCAAGGCTTGGCAAAATTGATGGCCCAATCAAATCTGTGTGCCCTGGATATAAACCTCTGTTAGGTCCCTATATCACTAGTATAGCCCCTTATTAGTGTTAGTGTAAACCCCTTATTGTTATTATTGTACCCTTGTAACCCCCATTTTGTTATTATTGTGCCCTTAAATTATTATTGTTAGGTCGGCTAGGATTACATTGTGGCCCACTAGGATTACATTATGGCCCAATGGACTCCTATATATAGAAAGGAGGTTTTGTGAATTGTATCATCCAAGAATTGTTCATTTATGTAATGTATTGGAGGTTTCCCCCTCGAAGTGGCTCATTTCTAAGGCGTTTACATCTCTTTTTTCTCTTTTTGAGTTGGTTGCACAACATTTGGTATCAGAGGTTTGGGATTCTAGGGTTTCGCTGCTCCAAACAGGTCATCGTGGCATTTTCGCTATAACTTTTTTTCTACGAAGCTTCAGAAGCTGAAATTTTTAGGGTGCGAAGCTGAAAGCTTGAGGAAGGTTGTCTAAAAATTTCAGATCTTGGTTCGCAATATTTGAGGAGATATCATCTGTGGAAGTTAGGTATTTTTTCAGGCTCATAAACAGGTCATCGTGGAATTTGCGCTATAATTTTTTTTTTACGAAGGGTCAGAGTCTGAAATTCATATGGTGCGAAGCTGAAATCTTGAGGAAATTCGTCAAAAAATTTCAGAACTTGGTTCGCAATATTTTTGGAGATATGATCTGTGGAAGGTAGTGCTTTTTCAGGCTCCTGAATTTCATCTCAAAGAGGTGATCGTGGGAAAAGTTCAATAACTCTATCTCTGAAGATTGGATTGGAGTGCCGTCAAAAGTGGTCACAATTACACAGCCTGTAGTTTCTTCGCTATCAATTTCAGAGACAAAGGACAAAACAGTGACACGTGGCAAGTCGTACAAGCTCGCTCTACTGAACCAGTCCAGAATTAGGTCATTGTGGGAGATTGGACACAACTTTGTCTTGGAGCATCAAAATCAGGTCAGACCTGTGGCATTTGAAAGAAGCTTCAGAGGGCTACTACAGGGCTGAATTTAAGATATCGAAGATTTTCAAGCACAGAGATAATAAAATTTCAATATCGAGCTCCTCAAAGCTAGTAAAAGGTGTGTATTTTTTTTCCGAATTGCATAAGTCTTGTTTGAAGAATCAAGTTGAATTGATTGCAAGGGCCTATTGTAGAATAGATATCAATATTGAAGTCTGAAATGGCCCCTAAAAAGAATTCAACACCCATTAAGCCTTTAGAAGGCTCTACTATTACTCATGAAGATGAAGAATGGCAACATGACATGTCAAAATTACAAGAGCAAATGCAACAAATTTCGCTCTTGTAAAGAACAACAAAAAATGAAATGGAAGTTTTGAAGAAAGGCGTGGAAACTAAGATGAATGGTTTGGAAGCTAAGATGGATGGCATGGAAGTCGGCATGGAAGCTAAGATGGATGACATGAAGAATGATCTAAAAGCATACATGGAAGGCTTGATGACAAGCTTAAAACCAGAAATGATTCCTAATGGCGGAAATATAGGAGAAGAACCTCCTGATGAGAACAAAATAAATGTTAATCATGATTCCATAAACTCGAATGTTGGCGGGAAGAACCACCATATTCCAAAAATGGATATGAGGAAGTTTGATGGACAGGATCCTGTAACATGGATACTACAGATGGAGCAATATTTTGATCTCCATAACGTGCAAAACACGCAAAAGGTACGCATTGCAACTTTACATTTAGAACAAAATACATTTGTATGGTATCAATGGCTTTGCTCCCGTAAAAAAATTGTCACTTGGTCAATTTTTACTGAGGAAATGATAGCACATTATGAGGATACAAAGAGCAACACCTTCTTTACCCAATTGATAAATCTCAAACAAAAGGGTTTAGTGGGGCAGCACATTGAGGACTTCCAAAAATTGAATATAAGGGTAACTGATATTCCAGAGGAACACAAGATTGATCTCTTCATAGGCACTTTAAAGGATAACATCCAACATGAAGTTCGCGTTTTTGAACCTGATTCATTGGAGAAGGCATTCAGGTTGGCAAGAAAAGTTGAATGTAAAATTATGGCGACAAGGAAGCCTACCACTCAATTCTATAAAGAAGGAAGTGTTGCTACGCCTAGATTTCCACAACCTACAAGGTTGACACCACAACAATTGGAAGAAAAAAGAGCAAAAGGGCTTTGCTAGAGTTGTGATAGCAAATACACTAAAGGTCATAAGTGTGCTGAGAAGAAATTATTTTACATAGATTGTGAAGAGGAAGAAGAAAATGAACAAGAAGAGGATATACACCAGGAACCAACCCCAGAAGAGGAAGCATTATGAATTTTTGGTCATGCCTTTTGGCCTTACCAATGCACCTTCTACATTTCAAGGGTTGATGAATTCCATTTTCAAACCCTTCTTAGAAAATTTGTGCTAGTATTTTTTGATGATATACTAATCTACAGCAGGTCTTGGAAGGATCATGTTGAACATGTTGACAGGGTGCTCAAACTATTGCAGGAGAAACAATTATATGCAAAAAAGTCCAAATGTTTCTTTGGAGTACAAGAGGTGGAATATCCGGGTCATATTGTATCTCACGAGGGGGTTAAAGTGGACCCTAACAAAATTAAAGCCATTAAGGAATGGAAAGTTCCCACAACCATAAAGCAGTTGCGAGGATTTCTCGGGTTAACAGGGTATTATCGCAAGTTTGTTAAGAATTATGGGAGAATAGCAGCAACTCTAACAACATTATTGAAGAAAGATGCATTTTCATGGACTCCTGAAGCAACTAAGGCCTTTGAACGTCTTAAAGAGGCAATGTGCCTAGCACCGGTCTTAGCTACACCAGACTTCACAAAAACCTTTATTGTGGAATGCGATGCCTCGGGAAATGGAATTGGTGCAGTTTTAATGCAGGAAGGAAGACCCATTGCTTTTGAAAGTCGTCCAATCAAAGGAAAGTATTTACAGAAACCTATTTATGAGAAGGAAATGTTAGCAATACTGCATGCACTAAAGAAATGGCCAACTTACCTAATGGAAGACACTTCAAGGTAAAAACTGATCATGATAGTCTTAAACACTTTTTGGAACAAAGACTATCTTCAGAAGAGCAGCAAAAATGGGTCACAAAGATGTTGGGTTATGACTTTGAAATAATCTACAAAAAAGGAAAGCTTAATGTTGTTGCAGATGCACTCTCAAGAAAGAATGAATAGGTGGAAGGATTGCTTTGTGCCATTTCTATTATCCAACCAGATTGGATAACCGAAGCAAGAGATGAATGGAAGAAGGACAAAGATGTAGGGACACTCATTCAAAAGTTGCAGCAAGATCCTAGTACATCTGATACATTTAGTTGGAAAAATGATTCCTTATGGTACAAAGATCGCTTATATCTTTGTAAGAATTCCCAACTAAAACAAAAGATTCTTCTGGAATTGCACACTTCTCCTCTAGGAGGACACTCAAGATTTTTAAAAACTTACCACAGGGTGAAGAAAGAATTTTTTTGGGATGGCCTTAAATCTGATATTCAAAAGTTTGTGGCGGAATGTTTGGTTTGCCAGCAGAATAAAGTGGAAACAATTAAGACCCCAGGACTTCTACAACCTTTATCCATTCCAAGTCAACGTTTGGAGGAGATTTCAATGGATTTTATCACAGGTTTACCTAAGTCCGAAGGAAAGAGTGTCATCATGGTGGTAGTTGATAGACTTACCAAGTATGTACACTTTTGTGCATTATCTCATCCATTTAAAGCAAGTACAGTTGCTACTACATTTATGGATAGAATTCAAAAGCTACATGGAAGCCCAAGGGTTATTGTGAGCGACAGAGATCCCATTTTTACTGGAAATTTTTGGACGGAGTTATTTTCTTGCTTGGGTACTCAATTAGCTCATAGCTCATCTTATCATCCTCAATCTGATGGTCAAACTGAGATAGTAAATAAATGTTTGGAAGGATATCTTCGTTGTTTTGTATCTGATAAACAAACACAATGGGTCAAGTGGCTACCTCTCGCTGAATGGTGGTATAACACTTCCTTCCATACTGCAGCAAAAATGACCCCATTTATGGCACTTTATGGATATCATCCACCATCCGTCACATCATCTTTAAGGGAAAATTCGAAGGTTCAAGCAGTGGAAGATCACATCGAGCATCAGCAAGAAGTTCTCCAACTCTTAAAGGATAACCTGAATTTGGCACAAAATCGAATGAAACAACAGGCATATCAACATCGTAGCGAGAGAAGTTTTGATGTAGGAGATTGGGTATTTTTACGGCTAAAACCATACAAAAAAATGTCCCTCAAGCAAGAAAAGAAGGATAATAAATTATCGCCAAAGTACTATGGTCCTTACAAGGTGTTGCAAAAGATTGGTACTATGGCATACAAATTGGAGCTTCCTGCTTCTTCGCGAGTACATCCAGTTTTCCATGTTTCATGCTTAAAGAAGGTTATAGGTGAAAATCTTCAAGTTCAAACAATATTGCCAGAACTTGATGAGGAAGGAAAAATCATATTGGAACTTGAAGTGGTCACGGAAACAAGAACTCGACAACTACGGAATCGATCAATTTCAGAGTATCTCATCAAGTGGAAGAACTTACCCACTGAAGATTCTACATGGGAGGATGAGAATTTTATACAGAAGCACCCATAGCTACTCAAGTGTTGAGGACAACACTTTTTTGAAGGAGAGGGGCATGTTAGGTCCCTATATTACTAGTATAGTCCCTTATTGTTGTTAGTGTAACCCCCTTATTGTTATTATTGTACCCTTGTAACCCCCATTTTATTATTATTGTGCCCTTAAATTATTATTGTTAGGCCGGCTAGGATTACATTGTGGCCCACTAGGATTACATTATGGCCCCATGGACTCCTATATATAGAAAGGAGGTTTTGTAAATTGTATCATCCAAGAATTGTTCATTTATGTAATGTACTGGAGGTTGCCCCCCCGAAGTGGCTCATTTCTAAGGCGTTGATATCTCTTTTCTTCTTTGAGCTGGTTACACAATAGACCCACACCTTCCTAGAAAATTCATCAATAAATGATACAAAATATGACGAGCCACCATATGACGTTGTAGGGGCTGGACCCCAAACATCTGAATGAATATAATCAAGTATCCCTTTACTAGTATGTTTGCCTTTTTAAAATTTTTGTTTACTTTGTTTGCCAAACAGACAATGTTTACAGAAATCTAACTTTTCAGACTTTAGATTAGGAAGTAATTTGCGATCAGCCAAAATCTTTAACCCTCTTTCGCTCATATGGCCCAACCTTTGATGCCATAGGCGAATGGAACTACCGTCATGTTCAGACACCGTAGACACATGATCTGACCCTGTTCTTCCTTCTAATTGAAACATATTTCCTACTTTCTTAGCCCTCATTACTAGTAAGATACCTTTATAGATTTTCATAACTCCACCTTGAATTACAGTTTTATATCCATTCGTATCCAATGCTCCTAAAGAAATTAGATTTTTTCTTAAGTCTGGAACATGTCTCACATATGTTAACAATTTAGTTGTGCCATCAAACATTTGCAGTTGTATACTTCCTATCCCAACAATATTGCAAGTAACATCATTACCCATGTACACGATGCCATCATCAACAGATCTATACGTCTTAAACCAGTCTTTATGGATACACATGTGGTTAGATGCCCCGGAATCTAACAACCAATGTTGATCATGTTTTGACATATTAACAGACAACACTTCGTCGCTCATACCTGAACCAGATGTCGAACCTGTATCTGTCGTGTTTGATTCTTTCTTCTCTGTCGAAGAGTCTCCTTTCTTCTCTGTTTGCTGTCTCTTCCAACAGTTCTTCTTCAAATGCCCCGATTTGCCACAAAACCAGCACTTTACTTTGCTCTTCTTCACTTTCGACTTTGAACGAGAGTTGCTATGCTTACCCCCGGAGTGTCTCTCTCTTGAGCGACCTCTGGCCATCATTACCTCTGATGTAGAGGTGTCTGCATTCGACCTCTTCCTCGTCTCCTCATACAACAAGGCTCCAACAACATCGTCAAACTCAAGGATGTCTGAAGTACTAAAGCTTATGGAAGTAACAAAGTGATCCCACGATTCGGGCAATGAACACAATAGAGTTATTGCCTTATCCTCTGAATCAAATTTTACATCTAGACTTTGTAATTGTACCAATAGAGTATTGAAAACATTCAGATGGTCAATAATCGAAGTACCTTCCTTCATCCGCAAACCATAAAGCTGTCGCTTCAGGAGAATCCGATTTGTCAAAGATTTCGTCATGTAGAGCTTTTCAAGCTTCATCCACAAGCCTGCGGCGGTCTTCTCTGACACAATGTTGAACAGAACGTCATCCGCCAGACATAACCGAATTGCGCTCAGAGCTCTGTCATCCAACTCATCCCATTCATCCTCCGTCAAGGAAGAAGGCTTTTTGCTTTTCCCCAACAGTGCTTTCGCCACGCCTTGTTGAATCAACAGATCGTGCATCTTAACCTTCCAGATCTCGAAGTTGTTTTTTCCATTGAACTTCTCGATCTCAAAACGGGCACTTTGTGTTTTTGCCATATCGTGTCACAAGAAAACAACCTCCAATTGCAACTTTTAAATAAAGAATGCCCTTTTTAAAAGAATGCCCTTTAAAAAAAATATATATTTCCTTTCACTTCATACCATATGCAAATGGAAAAAATAAACAATATTCAAAACTATTTATAAATGCCCTTCACCTTTCATACCATGTGTGAATGGAATTTAACACAAATCGATTTTCATTTAAACACCACTCATATCGATTTACATAAATCGATTTATAGAACTTAAAATCGATCCTTATGAAGAAAACTTCAGAAAACACCTTTGAATAAATCGATATTAGACCCCTTTGAAATCGAGAGGAGAAGTTGGTCTATTTAAAATAAGTCGATTTTTATATGGCAGCGTCTACCTTCCTTTCATAACAGCATTTAAAAAAAACTTCAAATCGACTCTGTGTTTTTAAGAAAAAACATATCACACCATCCTATATCACGTGGAGTTCCACGTATTGCTTCAACGATTGGTTTATGAACCCGCCTACAGCGATCCGTTCACAATCAATGTAAAAAACAATGATCGGACTGGCCCTCCACGCAGCAGTGCACCAACAACGCACCAACAATTATACGCGTTATTGAGGCACTAAAGAATGCATTGTTAATAACTCCACGCAAACGCACTTCCTCCATCGCGCGCTCCTCCAACACCCTCTCGATACCACTTTGACTCCACGCAGTTTGAATGTCGCACCATTCAACGCACCCGCAACCTCCACGCGCAGCTCTTAGAATAGCGCCTCCACGCAAAAGCCGGACACTCAAAGACACCAGTAAAAGACACTTGGGACCGGAGTTCATGATTAAAGACTCTCCGTGCACGCATTAGAAAGTAATTGCGCCCACCTCCAAAGATCGCTCCAACAAGTACGCTCCAACTCCTTTTGATACCACTTATTGAGATCGTGTTGGTCAAATGATTTGTAAAGTTTTGTAGATGTTCTATGCTAGTAGCAATTTCACCTTTTCTTTCAGCAATCATACAAGTAGTTAAGCAAAATGCAGATAGAACATATAAGTAGATCTTACAGAAGACAAATCAGAAACAGGAAAAATGTGTGTATTCGTTTCGGCGGTCAACAGGATGCTTCAACCAGCAAAGTCTCCTTTGGTCAGCCAGCCCAACATGTTGTCACAACAACCCTTCAATGAGTAGATGAGTCAACCCAAGTCAACTCTGCAAAAGTCAACGCTGTCCTGAAAAGTCAACGCAAGGGCAGCAAGCTAAAAGTCAACGCAGCAGCAAAACGGTCAACCCTTTGACCTCGATTTTTGTGCCAGGTAGTACGGCCTTCATAAATCGAACCTTCCACAAGTTCTCAGCTTGTTTGGACCAAGCGTTGACCAAAGTCAACGCTGGTCAAAGTTTCTGCGAAACCCTAGCAGCAGCAAATCCGTACTTCAGCTTGGCCGTACAGGTTGTCCTCTTCGTCCTTCACACGTGTGGCTGAAACTCGTCCTTCTTGGTAGCTCGTACTCTAAGATGAGAGAGGAATATGAGAGTTGTGATGATGATGAAAATCTCTCCAACTTTTCCTGTATATATCTCCATCATGAGGGTGTGTGACACATCTGTTGGGCATGCGAGCCTACATTACAAAACTGGCCGACCTTGCACATATAATTTATTGAAAATAATAAATTCAAAATATAAGTTCTGCTCATCGGATTAAGACATATTTTATATGGATTTTACACCTCTCGGAAAGAGGAATCCAACAAAAATATTAGCCTCTTAATCTGAGCATCTTAATATGGAGTTTGGACCTAGTTGTCCAAATTTAACACTCCCTCTCAACTAGGGAGAACTCCATCTATTAGTGCAATCAACATCGTGCGTCATCCCGCCGAAACTTGCTTTGCTGGCTTCTTTATTTCAGAACAGAAGTGGGTTAGTCACAAAGACATCATCCCCCGACTGACATAGTCAGTCCAGAGGTCCCAGACCTCACAAATCTTGATCGCAGATCAAGTGGTTGGACCGTGCCATCCTAGATAGAGAGTACGGCAATCTCTGATGCGTCCATCGGTCTTTGCTAATAGTCTCTAACTTTTCCACACCTCATTGGCCAAATGAGAGGTACTTCCCATGAGCCCTGAACTCAATGGGTAGGATGCATACGGGGCACAGAAAATGAGAGGTGAACCAACTCAAAATCACAACGGTGGGGTCCAAGCACACCACCAAGGTTGGCAAGCCTAGCCTTGTGGTTGCCCATAGCTCCAAGAAGCTCTCCCCAAAGCCCCCCAGAGCTCCCGGAGCTCATCGTCCAACAGGACCCACATCATAGGGTCTTTCCACGACACCAAGACTCTCACGGAAGGTTAGGAACTTGACCTTCCCCAGGGGCTTAGTGAGAATATCCGCGACCTGCTCATCAGTTCCTATATGATCGAGCCTTACGGCGCCTCGCTGTACCATATCCCGGATAAAGTGGTACCTGATATCAATATGCTTGGATCGGTGGTGGAACACAGGATTCTCAGTCATACGAATCCCACTCTGATTATCACAGAGTATCACAGTGGTATCTAGCACATGTCCAAACAGCTCACTAAAGAGCTTCCGCAACCAAACTGCTTCACAACAGGCCATACTAGCAGCAATGTATTCGGCCTCCGCGGTGCTCAAAACCACCGACTTCTGCTTCCTGCTCATCCATGAGATCGAAGCAGAACCAAGATTGAAGCAGCATCCCGATGTGCTCTTACGATCCACCACACTGCCAGCCCAATCGGCATCGGTATATCCACGGAGTGTCACACTCCCGGCAGTGTATCTCAGCCCATGGTTTATAGTGCCCCGAAGATATTTCAGAGGATTCTTGGCACCAACCCAGTGAAAATGATGAGGCTCAACCATCTGTTGACTCAAAGTGTTCACTGCAAAACATATATCTGGTCGGGTGTTCACTAAGAACATCAAAGCTCCTATGAGTTGACGATACTCAATAGGATTGGCCAAGATAGGCCCAGCAGCGCTGCCACTCAACTTCTTAAAGTTGAGTTCCATTGGTGTCGACACGGACTTACAGTCCACCATCCCAAATCTTTCTAGAAGCTTCACAATATATTTTCCTTGAGAAAGGAAAATCTCTCCAGGTCTCTGCCAGACCTCTAGGCCTAGGAAATAGTGCATCAGTCCTAGGTCCTTCATCTCGAATTCAGCAGCAAGCTCCCTCTTACATTGATGAATGAGAGGGTCATCACCAGTCAGGAAGAGGTCATCCACATATAATACTAGAATGAGAGGCTTCTCTTTCACAACCTTGAAGTATAGGTTCGGATCGGCATTACTTCGAGTGAAGCCCAGCTTCATCAAGTAACTATCCATCTTTTCGTACCAAGCTCTGGGTGCTTGCTTTAACCCATAGAGAGCTTTCTTCAACCTGCAGACATAAGTGTCTCGATCTTGAACTTCAAATCCCAGAGGTTGTTCTACATACACCTCTTCCTTTATTGCACCATGCAGAAAAGCGGTTTTGACATCCATCTGATGAAGACTCCATCCTTGCGTAGCAGCAAGGGCTATGATTGATCGGATGGTGGTATATCGTGCCACAGGTGCAAATATATCGTCATAGTCAATTCCTTTCTTTTGAGAGAAGCCACGGGCAACAAACCTTGCCTTAAACTTTTCAGCACTCCCATCAGATCCATGTTTGATTTTGTAGAGCCATTTCGCGGTGACAACAGATTTGTCCTTCGGTCTCGGGACCACATCCCAGACATCATTCTTCATAATAGACTCATATTCTTCATGCATAGCATCCTTCCAGACTTGATGCTTGATGGCTTCCTTAAAAGATCCAGGTTCAGATTGTACAATAGTACTCATGGCAGCTAGATACCCTTGGTATCTACACGGCTTCTTGCTTTCTCGGAATGTCCCCCTTTGGGGCAGCATGACCCTCAGCATCTTCGAGGGTGTCCCTGAGCCATGATGGTCTCTTTCCTAGAGAAGGGGAAGGATCAATAGGGTCCATTGGCCCTTCAACATCAGGCATAGTCTCATCCTGGGGTTCTTCCAGATTTCCAGGTCTTCCTTCATGATTTTCTTCAGATCTGGGAAGATCTACAACTTTCTTCAGGGAAACATCTTCGTCAAAAGTGACATCATGGCTTATCTCTACTTCCCTTTGACCAGGTACATAGACTCTATATGCCTTAGAAGTCTCACTATAGCCCACAAACATTCCTTTCTTCCCAGTAGCATCCAGCTTACTTCTCTTTTCTTTCGGCACATGAAAATAGACGGGACATCCAAAAATTCTAAAATGTGAGACATCAGGTTTCTTACCAGAGAAAACCTCTTCGGGAGTTTTGGAGTCCAAAGCGGAATGAGGGCATCGGTTTTGAATGTACACAGCGGTATTTGCAGCTTCTCCCCACAGAAACTTTGGTAGACCCTGGTCACATAGCATGGCACGGGCAGCTTCCACAATAGTCCTATTTTTGCGTTCAGCAACACCATTATGCTCAGGAGTATATGCAGTGGTAGTCTCCCTCTTAATGCCAGCTTCTTTGCAAAAGTCTTTGAACTCATTTGACTCATATTCAGTGCCATTGTCAGTCCTCAAAATCTTGATCTTCTTTCCGGTCATATTTTCCACCAAGGCTTTGAATGTACGGAACCACATGAAAGCCTCATCCTTCTTCTTCAAGAAATATATCCAGGTTTTGCGAGAGAAGTCATCAGTAAATGTCATATTGTAAGAACATCCCCCCAGGGATGTTACAGGCAACATACCAGAAAGATCAGAATGAACCAGTTGCAATATCTCAGATGTCTTTGTGACACTTGAGAGGAAAGGACCCCTTGTATGTTTTCCTTCAGTACAGCCCTTACATACACCTTCATGATTATTTCCAAAATCAGGCATCCCTGTCACCACCTTCCTTGCTTCGGGAAGGGCTTTGTAATGAAGGTTTCCAAATCTTCGGTGCCATAGTTCGGTTTGTCGGATAGTATCACAAGTCATAGCTCCCAACGGACTCCCTCCAACCTGATAGAGTGTACCAACTCTAAAACCAATTGAGATAGCTTCCTTGAAGCTCTTCTTCCACATGAGCACCTTTCCATCAGAGAAAGTAACATTGAATCCTTTGTCTTCCATAGCAGATACAGACACAAGGTTCTTCTTCAATTTGGGTACATAGAGTACATCTTGTAGACGGAGGACTTGTCCTTGAGACAAGTGGAGGGTCACAGTCCCGGTCCCTTTCACGGGATAAGTGGCATTATCCCCAAGGATAATTTCTAGATTAGTATCCCTTTCAACCATGTCAGAAAGTGCTTCCTTGAATCCAGTGATGTGTCTTGAGGCACCACTATCAATTAGCCAGACATCCATAGTGTCGGGCGGAGATGCAGCTGAGAGAGTAGATACCAGAATGTACTCATTTCTTTTATCAACAACATTAGACTCCTCATACCTGGTATTTCTGGACCTCTTAGAAGGTTGATTGTTTCCTCCAAAGTGTGCCTTCCTCTTTCCTTGGGATTTGTCATTTCTTCGATTCCCATTTCTTCGGTTGTTGTTGTTATCGTCACTATCGGGAGAATCCTTCTTGAAGGGGCATTCTCTAGCATAGTGTCCAGGCCTATGGCAGGTGAAACATTTACCCTTCTTCTCTTGAGTCTTTGTCCTTCTTTTGTCCTTAGAACCACCAAAGTTCTTCTTTCGGGAATGAGCACCATAGGCAACATTTCTTTCATTATCAAATTCCTTCATCCTTGTTTCTTCTTGCATACATCTAGACAGAAGCTCATCAAAGTTAGGAATGGTATTATTGTTGAGAATGGTAGTTGTGAATACTTGCCATTAATATGGAAGTCCTCCAAGTGCGGTGAGAACCATCTCACGATCAGCTATTGTCTCCCCAATAGCTAGCAGATTGTTCCTTGTTTCGGTCAATTTCAGAAAGTAAGTTTGAACAGACTCATCCCGGCCCTTCTTCATATTCTTCAGCTTATTCTTGAGGAATAGCACTTGGTTCACATTGTTTACTTTGAACATAAGGATCAATTTGTCATACATCTCCTTGGATGTGCCTAGTTCGGATATATAGGCAACCAGACTCTTATGTATGGATTCCTTTGATCGGCCGCATATTGATTTTTACTCCCTTCTTACATACTTGTTTCTAACGGCTGGCTGAAGGCATTGGATGGAGGTTCTTGAATCCTTCCTGTCACATGATCCAGGAGATCATGATCTTCTAATTTGAGATCTAATATCATCTTCCAGGGATGGAAGTCATCACTTCCAGTCAGCTTGTCATTCTCCTTGAATTCAAGACTACTGGAACCCATTTCCTCCGATGATGATTGCTATAGATTGAGTTTGTCTTCACCTCAGCTCCGATACCATGTAAAGTTTTGTAGATGTTCTATGCTAGTAGAAATTTCACTTTTCTTTCTGCAATCATACAAGTAGTTAAGCAAAATGCAGATAGAACATATAAGTAGATCTTACAGAAGACAAATCAGAAACAGGAAAAATGTGTATGTTCGTTTCGGCGGTCAACAGGATGCTTCAACCAGCAAAGTCTCCTTTGGTCAGCCAGCCCAGCATGTGTCACAACAACCCTCCAATCTGTAGATGAGTCAACCCAAGTCAACTCTGCAAAAGTCAACGCTGTCCTGAAAAGTCAACGCAGGGGCAGCAAGCTAAAAGTCAACGCAGCAGCAAAACGGTCAACCCTTTGACCTCGATTTTTGTGCTAGGTAGTACGGCCTTCATAAATCGAACCTTCCACAAGTTTTCAGCTTGTTTGGACCAAGCGTTGACCAAAGTCAACGCTGGTCAAAGTTTCTGCGAAACCCTAGCAGTAGCAAATCCGTACTTCAGCTTGGCCGTACAGTTTGTCCTCTTCGTCCTTCACACGTGTGGCTCAAACTCGTCCTTCTTGGTAGCTCATACTCTAAGATGAGAGAGGAATATGTGAGTCGTGATGATGATGAAAATCTCTCCAACTTTTCCTGTATATATATCCATCATGAAGGTGTAACGAAAGCACATACATTGGGCCTCCAGAGCCTACATTACAAAGCGGCAAGAGCCTTGCACATAATTTATTGAAAATAATAAATTCAAAATATAAGTTACGCAGCATCGGATTAAGACATATTTTATATGGATTCACACCTCTCGAAAGAGATCAACAAAAATATTAGCCTCTTAATCTGAGCATCTTAATAATATGGAGTTTGGACCTAGTTGTCCCAAAATTTAACAAGGTGACAAATACTCAGCAAATAAATCAAGCACATAAAACACAGAGGTTTAACGTGGTTCACCCAACCAATCTGGGCTATGTCCACACAACATAGGCATCGGCAATTCTTTATTAACCAAACAGGAGATTACATAAATCAAATCCTCACAAACTCTCACACTCTCAAAACAATCTGTATGGATACCTGTTATATAGCAAAGAGAATCTAACTGCCTCATAAATCCTCTCACATCAAATTTAGGATGCATTAACTCCCTCCCAACAAACTGGAGCTAATCTAGGAACTAATTCCTATTGTTGTCATCTACTGAGATTTTGCCTATTTTATTGAAAACAGAAAATCTCAACAAGGTTTAGGATCAAATCCGATCAAATCTAATTGGCTGTCACTATAAATTTAAGCTAGGTGCAACAACCTGCAAGCGGCACATAATAGCTATAAAACTTATGCAGACTTTTGAGATATAGAATTTTTAAACGTCAAGGAAACTAAAAATATATTACAATACATGAAGCAATGTGTATTATAGGTCAGCTGTAGAAGGAAGCCATTATACGTCGTCTGTAAGTGGAAAAGGAGTGTAGTGGAAGTCAATCTCAGAAGAGAGAATTATTCCATGAGAGTGAATCTGGACTTACTCCATTTCTCTCTCTGTAATTCATTCCGTGCCAATTGTTGTCGTTTAAAATTCAATATACGCCGAAACTTAGATTTATGGTTGGAATGCATCTGGTTGCTACTTCGAATCCCACTCAGGGTGTTAATGCCAAACTAAACAATCGGCAATTTGGAAGGAATATTGGTTCTCTGCTTACATACCAATATTATTTAAGTAAGGGTTGGCAGATCTTTTTATAATCTGAACTAAGGCAAACTAGATGCTCATATATGTACTTATTGCCATTCCAAGCATAAAGAGCCACGCGCACCTGAAGCTCCACTTTCTCCCCTGCCAAATCACATTAGAAATTTGCAGGTTAGAATACAGAGCATCAGTGAATTAGGGATAAGATATTAACTTTTATAACTCGGTGTTTGATACTTAGGTTCTCACCAGGGATCCCATTTATTTAATTTCAACATCGTATTCGCGCAACCACTATCGTTTTAATTTCTCGCAACCAGAATCCTAACTGTAATTTATCATGTTAGCTTAACTATATCGATAAAATATCATCTTAAATGTTTGCATCTTTTAATTACTTATGAAGATTATAAAAAATAAAATTAAACTTCACACCACTTCCTGCTTAATCCAGCGGCGATGAAATGGATCAATGCGAAATAATCACCAAATAATTCAATAAATAACATCTTCCGATTGGGTTTCTCTATCACAGTTTTCGATTTATTTTTCCTGAAAAATGATACATGGCCTTCACTGGCCTACATAGTGCAATGTTTTTCTTCTATTTCTTTTCGGGCCAACAAAGGGTTGCGTACTCATTGTTCGATCTGGTTTGTTTTGAATAATCAGCGACGAAGGCCTTCTCACTGAAAGTATATTGCCATGGGTGCATAAAAAGGTTCCAAAAGCAGAGCGGATGTGCCCTCATATCCAACTAGTGTGGATGCAAATCTAAATGATTTTCAGAAAACGATATCATTGCTGCAGCAGCAACGCAGGAGGAACACCAGGATTGTGGGTTTTGTGGATTCTAGAAGAGCAGGGAAGACTAAATTGGCAATGGAGTTCTATAGCGGCATCAAGCCTATTACAATCAATCATGTTTTAGGGAGTTGTTCTTAGAAGCTTAATTTCAATTATATATTACAATTTTAAAAACATAAACAAATTCATTCTCTTTGCGATCATTGAAATAAATAATAGGAATTTCTGTTATGGACATCAGCAGTTGTAATGAAGTAGAAAAGCTATCGGGTGGTGTTGAGATATTGAGATATTTGATTATAAAAGGAAATTAGTCAATTATTACTACATTTCATAGAAAGGGTTAAAAAATGATAATAAATGAATGACTTAACTCAGTTGAATCACAAAAATTAATATCTAATGTAAAAGGAGCATGAAATATCTGTATGGAGAAAAAATGTTAACTCTCATTTTTTGTATTGTGAATCTAATATTTGGATATTAATATGTGAAGGTTGTGGCAAGGTGCCAATTGCACTTAAAGTTTTGCACTAAGATGCAGAAGCTAGATGCATAATCTACTAGCATATTCATGATGATGATATGAAAAGGCTAGTAGGTTTGAAATATGCTAAAGAAGTGTGGGACACTATAGAATCCATATTTGGAGATGGTACCAACAGCGATATGGACAGTGAGAAGAAGAGAAGAAAGAAGAGCATTAAAATTCAAGAATCTCAGCCACAAGAGTTTCATTCCTCTAGTGCAAATGATTCAATTGATGATGAGAAGAAATCACAAAATCCTGAATCCAAAGGCAAAAATATTAATGATATATGTTAAGTTATAATTTTGATGATTCTTATTTTGATCTTGTTGAAGTGTCTCATGAATATGAGAATGATATTAAGGTTTTTAGAGCTGAGTTTTCTAGACTAACAACTGCATGGAAGGATCAAGAAAAATTATTACAAATATGTGATTATAAGGAGGCCAAACTCAAAGAAGAAATAATTAGGGTAAAGATTAAATTGGAAGAATCAAAAAGAATTTAGAAAGTCAGGAGGAAGCACTACAAAGAGAGGGAAGATGAGTGTGAAATATTAGAAGCCTAAGTGATGTCTTTGAGAAAGCAGCGGAAAATGGAGAAGATCATTGTGTCCTTGGATAGTTTTCTTCATATCAAGAAATATCCATTACATAAATATGGTCTTGTATTTCAAAAACATGAATCTTCAAAAAGGTGAATCTAGTTTACATGCAAACATAAGTAATAAAAAAGAACCCAAAAAACATGTAGCAAACAATACCAGGAGCAAGAGTGAGAACCAAGGAAACAAATAGCAAAACGAGTAGCAAAACCAACAAAGAAAAGAAACTCCAGTACCCTTTGCTTGGTGTGGAAACTCCAATAGGAGGCTAATACTTTGTTCCTGTCTACCTTCTGCAATTATGCACAACGAAACTCAAATTTTTGGATGAACACTGAAGCACAATACTTTTTCTCTCATCGATTTCGTAACAACAATATTCCTTATACATTCTCCCCATCAGGCAGTCATTTCATGTTTTAATTCCTGCCATAAATAGTCATCTTCATTGAACCTAGTTTCTTCGAACGAAATTGCGGTATCTCGAAGATATGATTTGGAAATCTCCCTCAATCCTCCATATCCTACATATTCAGTAGAATTACAGTTGCAATTTACAACCTCGCCTGCCTTTCCCTTCTGGACTCATGCAACCTACATGAACTTCAAGACTTCCATCACCTTTATACATTCTCCTCGTCATACATTCCCTTCCGAAGATAATACTTCTGCAATGACAGGTCAACTCCATTAAAGTACACAACTCAAATTGATATAGCCAGGATCCATGGATATGACTAACAGACATTCACGTCCCTTCATGTTTAACATGGTTGAAGGTCTTCTTCAAATTGTCTTGTCCTAGTGTTGTACACATAATCCCTTGATGCGAGCACACAAACCCAGCGATCTGGCTTAATTGAATGCTGCCGAATCAAGATTAGGAGGATCATTCATCTGATTTGGGATTTGACACTTTGCCACTTTGCCAACTAGTTTCCATGTAGGCCATTAAGCCTTCAACTCTCGTTATTGGAGATGAATCCCATATTAATAATGCTAGATTTTGTTTACTCATGGGATATATTGATTTACCCTCCTCGAGCCATCTTGTTCCGTCTGTCCTTTCTCGAGACTAACTCTGCATTTTTCCAGCGGAGTTGAGATTTCTTTTGACATGGAAAAAATCAATGGCCTCAAATTTGGTAATTTGGATCAACTTACTCTTTAAAGCATGGGTTATTGTAATGATGAACGTTCAGCTTTGATTTTGTGCACTTGTTGAATAACTCTCTTTGAATCGCGTTAGATGTTGGATTTGTGCACTGCAATAGGACTAAGAATTCAACCTTATTGTTATATTTAATTTTTAGGCTTCATATAAATTTAGTATATGATTTTTAGTGGCGTGAAAAATAACCTTTCTCATTCTCACCTTGTTTATATTTATTAAGTTGATGATAGGGATTTAAATTCCATATAATATTCTAAAATATTCTTAATAGTATAGGCAAATCAAAGATTAAGAATTATTTTCAAACTCGTTATTCCTTTTTTGACATTTTAATTAAATTAATTATTAAAAAAAATATCATGAAAAGAGTAGATTTTTTGGGCATGTGGTATTGATAAATTTTATGGACCCTATCCAATTCTCAAATATATTGGAAATTTTCTTAAAATTTTCTTTGCTTAACCCATTGTAAGATCTACCTAATATTTCATGAAACATGCTTGAAGAAAATGGTATGCTTGAATTGTGAAGTTCAAATTTGTCCTCATAGAACTAGATGAAGACGGTTCCATTTGGCTACATTAAGAAAAATTTGTAGAGAAAAGAGAGCATTTTATGCCAACATATTATCTAAGAAACCTTGATCTAGTGGAAGGATTTGTGACTTGAATATGACACTTGGGAACCATTTGTGTTCTAACACTAGTTTTCACAATGCCTAGCCTTGAGGACACATTACCTTTTAAGGGGGAAAACATGTTAGGATTCCACCCTAGTTCCTATAGATAGGGGAATATGTTGTTACTTAATGTATAATAGTCATTTTTAAAAAATAATGTCTACTCAGTAGTTTATGTAAACTCATTCATGAAGGAACACTAAATGATTAGGATTTGGGGTAGATATAAACTATTTATAATTGTATAAGCTATGTAATTGATTGCTAATTGATTAATATTGTACAGGATTTCTACCTAATTAGAGGTTTCTCACTCAAAGAAGCAAGTGAATATTGCTTAATATTTATAGTGCCAATAAAAAATTTCCTCTTGATACTACTTCAATACTTTGGTTTTTATTTTCTTTTTTTTGTTTTGTTTTCAAGATACACCAAAAAGTTTTTTGCAAGGGATGAAGAAAAAATGTAATCCTTTGAAAGTTAAACACATGTTCTTTCATGATTTCCTAATCTTAATCAAACAGATTATCTCACCATTTTACACATGAGTAAGGGATTAGTATTTCTTAGGATCAATTAGGTTCGTCATATATCTTTAAGGCTTTTCACTAGTGTTTAGAAGATGATAAAACCTAGTTTTTATGATCTTTCTTCTTTTGCAATCTTGTTAGTAATATAAGCATGCAAAACCTCGTGTTTTATCCATGAATCTTCTTATTTCAATTTATTGTTCATCTTACCCCACAAAATTCCTTATCTATATACCATACATAGATATTGTACTTGTATACCTTTCGAGGGTGTTTCAATTAATTTTTCAAATAATCACCAATGATTATTTTCATGAAAAAGTGACGAATATGCTGAAAATCATGTATTTCTGTGAAAATATGATGATATAATCAACCATATTAGATAAAATGTCCTCATGATAACGATCCTCTTTTGAAAGGTGAGGTTGGGTAATGCCATGGAAGAAATTTTTATAGATAAATAGGCCTGGCCTTTAGGTTTGCAATGATAGCCCACTATAGACAGTTGTGGAGAGCCCACTACCTTAATGGTTGCAAGTAGGTGCATTAGGTGGCCCCAAGTTTGCAGTCCCAAATCTTGTACAGTAAGGCAAATTTCGTGTTTTGGCCTATGTTTTTCTAAGGTGTCAAGCCAATGGTTGATTATGCATGTACTGTCCAATGTCGAGACAACAATTTTTAATGGAGTCTTAATTTTGAGATATAGAATTTTTAAAGGTTAAGGAAACTAAAACTAGGAGTTGCCCCTAAAGGTGCAAAGATACATCGAAGGTAGTTCATCTCATCAAGATTTGGGAAGATTTGTCTTTCATTGTTGTGCTTGAAGTAGCAATCTACAATCATGTTTTAATTTAATATTATTTCATCATGTGGCCCGAAATTAATAAAATACAAAAAAAATTCATTTTGAAATGAAGAATTTCATATGAAACGAATTTAGTGATCCGTGGGACTTGATCCTCCTATTAATATTCAACATATAAACCCTAATATCATATATTTAATAACATAAATAAATTATTATTGATAAAAATGTGGTTGTAAACGGAAATGGATGGTGAGATGAAGAATTAGTTACAACACAGTTCTTTATTTCTTAAAATGATCCGTAGGAAATTTGAAATACTCATTCCCAAACACATTCTGAAATACTCATTTATGCTTCATTTCAAATATTACAAATCCGATAAAATTCCATCCCTATCACATATTTAACAGTCTTCTACATCATATTAGGAAATGAACTTTGTACTACAACATGAATAGAAAAATATAAAGCATGTACTGAATCTGCTGAATTAAAAAGATGAAAATCTAGTTAGAATATGTAAACTAGGTTAAAAACGAACTAAATTTAAGCATGGCCGAGAGACAACTGAAATTACAATGTCTTCCCATATCATTACCAAACTAAGTTAATATAATGTGGATCATTAGAGTCTTATGTTGGGTAATCCAGAGATATCTATGGTTCTGAATTAACTAAAGAGAGGGAAACTTGACAACGATAGCAAATAAACTAATCGTGAGCAGGTTGGAGGTAAAAAGAGCCATTTAAAACCAACGCAGAGAGTAGAGACAATTGATGTTAATCCTTTGAAGGAACTGCCAAAATGTGTACTATACCTTTTCTAGTTCCTAAGTGTGGGATTTGTAGAGGAAAGAAATCAAAGGTGCACATTATCAAAAAAAAATCTGCATGGCAAAAACAACGTAGTGGGGCTTGTAATCATACACCGATATGCAACCAATGTCACGCCTCCCAAACCCAGCTTTTTTTTTTTTTATAGATTGTTATTATTTAATAACATCCGTTATACCTCATCCTCATGTTTACTCCTCCTAAAATTCTTAACTCCTCTTCTATAATTATTTCATTTTACTCCGAATGAGATTCAACAGGTCTCTCTTAAGGTCTATATTCCTAATAGGTCTATATTCATCACCCCTACGATGAGTGCTACCCATATAACATAACTTAACATTCTCCGCTTTCTGCGTCGATAACCATTAAAATTTTTATACTGCATCAGTCACAATGCAGACTGTTATCTGGGGTTTAGATTCTTTTCAGTACCTACAGACAGCCCTGGAATACAAGAATTTCCATGAGGATTTTTGGGCTTAACCTCCCCTCTTCTCAGTTCATATAGTAGACTTATATACCTACATATTTTACCTTGCATGTCTCGGGTTTTCTGTGCAGGATGATCACTAGGCCCTTAATCAAACTTCCCAGTTTGTCGGCCTGCTAATATGTTAAATATGTTAAAGTTTCAGCATCGAAGTATAGATGTAGGCCTCCTCGCATACATCTATCTCTACGTAGTTCACCACCATTGCTCCACTACTTTCCCAGTAGTTCTATGGATGGTAACCAGATGCTCTGTTCATGGTATTTTACACATGCCTACAATCTTCGTTCACACAGACTGTTATTACACCATAGATTTTGCAATAGGCTTTTTCCCCCTTATTTGACTGTTATAGACATTCAACATGTGTGATATTTTTTTTTTTGTACAGCTTCAACTGTTCCAGGGGGAACTAGGAAACAGCTCCTCTTGCTTCACTCCAATGGAGGGAGAGAATATTGAACTGGATAGTTTAGAATCCCTATTATTAATCCTCGTACTTAGTTAGGATTCAACTGCTACCTCCATATGTGTACCATTACATTTAATAGAATACTGTAAATTCTAATTTTTACAATTCTTACCATTGTGACACAGCTGAGGGTTGTTGTTCCCTACTTTCTGTTATTGATCACAGTGAATTCTGTGCCATCAGTATTGTTATGATAGATTAATTTATTTGGAACTTAATGTTCGTGGGTACTGATTTGTTAACATCTTCTGTTTATACACACATAATTAAATACTCCTTTAGAAGATAGCCATCTATACCTATACATGGTTATTATATTGGCTGCTCAATTAATCTATCATCTCAACCATCATTATTAGATCTACTTACACTAACCATTGATTCCTCATCACAATAGTCAATGAATTGGGTTACCGACCCATTAATCCATCTAATGGCTTGCAAAATGCAACCTAACATAACAATTCATACACAGCATAATGTGTCATAACATCACAACTTCATAAATTTCATAAAGTTTGCACATCACAATTTACAATTTAAAGGAATATCATATCACAATTTCATAATCAGGTTGAATATAACATCACAATTTCATAAAAACAGGATACGATGAATACGTACTTGGTTGTGGCATTCTAAATTTATATGCACATCTCTACCATAACCAGTTAATAACCAAATTCTCCCCACCTTAGAATCCTCTTTTTATCTGGTCTCGTACTCCCCTCAGTGAGATCCTCCTAATGAGATTTAACCCTAACTGCACAAGCAACTTATTAATGCTTTCCAGCCTGTTTCCAATTCTGCGTCCAGAATTTCAGGATGCTTTATTCCTGCTTAGCCTAGGCTTCCCATTTTGGGACTCTTTAAAGCTGCTTTAAGCTTTTCCTCACCTTTTCCAGCTTTTTCTCACCTCTTCCCAACTACTCCTCTTCATTGGGGAAATTTAGATTTTTCCTCAAAAATCTAAATTAGAAATAATTTCTTTCAAGGATTTTTGAAAGATTTGGGGAAAGCCTTTTTCCTTTTCCATTACCTCATGGATTAGGCATGTGATCTCACTTTCTCATCTGGTCATAGTGCATGCACAATATTTTATTTATTTTTCATAATTAAGTATTTAACCCTATCCACATAACAATTATCCATTGGGGTTCACTCCCCTATGGATGTATGTTCAAATGTCTAATTTGAAAAGCATAGAACTTGGGGGTGTTACATATTCCCCCTCTGAAAATAAACACCGTCCTCGGTGTTGACAACTATCTACTTAGTTCATTTTGAACTTAATTATGAATGCTTTTCCATCATCTTAGCTTCTCTGTTCCATGTAGCTTTTCAGCAGTAAAGTGCTCCACTGCACCTTTACTCTAGCTACTGGTCATTTTCGCAATTCAATTCCTTCTCGCTTTCATCTTTGAGGCGACTCTGGAAGGAATTTCCTCTTCTGGTTCCACCTGGACCACAATTCAAATCAATCATGTGAGAAGCATCATGTACAAAAATTATAATGTTTCCTTTCCAACAAGGAGACATGAAATATATCAGGAAATTTAATAAGCAATGGTAGGGCTAATGTATAAGCCATTAGTTTCCAGCAGAGTACTCTCCTGCCTCCACTATATTTACTGATGCCTTATGCAATTGGTTTTCTTCCTACTTCTTTACAAGAAGTCTGTATGGAAGATCCGTCATTCTGGTTTCTCTGTCCACAATCCATACCAATGTAAGTAATATCAGGTACATATAATTGATAATTCACAACAGCATTCTGCATTTCAATAACTTAAGACATTCAGTTATTAATCAAACCGTTCAGATTCATAATAGTTTAGTGTACTTTTAGTACACTACTTATCCTTCCTTGTTTTGCAGTGATATTCTTTCCTCGCACCACTTGGTTCAGTTCAGCTTTTCTGGATTTTCTAGGTGATTTATCTTCACCTTTTTCCTCTTTGTTTCCAGAGTGCCCAATTTCCTGTTACACACTTGGCTAAACAATTTTTCAACTTTTTCATTAGTACTCATAAATGAGAGAAAACAATTGGTTATGCTTACCCTTTCTCATTTTATAGTTGTACTTCTAGTATCTTTTCATTGTTTCTTTTGTTAGTTAATCAATTTAACTAGTAACAACTGGACTTATTAATAATCTCTACAATTCCATGCTTACCTCTCACATGAAATTGTATCCACTAGTTCAACACTTAAGTGAAACAATTTTGGAACTGATGGGTTTCCCCCACACCCAAGTCTAAAATACAGCTCATCCTCTTTCCTCTCGGTTTGTAGCTATATGATTTCTCTGTCTTTGAATTTAAGACTCAAGAAAATTAACTTTAATAAAATTTATTCCACAAAATTTTATAGTGTGAATACATGTTTCCTTTTCAGGTGATAAAATGAAATTTCTATAATTCATCACATTCCCAATTATTAATATGTGATAATGCCAAAAATAAATTTGACACAGTTTTTTCTTTTTCAAAGACTCACCGGAATTTATGCATTCACTTTTAATTGTATGTTCATGCTTTGCTAGTTCTCCTCTTCTATTTTTTTCTCATAGGCTTATATAAAATGGAATTAATCCTAAAAGTATTCCAACTTTTTCCTGAATCATAAAAGAATTCCTTCTTTCCTAATGCATAAAAGCATTCTATTTTTTTTTTTTTTTCTCTGATAAAAGCAACCCATAACTCTCCCATGCTTTTATATATATTTGTTTTTTTTTTTTTTTTTTTTTTTTTGAGAGAATTATCTCTAAATTCTCTAATTGATTATCTCTAAACTTACAAAATATACCAACTGGAAGAATATAAATAATTAAGAAGTCATTCTTCCACTATTGCAAGAGTATTCTTCCTTAAGTAAATCATCAGGAAATTTTTAATTTACCCCTTCATTCATTCATGCTTAAATCAATGTAATGGATTTGCAACAGTCCATACTTACTAAAACACCTCTACTTTAGGGAATTTTTTTTTTTCTTTGTACTCTTAAACAATAATTGAGTCCACCTATGATATATCTCCCTAATGTACATAGCATTTTATTTCATCTCCTACCCTGCATAACACTTTATTTCTTTTCCTACACTTGTGCATTGTGTAATGTTTGTTTTTTTCTCCCCATGGATTGGGTATATATAAATCATGTACATACAACATGGAACCATAGTATATAGCATTATAAAATCCATATATACCTATTTATTGTAGAATAAATATATCTATTTGATTTATTCCCACCTCCATATATGGTATTATAAAACCCATATATACAGATCTATTATGGATTAAATACATCTAAATTATTTACTCACACATCCATTTATAATACGACTTATATTTCTGTATATAACATGAACTAAAGATATATATTTAACAACCATATATATATTCATATGTATTTCCAACTACCATAAACACATATACTATATAACCGAGTAGAGTCTATATAACCTTGGCTCTATTAGTTCAAGGATACAATGAATATACATAAATCTATATCCCATAACATTTTGGGTTCAAACTATTTTGTTTTGGTATAATTATTACACGTCGATTTTGATTAAATGATACGGTCGATCTATATCGCATCCACGGTCACATATATATATATATATATCCCATAGATGCATATATTATAACCCCCTTTTTTTTTTTTCACCGCATTGGAACGCGCCCCCATAAACTATATTGAAGTATTAACGTTCCCTTTGAAATATTACACTTGGATACGAACGTCCGACACCCCTACGTTGATACGTAACCTAGAGTATAGGTGCCTACAGCCACTCAGATATCAATTGAGAGTAGTTTAATATTAACTGTATGCCTACGTTCCACCCGTTGAATTTTAATCATGGTTTCTGTGGAATTTTCTCTAACCCTAGCGTACTCATTCGGTAGCGGTAGTTCGCACGCCGTGACAGAATCCTTCACTGTATACTTATTTTTTTCTTTGTGCAGGCGGCGCCAAGTGTGAAAAGATAATTCGGCGTTCTCCCCCATGATTTCGATTATAACCCAATACAGTCGTTTTTGACGGCCACCGGTGTACTGGGTCTGGAGCGTGATCAGCACGCTACACCAAGTTTTAAAGTGGCGCTCGGTTCTGTAGACGTAGATGGTGGTTTTGATATTTTTCTTTGTAAAGTCGAGTACAGCAGGCTAGCGCATCTCCTCTCGTACTGATCGTGGAAATTGCAGGATAGACCGGTTACTCGACAGGTCAGCTCCCACAGGTACCATGACAGCTGCGTTCTATCTCTGGAACTGACACAGCTTGGTTTAATGCACTATTCTTTTGCGTGTAGGGAGTCACTTCTCTGTAACCCCATTACTCGCTTTAATGGTGCGTTGTACGCCGAGCTACTGTGATCGAATTCCCACAATCCATCTGGGGATTTTTCTGATCCTCCTGGGGCAGAGCACTTAGGGTTTTCAAAATCGCTTTTAAGTCGATGCCCCTTGCTGTTTTATCCACCCGATATTCCCTTCTTTCTCTATGAGGGTAGCGACGTGGAAATTCCCACTTCCCTGCCAGTATTGAGGTCGGTGGTGACTACGGTTCATCGCTTCCAAGTGGTTATTTGATCTGCACACAGGGTGCAGTACTTTACCCCAAGACTCTCTGAACCCGTTTTCTGCTATGGCTCTCACAGTCTGTTTTATTTACTTCGTAGGTTATTAGTGGGTACAGTATCTCATCTGGACAGATTTGTGTTTTGTAGATGAATCGGCTCAGCAGACTCTCCTGCTAGCGATCCAGCGTTTCGACTTCCTCTCCTACTACGCAGGTTAAATCTTCCCTGCGGTTTGTTTTCTCAAGGTTGCTAAGCGAATCTGAGATAGGGTTTGCGGTAATCCATGGCTGTATCCCTCGGTTCTGAGGTAATCGTAATTCGTCTACTTATATATATCGATAACTATGTTCAGTTTCGTGCAGAGAAATTAAACCAGCAAGCTCTCCCATCAGTGGAACTCTTATGCACTTATTTAATTAAATTCTGTGGTGGAATAGGGTACCGGCGGCATCGATCTCTACGAGCGGTTGTAAATGCTAAAATTTACAGTGGCATGTTAATGCGGCGTTATCATGCAGGTCAAGGGCACCAATAGATTAGTGGCGGATATAACAGGCCGCGCTAAAACATTGCCAGCTTCGTAGATGTATTACGGGAGGTCTGATGTTAATTATTTTGTTTTCTCTAACTTATCTCCACACTGTATTAAAATGATGCGGTTCTGGTTTGTTTCCATCTCCGCAACCCCAAATCGAGCCGTCGCTACCGATATAATTATTGACAGTGGTATAAAATCTGCGTTTCTCTTGACAGTAATTCGTTTACCTATTTAAGTACGCACTAAATTTGGTTTTATTTTCCCTTACACCATATATTGTTCAACTATGTATATATCTATATACACAGTGGATATGCACAGGCTTCCGGTTTATATATCTTGCGGGTAACCTATGTTGGACAGGGATATTCGATGTGTGTTCATGGTTTGCACTTTTACCCGAAAGGGTTTGAGTATATCTTTATAGTTTCATTCCTTTCTAGCATATAGGTCGCGGCATTATTATATGTGGAATTTATATGCAATAGTTTATGTATGAATCGTATATGTTACCTCGTATATGTAACTTAATTGTAGCCGAGAGTTGCAATAACTAATTTGCTCCAAATCTCGCTACAGGATAACATATGTACATATATTGTTCCTTAAAACTTTGGCTATCCATGCATTCGATAGAGTAAATGTTCAGTAGACATAGATTGAGTTTGTATGGTCATTGTATAATTGTAATTCCTCACCCTAACAATTCTTTTAAGGTTTAGAAATAAAACTAATCTACCATACTTTTTTATGTTAACTGTAAGTGGGTTAGAATTTCTATAAAAGATTTACTCTTCAATTCAATAATAATACCTATTCTAAAATTTAAGAATCTGAATTTCTTTCCTTTATTATACACATATATGCACCCACTAAGGCTTGACTAAAGGAATTTGATTTTAATTGGAATCCTGTGCTAAATATTGGTCTTCACAGACTTAGGATAGAGCTGGAAATGCATTATAATTATTTATAGCAGACATATAAACCAGATAGGGTGGAAGTATTCTTCTTCCATTGCAAATTCAAAGGTTATATGTTAATGTCTCCTTTTCTTTCTCTTATATTTTTTTTTCACCAAACAATCTTCAGTACTTGCTTTCATGTTATTCTAGTATACATAAGAGCACAATTTTTCACATTTGTAGTTCCTTGTATGACCTATACAGGTTTCATATATTTTCGCCTTTCCATTCCTATTATACTATAGCTGTTCATTTTGGTACACATTTCCCTATACTTCGGTTTATAGTGATACCTATAGGCGCTAGATTTGAGTACTTAGTTTTATGCCATGCGCCTTATTCCTTAAATCCTAGCTTTTTGTTATAACCATGTCATGAAATTTAATAGTTAGTGACTACGTTCACCCATAACCTACTTTATGAATTTTAGAAATACTTTTAACCCTTCTTTAGTGAAGATGGGTTTTGGAGTTTAATAAGAATTTATAGCTATATAATGCATATTCTTAAATGCTACTTGCCTTTTGATATACAATATATATACTTCATTGCACTTGCCTAGTGGACATTCATTATAAGGTAATGATTTGTATAGGTTATAGTTTAATAAAGGAGTAAAACATATAATTGTTGTTTTTCCTTTTCATATGAAACTATACCTTTATAAATGGTCTATTGCTCACCTAGCATATAATTACTCTTTTTCCTAACACCAATATAATTGTTAGGATGTTAAAATATGCAGTCTATAAAGGTTGTAATTTTTTTTTTTTTGATCATAATTGCAATTTACATGCTAATTTTTTTTTTCAATGAAACTTTAGTCCTGCTATATGTATTCTCTAGCACATTAGATCCCCAGTGTATACAGAGATCAACTACAATCATTTATTTTCTGGTCTACCATTAAGTTATATGACTACCATTTAGACCTTGGTTTAAGCTGGTATTCTAGCTTTATATATATATACGTAGACTTGATATGACTACCATATATATATAGGGGATCTATATATTCCATAAGTCTCATATAGAATAGCAGAAATTCATTATCTAAAAGAATTTTTAAGTTTCATATGCAAGTGTTTTTACTTTCTTTACCTCAATTCTGCTACACTATCATTCTAATATTCTCAAGTATATCTGCTGTTACCTTGTGTCTACATAAATAAGAGAATATTTCACTTTCCATAGAGACTAAGTAACTTCAACATTGGTCTTTTATAGTGTATTAAGATGGTTTCAGTATCTTAACTTTATGCACACTGTACTTGCTTTTACATAACGATGATAGTAGGTCAATAGCTAAATATGTCATTATAACCCTATTATAGGTTTAACCATTCTGGTTTATGAGCCTCCTCATACTACTCCCTTCATCACCATCTGTTACATGTATACCTGAAAGTATATCCCAGATATTTGTATACTCGAAGTACTATTTAATATTCATAACTTTTATAACAATTAACCATTTCCTTGTGAGCACATATCTTGCCCAATTTTTGAACTTTAGCTCCGATACCATTTGTCACGTCTCCCAAACCCAGTTTTTTTTTTTTTTTTTTATAGGATTATGTTATTATTTAATAACATCCGTTATACCTCATCCTCATGTTTACTCCTCCTAAATTTCTTAACTCCTCTTCTATAATTATTTCATTTTACCCCGAATGAGATTCAACAGGTCTCTCTTAAGGTCTATATTCCTAATAGGTCTATATTCATCACCCCTACGATGAGTGCTACCCATATAACATAACTTAATATTCTCCGCTTTCTGCGTCGATAACAATTAAAATTTTTATACTGCATCAGCCACAATGCAGACTGTTATCTGGGGTTTAGATTCTTTTCAGTACCTACAGACAGCCCTGGAATACAAGAATTTCCATGAGGATTTTTGGGCTTAACCTCCCCTCTTCTCAGTTCATATAGTAGACTTATATACCTACATATTTTACCTTGCATGTCTCAGGTTTTTCTGTGCAGGATGATCACTAGGCCCTTAATCAAACTTCCCAGTTTGTCGGCCTGCTAATATGTTCAATATGTTAAAGTTTCAGCAACGAAGTATAGATGTAGGCCTCCTCGCATACATCTATCTCTACGCAGTTCCCCACCATTGCTCCACTACTTTCCCAGTAGTTCTATGGATGGTAACCAGATGCTCTGTTCATGGTATTTTACACCGGCTTACAATCTTCCTTCACACAGACTGTTATTACACAATAGATTTTGAAATAGGCTTTTTCTCCCTTATTTGACTGTTATGGACATTCAACATGTGTGATGTTTTTGGTACAGACTCAACCGTTCCAGGGGGAACTAGGAAACAGCTCCTCTTGCTTCACTCCAATGGAGGGAGAGAATATTGAACTGGATAGTTTAGAATCCCTATTATTAATCCCAGTACTTAGTTAGGATTCAACTGCTACCTCCATATGTGTACCATTACATTTAATAGAATACTGTAACTTCTAATTTTTTTTTTTACAATTCTTTCCATTGTGACACAGCTGAGGGTTGTTGTTCCCTACTTTCTGTTATTGATCACAGTGAATTCTGTGCCATCAGTATTGTTATGATCGATTAATTTATTTGGAACTTAATGTTCGTGGGTACTGATTTGTTAACATCTTCCTCGCTTATACACCTAATTAAGTACCTTTAGAAGATAGCCATCTATACCTATACATGGTTATTATATTGGTCGCCCAATTAATCTATCATCTCAACCATCATTATTACAATGTACTCATCTCTACACTCAACCATTTGTCTCTCATCATTAATAGCCGTAGCTGAAATTTCCAAGTTATCAATTCCATTAATCCATCTAATGTTTTTATGAAATGAAACCTAACATAACAATTCATACATTACATAATGTACTATAACATCACCACTTCATAAATTTCATAAAAGCCTGTAACATCACAATTTCATAAATTGCATAAAGGAATATCATATCACAATTTCATAAATTGAATAAAGGAATATAACATCACAATTTCATAAAAACAGGGATATGATTAACACAGACTTACAGATATCACCAAATTTATGCATGCACACCTCTACCATGACCAGTCCTCCCAACCTTAGAATCCTCTTTATCTCCCAGGATTCACCCCCGAGCAGAGATCCTCCCCAGAACAGACTAACCTCAATCTGTTCTGGAGCAGCTTATTTAAGCTGTGCTTTCCCCAAAGCCTGTTTCCAATTCTGCGTCCAGAATTTCAGGATGCTTTATTCCCGTTTAGCCTAGGCTTCCCATTTTGGGACTCTTTAAAGCTGCTTTAAGCTTTTCCTCAGCTTTTCCAGCTTTTTCTCACCTCTTCCCAACTACTCCTTCATTGGGGAAATTTAGATTTTTCCTCAAAATCTAAATTAGAAATAATTTCTTTCAAGGATTTTGAAAGATTTGGGGAAAGCCTTTTTCTTTTCCATTACCTCATGGATTAGGCATGTGATCTCACTTTCATCTCGTCATAGTACATGCACAATATTTTATTTATTTTTCATAATTAAGTATTTAACCCTATCCACATAACAATTATCCAATAGTCCACTCCCTATGGGATGTATGTTCAAATGTCTAATTTGAAAAGCATAGAACTTGGGGGTGTTACCAATAATGCTATGAAAAATAAGAAAATAAAATTTGCTCTTCTTTTCAGAAATTGGTGTACTAATTAAATGTCGTGTATAGTGATTGAAGTGCAAAAACAAAAAATTACTATTATGAATGAAGAAGGGGAGTTTTACGTGGATCTGGGCTGTGTGGGAAACCCACCAGATCAAAATTCTCAATTGTTGGACATGATAAGAGATATGCAACGTGAAATGGTTCAACTAAGGACTAGCAATGAACAATTGTTGCAAGCCAGTCAAGAGAAAGAGAGGTTAATAAGGGAATTAACCTCAGGGTTTAGTCACGAAAGTGAAGACCATGGAAAAAAGAGGAAAGAAGCTGAAACCAACTTATAATGGTGTGAAGGTGGGGAAGAATCTCGACATAATTCCAGAAACAAAGAGGAGTTACAAGGGGAATTCTGCAAAATCAAACTTCCAACTTTTGATGGTGAAAAGGAGGAGGATGTGGAAGCTTGGCTCCTAAATATGGTTAAATACTTCCAGGTATGTGAATATGAAAGCAATACGAAAGCCAGATTATAAATTTTCCAATTGCAGGGTAAAGCCACACTTTGGTGGGAAGAAACAAACATGGTACACGTGCTGGAAGAAAAAATGTTACCTGGGAAGACTTTCAAGACAAACTCAAGTGTAGATACCTGAATGAGAGGTATTATGATGACAAAGTGAAGAAATTTCACGAGCTAAGACTGGGACAACTCACAATTGATGATTTTCTTACAAAATTTACGAACTTACTTCGCTATGTGCCTTATATCAGAGAAGAAAGGGGCAAAGTATAATTATTTTTAAACTGCCTACCTACTATCTATAAAGAAAGAATTGAATTTGATAATCGAAAAAAAATGGATGAAGCTGTTCGTAAAGAAATATTTTGTTATCTGCAGTTTAAAGGAAAAAATGAGCAGTTGAAAAATAGGTAAAATAAAGAGAAATGGAAGGGTGACTCAAATATAAAAAGAGTAAAAGCAGCATATCTGATTTTTTTTGCAAAAACCACCTAAGAAAGAAAATTAATAAGAGTGGAGAAAACCAACCAGGACAATCACATACTAGGTCTAAACAAATCGATACAAATAGAAAAAAGGAAGGTGTTGTAAAAATGAAAGAACCATTAAAGTGTTGGGGATGTGGAGAACCTCACCTACTACGTGACTTCTCAAAACATTCCTAGGATCAGTGCTGCATTAGAATATCTACAGGCTGAACTCTAATCAACCATGATAGAAATTAAAGGTATGATTGTTGAACAACATGTTTCTGTTTTAATAGATCCAAGCGCAAATTTAAGTTATGTCAGTCCATAGATAGTGGAGAAGTGTAAGATAAAATAAAATAAAATCAGTACGTATGGTTAGTGCAGTTAGCTACAAGAACAAAGAGAAAAGTGACCCATAAACTTCTAAAAACCGCTGTAAATTTAAATGGATATGAAAATGAAATGCATTTAAATATTTTTCCTCTTGGATCCTACGATCTGTTAGTAGGAATGGACTGGTTAGAGAAACACAAAGCAATAGTAAATTGATTAGAAAAAACAATACATTGTATAGATGATGAAGGAAAAGTTGTGATAGAAAAAGGAAAATTGAAACCAATATATGTCAGAAAAATTTCTACATTACAACTAAAATGGACAATAAGAAAAGGTTGTCAAGTGTATGTTGTACAAGTGGAAGAGTTGGGACATAAAAAAAAAATTAGAGGCTGTAGAAAACTTACCAGTAATTAGAGGGTTCAAGGATGTGTTTCCAGAAGAAATCCCCCATGTACCCCCTAAAAGAGACATTTATTTTTCAATTGAACTAGTACCAGGAGCTACACTTGTTTCTAGAGCACCCTATAGAATGAGTACTCCTAAAATACTAGAACTGAAACTTCAATTGCAAGAATTGTTTGATAGATGGTACATCAGACCAAGTGTGTCTCCTTGGGGAGCACCAATGCTATTTGTTAAAAAGAAACATGGCACATTCGAAATGTGTATTGATTACAAACAACTAAATAAGTTAACCATTAAGAATAGGTATCCTCTGCTAAGTATATAAGATTTATTTGACCAAGTGAGAGGATCTAATATATTCTCTAAAATTGATTTAAGAACCAGATATCACCAACTCATAATTAAAGATGAGGACATCGATAAAACAAAATTTAGAATTAGGTATGGACATTATGAATTTGTATTCCTACCCTTTGGGCTTACAAATGCACCTGCTACATTCATGTGTTTAATGAATAGTGTTCTACATAAATATCTAGACAATTTTGTATTGGTGTTCTGTTATGTAAGCACCACTCTTGTAATATTTTTCTATGAATAATATAGAGTTGGAGTATCCTATTTCAAACCTGAGATTCTTATCTGTATTCTTATGTATGTTTCTTATATTAGTATTTTACTTCTCTCTAGTGTTTTGGTTGTATAATCACTTGGAATTCATGATTACATGCTCCAACTTCCTTTATACACATAGTCTGTTGTTCTATTATGTTTTATTACTTTTCTTATGTATAATCACTTGGAATTCATGGTGACATGCTCCAACTTCCTATATGCATATAGCTTGCTTCCTTTTCCTTCATGTGTGTTTTAATAAGAATACAATTGCCTCAACTTCCATGAGATGAGTTGAATTGTGACTTAGTTTTAATATACATGAGAAGTCTTCCTTCACTTCCTTTTCAAATTCATTATCAACCATCAATACCCATATACCAACTTTCCTACCATGGAGAAATTTGAGGATTGGAAACTTTCTAGGATGGAGAGAAATTTTGGGATGGAGTTCATTAGAGAAACAATGTAAAAAAAAATTATTGATAGGAAGGCCTCATCCTAATCTCTTTGTTATATGGATAACATAAGGGCCATGAATGATCCAGGTGGATACTGATGGCCACCCACCTATTCCATTTGGACCCTCACCATTGGTTCTTTTAGTTTTTTAGTTTCAACACATTTTACTAATTTTAGCAAATTTTTGGGTCCTGAACTTCCGGAGTTGTTTTGAGGCCCTAAACGAAGTTTTTTTGGAAAAATGGGAGCAACATGGGATTTCAACCAATGTTTCTCACTCAAAATTTTTATTCCTTAGATAGAGATTTTTGACGAGGTATTGAGCATATCAAACGAAGATCATATGCCAAAGTTACATCCCCAGGAAGTTGAAGTACCAATTTACCCAAACAAGGCACACAGTTTTGGTGCTTCATCTCCTAGTGTTAGGTTTTTTTATGGTTAGGGTTTTCCATTGTTTCTCAATAATAAAAAGGCCTTTGAGCCTCATTGTAACACAGTTCAGAGGCCTGTAGCCACCACATCTCTTCTCAAATATAAGCTACCAACGCCCTAGCTAGTTTATTTCCATTATGTCTATAAACAAATTTTAGTTCCTTGATATTAACGAAATGAACTGTCATCTCTACTACATTTTTGTATTTATAGTTATATGTGTATTTTTTTGCGTTCATGCATAAATCCTGATCAATGACTAAGAGCTATATAAAAAGGGCTATAGAGTTTTCTTCTTTCAAGCATTCAACTTTTTGTTTTCAAATATTAGAGAATGCATTCGAGTCTTGTGGAAACTCCCAATGTAGATATAATCCAAACTTCTATTGATTAATGAGAAGTTAGGGATCTGTTGAGTGTTTGGTTAGGATATTGGGAGGTCAATGCCAAAATTTATGTAAGAATCAGAGGCTTAGCTGCTTGATTATAATAAAATCCACATTTTCCATTAGTTAAGGGTGATGTATAGTTAAATATTGTTAAGTGATCCTTAGGCCCTCCTATGAGATATTTCTTCCAATTTTACCAAAGTTGATAAGGGGCCTAACTTTGAAGATGATAATTTAGTTTAATGAGCAACTCACATAGAGATTACATGACACTAACATGATGATGATGTGGCACTAATGTGGTGGTCATATCGAATCAACGTGGGGGTTTTATTGCAACGATGTGGCATAGACTTGGAGATGACATGTTGTTGACATGGATAAATTATGTGGAAAGGTGATATAGATTAGCATGTGAAATGGTGCTAAAATGGCAATTGGATGACAGTATAAAGTGACATGGACAATAGAAGTGAGGAGGTCAACTATTGAGTTTTGATCTATTGTGAGGTCTGAACCCTTATTTTCTGCTTGGGCCACAATACTAATAGAACTTGAAACACTTGTTAGATGATAGAGATAGAGTTCCATTAGTTAATAATGGTTATGAGACTATCATAATAGAGAGGATTGGATATTAGCTAATTCGAGAACAATAGTAGAAAGGTATGTCTCGATGTCTAGGGGTCTCAAGAAGTAAGTAGTTAGATGAAAATATACTTGAGTCAATAATTTTTAGATAATTTATTCCAAAGGTAGAGGAATCACAAACCATTAATCAATAGTATTTATGCATAAATAATAATAAAAGGACTCACACATGAGATGGAAAGGAAGATTAAGACATTCAATTTGAATACGTCAATGAGCATCTTCCACTCAATTACAACCCTTATTTGTAGATACTTTTAGACTCTTCACTTGTTCGATTGCATAAACCTCATTTTTGTGATCCTCTTTTCCTTTCTGTGTAGTTCTCACATGCCATTATAGTGGATCATCCAATATATAAGGACTTCTTCCCACTTTTGAAATGTAAAATAAGGAGTCATTATGTCCACTTTCATTCCATTGGTTACTAAAATGTATATTCCTACTTTTATGGGCCATACATTAGGTGTTTCTATTGGGAGAGTACCTTTAAAGTTAGTGGCAAGTACCAATTAAAAGACTCAAGATTCAATGGAGGGTCTACCTAGTTTTTGATCCTTTGATGTTTCTATATTCTTTAACCTGTTTCTTTCATGTTTCTATATTCTTTAACCTGTTTTTTGGCGTCTTCTTGGCTTTTTAATTTTTATTGTTCTGTGAACAGATCCAGAATAAGTGAATAGAATCTCACTCAACCGCCTGTGAACAGATCAAGAATAAGTAAATAGATTCTCACTCAACCGCATGGAAATAACAAGACTCCGAGTATACCTGGTTCAGCACAGCTGCAGGTAGGTTTCTTTCGTAATTTTTAGGAGTCCATCTTGAATGATAATAATTTGGTTTCAATTCAATTCACCTAAAATCAACCTTCCAATTCGATATGCAGGGCTCCATCTATTTTTTATTTTTCCTTAAACCTACGAATAAGATAAAATTAGCAAATAAGATAATATTATAAAAAACTGGAAACGTAGGACAAGAGAGGATAGTCTGTCTCGTACATCCAAAAAGTTGTGCCCACAATGCCTTTCGATAGTTGTCCTAATCTTAGTGTACTTTGAAAATCCGAATTCATAAGTTAGTTACAGATGTTACTTTTGTAAATATTTTTTCCACTGGGTTTCTCATTTTCTCATATGCCTTCTGAATTGAATTGTTTTCTGAGAGGTAAAACATAGAACGATAGTTGGCTGTAAACATGACTCTAAAGAAACCTAGTTTTGCGCTAGACTATAGGTAAGTGTCTGCGTCTTCATTTTCTTCTGCTTCTTGAACTAAATTAGTTTTAAGTAAATCCATTTCAATGAAGTATAAGCTGACTTCTCTATCATTTTCCACTGGTTCTAAAATTTTTGGATTAATACTGTGTTTGTACTCGCACCCATTATATTATAATGGTTCTTTGTAGTATGGATAAATTAATGCTATTAATACCCTGTTTGTAAGAGCACCCATTACATTGATTCTCTGTACTATGAAAAAGTTAACGCTACAGTGTTCATTTCGCTTATCTCAAATCTCATTCAGGGCATTCCTTCCGTTACTGTAACAATTATCCTAAGGGATTGATTCTTTTATGTGATGGATTGGAACAACCCAGTACATTCATTTCAGTTTTATTCTTCCATTTTCCTTTTGTTTCCTCTACTCTCAGAGAAGCCATAGTTTCTTAGTTTCGTATTAATTCATTTTAGCTTCCATGGGCTTCAATTACAAATACAGTTACGTTTCCTCCTCTCAAAACAGACACCAATCTTGTAATTTCAGCAAACATGAGTTCCTATTTCGTAAGTTTCTAACGATAAACTGTGCAATTTTAAACTGCTCAAATTTCAACAAAATATTCCTAATTATTCAGGAGTGATTTGCAAAGAGGTGCTCGATAGAATTAGTTTGGAATAAATTGTAAGTCAATCTGGGTAAAATTTAAATATTTCTTTGTTCTGGATCTATGAAATATGAAGTATAAATCAAATCTCTCGCCATATTGACTCTTTTTTAATTAAAATATTTCTTTGTTCTGGATCTATGAAATATGAAGTATAAATCAAATCTCTCGCCATATTGACTTTTTTTTCTTTCAATATGAAGTATAAATCAAATCTCTCGCCATATTGACTTTTTTTTTTTCAATGGTTTTTCACGTGTGGCTTGAGGGTTTTGATTTCATAGATTATAAATAATTTAACTATGCGTTAATTTTTAATTTATTTTAAAAATATAAATATTTAAAATATTTAAAACAGAAATATTTATAAATATTTATAAATTAATAAAATTATAAACATTTTCTTTCAAATTTTACAAATAAACCTATGAAATCATTAGGTATCTTGATCGATTATACAAATTGAACTGTTGCACAATAGAGATACCTAATTAGATTAATTAGATCGAATGAGAGAAGAAAATACTGAAATTCTAATTCGATTCTATTTATTGATTATTTTTTTCCAGTAAACCACAAAAAGAATAAAGAATAAGGTATTTTCAGTTAATTGGGTATTTTATAGTAAAACCACGTGTCTTAATTTTGGTCATAGTTGTAGATTCTATTCATCTTAGAAGCTCTGCTCTTCAAAGATCATTTCAGTTTTCAGTTTTCGAGGAAACCTAATTCGTTCATTTCAGTTTTCTTTTTGTTAACTTATTTAATTACGTGAAGAGTTGGTTTTATGACAATAGTTTTTGCTTTTTTAATTAGGTTTAATTTATTACATTTGTTTTATAGATTCAATCAATATTCTATTAGTATTAGATCATTTTATTATGTTTATTTGTCTGTGGTTTTATTTAAATTGGTTTTTTTTTTTTTTTTTTGAAGTTTTGTAAGTTCTTTTTCTTAATTAAAAGTATTAGTTGATTTAATATGTGGTTTTCAAAATTAGTTTTGCATATTTTTTTAATTAAAAAATAATAATTTCTTTAAAAATTTAGTTTTAGATTATTGGAATTTTTAAAATAATTTTTAATTATGTTTTTACATTTCAGAAATATATCTTTAATTTAAAAATAAATTTTCCATTTATATCTTATAACTTATTTTATATTTTGTTTTTACTTTATTGTGGTTAAGTTCAATGTATTTTAAATTGTATATAAATACATTTAATTTATAAATACATTTTCTTATATTTAAATTTTTATTAATAGCATTTAATTTAATTTGTTTTTAAATGATTTCTTTATTAATATTGTTTAGTTTAATTGATGTTTTTAAATGATTTTCAAATTAAATATTTAATATGTTGTTTAAGTTCTCCATTGTATTTTATTAATGATAAAATGTAGTATGATATATATTTTTAATTAAAATAACATAATGTACAAAGAAAAAATGTTTTCATTTATATAATATAAAATGATAATACTTTTATATATAAATACTACGTTAGGCTACGTTAGGCTAGGTAAGGCTAGGCTAGGTTAGGTTAGGTTAGGCTAGGTTAAGTTAGGCTAGGTTAGGCTAGGCTAGGCTAGAGTAGGGTAGGGTAGTCTAGAGTAGGGTAGGCTAGAGTAGGCTAAGCTAGGCTACACTAGAGTAGGCTAGGCTAGGCTAGGCTAGGTTAGGGTAGAGTAGGTTAGAGTAGGCTAGGCTAGAGTAGCCTAGAGTAGGCTAGGGTAGGGTAGGCTAGGTTAACTTAGGCTAGGTTAGGCTAGGCTAGGTAAGGATAGGCTATGTTAGGCTAGGTAAGGCTAGGTTAGGCTAGGTTAAGCTAGGAAAGGTTAGGTTAGGTTAGGCTAGGCTAGGTTTGGACAGGCTAGGTTAGGCAAGGTTAGGTTAGGCTAGGATAGATTAGGCTAGCGTGGGGTAGGGTAGGCTAGGCTAGGTTAAACTAGGTTAGGCTAGGCTAGGTTAGGATAGGATAGGTTAGGCTAGGCTAGGTAGGTTATGTTAGGTTAGGCTAGTTTAGGCTAGGCTAGGTTAGGGTAGGTTACATTAGGTTAGGGTAGAGTAGGGTAGGGTAGGGTAGGGTAGGGTAGGTTAGGTTAGGTTAGGTTAGGGTAGGGTAGGGTAGGGTATGTTAGGTTAGGTTAGGTTAGGCTAGGTTAGGTTAAGCTATAGTAGGCTAGGTTAGGCTACAATAGGCTGGGTTAGGCTAGGTTATTTTAAGCTAGGGTAGGACACGCTAGAGCATGCTAGGCTAGAGTAGGGTAGGTTAAGCTAGGTTAGGATATGCTACACTAGAGTAGGTTAGGGTAGATTAGGGTAGGTTTAGCCAGAGTAAGTTAGGCTAGAGTAGGTTAGGCTAGAGTAGGTTAGGGTAGATTAGGGTAGGTTAGGTTAGAGTAGGTTAGGCTAGAGCAGGTTAGGCTAGGTTAGGCTAGGTTAGGCTATGCTAGACTATGCTAGGCTAGGATAAAATAGGCTAGGCTAGGCTAATATAAGCCAAGCTAAGGCTAGGCTAGAGTAGGGTTGGGTAGGCCAGAGTGGGCTAGGCTAAAGTAGGCTAAGATAAGTTGGGCTAGAGTGGGCTAGGCTAGAATAGAGTACACTAGATTAGGCTAGGCTAAAATACACTAGAGTAGGGTAGGACAAAGTAGCCTAGAGTAGGCTTGGCTAAGCCAGGATAGGCTAGAGTAGGCTAGAGTAAGCTAAGGTAGGATAGGCTAGGATAGGCTAGCGTAGGCTATGCTAGAGTAGGATAGGGTAGGCGAGGGTAGGCTAGAGTAGGCCAAGCTAGGATATGCTATAGTAGGGTAGGGTAGGACAGAGTAGGGTACATTAGATTAGGGTAGGACAGAGTAGCCTAGAGTAGGCTTGGCTAAGCCAGGATTGGCTAGAGTAGGCTAGAGTAA
The DNA here is from genome assembly GCA_034641835.2 of Pinus albicaulis. Taxonomy (NCBI): domain Eukaryota; kingdom Viridiplantae; phylum Streptophyta; class Pinopsida; order Pinales; family Pinaceae; genus Pinus; species Pinus albicaulis. Next base: position 1,603,701,054 of record CM076584.1, on the reverse strand, counting down.
GCTTAGGTAGGATAGGCTACGATAGGCTAGCGTAGGATATGCTAGAGTAGGCTAGGGTAGGCGAGGGTAGGCTAGAGTAGGCCAAGCTAAGATATGCTATAGTAGGGTAGGGTAGGGTAGGCTAGAGTGGCCTCGACTAGGCTAGGCTAGGCTAGATTGGGCTAGAGTAGGCTAGGGTGGGGTACACTAGAGTAGGGTAGGAAAGAGTAGCCTAGAGTAGGCTTGGCTAAGCTAGGATAGGCTAGAGTTTGCTAGAGTAAGCTAAGGTAGGATAGGCTAGGATAGGCTAGCGTAGGCTATGCTAGAGTAGGCTAGGGTAGGCGAGGGTAGGCTAGAGTAGGCCAAGCTAGGATATGCTATAGTAGGGTAGGCTAGGCTAGGCTAGAGTGGCCTCGACTAGGCTAGGCTAGAGTAGGCTAGGCTAGGCTAGATTGGGCTAGAGTAGGCTAGGCTGGGCTAGAGTAGCCTAAAGTAGGCTATGCTAGGCTAGATTAGGCTAGACTAGGCTAGAGTAGGCGACGTTATGCTGGGCTAGAGTAGGGTAAGGCAGGTAGAGTACAGTAGGCTAGGCTATGATAAAGTAGGCTAGGCTAGTCTAGGTTAGGCTAGAGTAGGCTAGAGTAGGCTAGGTTATTCTAGGCTAGAGTAGCCTAGAGTATGCTATGTTAGACTAAGCTAGAGTTCACTAGATTAGGCTTGGCTAGATTAGGCTAGGCTAGGCTAGAGGAGGGTAAGGTTGGCTAGAGTAGGGTAGGCTAGAGTAGGTTGGGCTAGGTAGGCTAGAGTAGGATGGGATATGTTAGATTAGGCTAGAGTAGGCTAGCTCAGGCTAGGATAGATTAGGCTAGGCTAGGCTAGGATAGTGTATCCTAGGGTAGGTTAGGCTAGGCTAGGTTAGGCTAGAGTAGACTAAGATAGGCTAGGCTAAGCTAGAGTAGGATAGAGTGGGACAGGCTAGGCTAGTGTAGGCTAGAGTAGGCTAGGCTAGGTTAGACTAAAATAGGCTAAGATAGGCTAGGATAGGCTAGATTATGCTACACTAGAGTAGGCAAGAGTAGACCAGGCTGAAGTAGGCTAGAGTAGGCTAGAGTTGGATAGAATAGGCTAGAGTAGGCTAGGCTAGGCTAGCGTAGGCTAGGTTAGGCTAGAGTAGGCTAGGTTAAACTAGAGTAGGCTAGAGTAGGCTAGGCTAGAGTGGGGTAGGCTAGAGTATGCTAAGCTAGGGTAAACTATGTTAGGATAGAGTATACTGGGGTAGGTTAGGCTAGATTAGGGTAGGCTAGGCTAGATTAGGGTAGGCTAGGCTACCCTAGGATAGGCTAGTCTAGGCTAAGATAGAGTAGGCTAGGCTAGGCTAGGTGAGGATAGACTAGAGTAAGCTAAGCTAGATTAGGCTAGGTTAGGCTAGGTTATTCTAGGTTAGGCTAGGTAAGTGTAGGTTAGGCGAGGTTATGCTATTGTAGGCTAAGATAGGTTAGGATAGGCTAGAGAACGTCGGGCTAGAGTAGGTTAGGCTAGGGTAGAGTAGGTAAGAGTAGGTTAGGCTATAGTAGGTTATGCCACGCTAGAGTACACTAGGTTAGGCTAGGTTAGGCTATGCTAGAGTAGGTTAGGCTAGGTTAGTCTAGGCTATAGTAGGTTTGGATATAGTAGAGTTGAGTAAGGTAGATTAGGCTAGGTTATGTTAGAATAATTTAGGTTATTCTACAGTAGACTATGGTAGGCTAGAGTAGGCTAGAGTAGGCTAGAGTAGATTAGGATAGAGTAGATTAGGATAGAGTAAGATAGGCTAGAGTAGGTAAGCGTAGGTTAGGCTAAAACAGGATAGTCTAGAGTAAGTTAGGCTAGATGTAATATACCTTTTTTTCTACTTTTATTTAGACACTTGAGAATCCTAAAGGTTAAGTGGACCTTAAGGAAAACTATATGTGGACATATTATTTTTAAATTAAATAAATGGGTAATTTAATTATTGTGCAAAGACTAGAGTAAACTAGAGACCAAGATTTCAAGTCCATGAGGATGGAATTAAATCCAAATACTTTCCCAAAATATCCAAAAATCCTTGGAGAAAAAGATAAAATAAAATATAAATATTAGATCGGAGGTAAGAATCTAATAGATACCTTATTAAAGTGGAAATTTACTGAGAAGAGGTTAAATAAAACTAGAAAGAGCAAAAAACTAGTTTTAAAGTGCTTTTGTGGAAAAAACAAAAGTAAAATCTAGGCTAAAGGAAAATAACATCTTAAATTAATTGGACGCAGTTATGGAAACATGCTAAGGGAAAGAAAGCTTAAATAATCCACTCCTAAGTAGACAAGAAGTTGTCTACACTTTGGAGCAATTGGTCCCTGCTCCAGGGGAGTTGTGGATGAAAGCTCAAGGTTGGGTGGAAAATAGTCTTTACCAAAATTGGTATGCACAATTGTTAAATTTTGTCTTACGATTCTATTATAGTGATGATATTTGATTAATATTAAATGTGGTTTAGTTATGATTTGAACTGAAAACTTTATATCTTGAATTACAAGCCTTTGTTATAAGGTATTGTGTCCCTGGAAATAAAGTGTCATATCTATTTAAAAAAAGTATAACTATAGCAGGTATAGATAATTTCTCTCTATAGTTACATAGAATTCAATAAATAGTTGACCAACACACAAAATATCTAAACCCAAAGAGAAGGGTTTAAATGTGATATTAGTTATATGTTAATTTTTTTATTACAGAGATAAAACACATCATTGGGATCAAACATAATTCTAACTGTACTAAGAGAAACATCGACAAGCATAGTAGAAATACATAGTTCTTTCTGTAAACTAATATTGAAATATATATGTATTCATTTCAATGATTTATTGCACTTAAATTAAGAAAGTATAAATTTGTACAATTAACATACTTCAGATTTAAACTATACAATTTTTACAATTTCCTAATTTAGGAAACATGCATACATATAGAGGCAATATTTTTATTAAAAAGGAACCATGAAATATTCATACATATAGATGAAACATGCATATCAAAAGGGAATCACAAACCATTTATATAACTGTTCAAATTATGTGAAATTCCTCTAGTAGAGATGAATAGAAAAATATAATAAAACTCAAGTAAAATATCAGTTGCAACTATCCAAGTTATATTGAATGAAAGTCAGTTTTTACTAAAATGAATTATAGAATGTACATATACATTGATAAATATCAATAGAGCCACGTGACTAAAATCTGTACACTTGAACGACTAACCAGGAGGCAGACGGAAATTGTCGTCAGAGCCTTTGATAATGATTTGAAGAATTTGTGAGGAAATTCTGGGTAACATAATTTACCTGTAAGTAAACACATAAAATAGTGTTAGACTCACATCAGTTATTATAAAATAATGATGAAATGAAATTTTTATAATAAGAAATATTTAAAATTGTACCTGGTTAAAATACCAGAAGCGATTATTCTTGTACAAGAAAATGGCGAGATATTACATTCAAAAAATACATGAAATAAAATAAGTGTGCTACTTACAATCAATTAAAATACATATTGAGATTTCTAATTCAACTACAAGATTGAAAAATAGATTCCTATGTTGATGATTGAAAAATAGTAAATTAGGTATGAGCAATGGTGAAAAATTGACAAATCAAGAACAAGAGGTTTGTTCCCGTATTGGAAAAACACAAATTATTCTCAGAAAAGATAACAGTAATAATTCTATTTTATTGTGAGAAATTACAATCTAAGTGACATTCAGATTTTTTATTAAAATATAAATTATTAGATCCGAAATAGGGCAGAGTCTTACACTATCAGCATAAATAAGGAAGTTATGAACTATCCGCAAACCACATTAAATTCCATGGACAAATGGCTCTCTCTGTGTCGTGAATATATATAACTTTTGGAAGGATATATATATATATATATAGGAAGTACATAGGGTTATGATAAAAGGTATGTAACAATTTTCCATAAATTAGAATACAAAAACATTGGTTAGTTTATTTGAAATTTAATGAATTTAACACTATATCTTAGGGTGACAAGAAATTAAATTGAATTTCTAGAACGATAAAGTGATTATTAGAAAAAGTTAAACCCTGTATCATTGAAGATAAAAATAGAAATATTTGAGGTAGAGACGTGTTATACGTTGCTAAATATCTTATCCATAGAAGTAGGAAAATATGTGTATCATTCAAAAATAACTTGATAGAGAGAACATTAATTAAGTGAAGAAGGAGAATTAAAGAATAATTCTAAAATTGAATATAAGTATACAAGCAACACCATTGGGAAATAAGGCCGTAAATGAGAAACAAGGTGACTGTATAACAAACACAGATAAAATGGTCTATTTTAATAACCTAATGACATGAACTTTGTACAAAAATTACTATGGCACACTGGGAGTGCATATCAAATTTTCACCATACGGTGAAATCGAGATTGGTTAAAAACATTAGAGCCATTATAGTTCAATCCAAACCAAAATCGTTTCAAATACTATACCAAGAAGGAGTGGAATTAACCATTCTGATAGAAGAAAGGGATAGAAAAAATAGTTTATCAAACTCAGAAATAAGAACTAACTATTTCCCAAAAAAATGATTTGGAGGGGAAGGTGGAAATTCACTAAGAAATTCTACAAGAGATCCATATCAAAGTTAATCCAAATTAATTTTAAACCCAAGTGACAAATCAATAATTTGGTAAATGAATTTGGGGAAAATCCAGTCCACATTCCAATCGAAAAACATATACCAATATAAATAAAAGTCTTCTCTCTTATAAGGAGAAGTAAAAGTCAATTTGTGGTAAAACCATTCAGTGAATGATAAACCCAGGAAATAGAGGCTCGGTTAGAAGATTAAAATCTATAACTTAGGAATAGTTGGAGGTGGAATAATACATCTATTCCTGAAAGGTGAGTTCATAGGAAGGATTAATAATACCATCCATACAACAACAAAATAAATTGAGTATGAAAACTAAAAATGAGAATGCACAGAATTAAATAACCTCATAGAAGTAACAAATCTTCATGTATAAATTATATGAAAAAGAAAAAATAACGATTACAATTCTAATACAAAAAAAATTGGAGAAACAAACACAAAGATAAACCAGACTCGCCAAACAATAGAGGGTCAAAGGTATGTCGTCAAGGAGGTCGACTCTGAGTCATTTTACCATGAATAACTTGAGAAAATGAACCAAAAATTAGAGGGAAGTCCTCGGCTAGGGTTGAAAAAAATGACAAGTGAATTAACAATGTCGAAACCCTAACCTAAATCCTTCTAACATAGAGAAAAAATACGAATAGATCCATACCATCAAAGTGAAAGTACATCGACCATACATTTGGCCTACCATGACAACGCCCATGTGAAGATCATTACCATAGGTACGAAAACATTTATGAGTGTTAAAAACTAAACGATAAGGAATTGAAGTTATGGTTGTCTAGTTAATAGAACTAATAGTGAAATTAAATACATAGGATATTTCATCCACAAAAATAATAAATTAAAGATTTTTTCAATCATCACATATACTCTGAGGCTGGAAATTTATATGGTTATTTCAGTGAGGGTGATATCTCAGTTACGTAGCAATTATACATAAGGTTAATGGGAATGGAGATAAGTAACCATATATACGAGACCTTATAAATATTGTTATAAATCGATTTTAATATAGTAGGTGGATTAGTGCATATAAAGGAAATAAAGGTGTAACGATAGGGTTATGAGGATAGGAAATATATATATATTTGAAAAATATCCAAGGTATGGCTCATCCCTTGTGGGAAATTCAAATATAATATATTTTGTTAAATATTCTATAGGTACATTATATCCAAAAGTATAGTTACATATATACATATATATGTACAGGGGATGGCTAGCGGAATCAATGGGAGCCGTTTATCTTGGAGGGGGTAATCTGATAGTTGATGGGACATGGAGATGGTGGGGAGTTTAACGAGCAGGGCCGATGTGAATTAATGGTTAATCAATCATTTCAGAAGGTTTTTTTTATTGTCGGACGATGGTTATTAATTAATATTAAGGATTAATTAATCCCATATGAAAAAATGATCGGGAAACGTTAAATGGCGCGGGGATGAATTGTTTCAAAGTTAGATTTCAATTCAACTTTGGATTTATTTTTTATTTCAAACATATATTCATATGTTTAAACCTTTTCATATATTTTTTAATATATGGTAATTAAATGAATATGATTCCTTTACCATAGGGACGGGGATAGTTTATATAGATATTTTTTAGCCAAAGGGTTTTATAAAGTGGGATTTTTATTTAATCACGTGGGTTAAATACTTTGGCTAAAAACTTGTAGTAAAAGGGTTTTGGGGATATTATTATAAAAGAGAGCTATGTACATAGGAAAAGGTGATTTTCATAGGGAGCTAATAGATAAATTAGAGTTAATATGACAACGGGACAATGTCAACTCAAAATACTTAAATATAACCAAGAAAGTGAGAATTCAAAAGTAAATATCATTATTGTACTTTCATCACTTAGACTTAGAATAACAAGTAATTTTGAGGGCTTTTATGGAACATAGCATGATTTTCCTAAGTAAAATGGGATTTTACTTAGGAAAAGATTTTTGAGAGGTGAATGAATGTGATAATGTATGATTTCAAGTACTTAGGTCTTTTCAATTATTGGGCCGAGGGTCCGGTCCCTCCAAAAGTCAAGGAAATGCCTTGAGCCCCTCTAATATTCAAATTCCTTGGCACTTAAGGGGAAATTAATAAAATCTTTAGGGAAAAGTGATATGGGAAGTTAATGATTTTGACTTTGCTTTGCTCTGAAATTCTGACAATGTAGTGTTCTGCCTTTGCATTTTGTGATGAAAGTAAAATTGAACACATTTAGAACCATCATTCATCACATGTAATTTTTCAACAACATCTACCTACCCTACTTACTTACTCTACAATTTTTTCTTCTTTATTAGGGTGCACTTAGACTGGCAAACCCTTTTCAATGCTCTTTTTCTTTTTACATGGCAAATCTATCTATTTCTACACTTATTACATCCAAGGGCTCATATTAAACTGTTGAGCACCTTTTATTAACTCTACCTATCTACTTATCTGCCAACATTAAACTATTTGGTCAGATTTTTATTCTCTATTATACAACATGAAATTGAAAAATGAATGAGTCAAGTTTAAATAGTTTGAATCTTCATAAATTGTGGCAAAAGTTTGACAAGCTGCACACAATTTTGTTTATTAAAAAAAATGAAATAGTAGTGGCATTTGGGCTTGCACACTTTCCTGGTCTATTTTTGTTTGGGGTTCATTTCTTTCACTTTTTTGACCATTTTATTCTTTTCACCCTTTGATTTTTCTTTTAGGGTATACCCTCTTTACATTTTTTAAATTTTTTTATTTTTTAAGAATATGGAACACCTTTGCACAAGAAAAAGGTTTGAACATATTGCATAGTTCAACAAGTCAATCATGAAAAATGACACCTATTGGTATAGGAGTCTAACACATTGGAAGGAATTACCACTCCTCAAACTCTCAAGATAGAAGGACATATCAAGAAGGAAAAGGTAATAGTGTTGATTGTTTCAGGTAGTACCCATAATTTTATTCATTGTAAGGTGGCCAAGGAATTGAATTGCTTCCTATACCCAGCACCAGAATGTCAAGTGATGGTTGCAAATGGAGGAACTATAAATTGCTCTGGAAAATGCCATAATATCAAGCTAACCATGGGGGAATATGTAATGAATAGTCCAATTCTTTCCATTCCTATGGGAGGTGCTGATGTTGTACTAGAAGTACAATGGTTATAATCTTTGGGGATGGTAACTTTTAATTTTTAAGAAATTTTCTTGAATTTTTTTTCAGAAGCAAAGGAAGTTGAATTATGGGGTATTCCATGGAATCTGGGAAATATAATGAGCTCTAATTTCATGAAAAAGCTTCTAAATAAAGAAAAATGAGGCATAATTGCATAATTATGCTCACTAGAAGTTCCAACATCAAAATCATCTATTTCTGCAGATCTCCAAAAAGTCTTGGACAATCATTGCCTGGTTTTTGAAACTCCCAAAGGACTCCCACCTATTTTTGATCATGATCATGTTCATTTGATTCCAGGAAGTGTTCCTCCAAACATCAGGCCTTATAGTTATCCTTATGTCCAAAAGAGCGAAATTGAACGTATGATTGCAGAAATGTTAGAGGGTAGTATAATTCAACCTAGTCAAAGTTCTTTCTCTGCTCCTGTAGTATTGGTACACAAGAAGGATGGATCATGGCACATGTGTCCAGATTATAGGGAGCTCAATAAGCTCACCATTCAAGATAAATTTCCCATTCAAGTGATTGATGAATTATTGGATGAATTACATGGAGCAATTTATTTTACCAAGTTTGATCTTCGTTCAGGATATCATCGAATTAGAATGAAGACTGAAGATATTTCGAAAACAACATTTTGACCTAGTGAGGGTCATTATGAATTTTTGGTCATGCCTTTTTGCCTTACCAATGGACCTTCTACATTTCAAGGCTTGATGAATTCCATTTTCAAACCCTTCCTTAGAAAATTTGTGCTATATTTTTTGATGATATACTAATCTACAACAGTTCTTGGAAGGATCATGTTGAACATGTTGAAAGGGTGCTCAAACTATTGCAGGAGAAACAATTATATGCAAAAACATCCAAATGTTTCTTTGGAGTACAAGATGTGGAACATCTGGGTCATATTGTATTTCATGAGGGTGTTAAGGTAGAACCTAACAAAATTAAAGCCATTAAAGAATGGAAAGTCCCAAAAACCGTAAAGCGGTTGCGAGGATTTCTCAAGTTAACAGGGTATTATCGCAAGTTTGTTAAGAATTATGGGAGAATAGCAGCACCTCTAACCACATTATTGAGGAAAGATGCATTTTCATGGACTCCTGAAGGAACTAAGGCCTTTGAACATCTTAAAGAGTCAATGTGCCTAGCATCGGTCTTAGCTACTCTAGACTTTACAAAAACCTTTATTATGGAATGTGATGCCTTAGGAAATGGAATTGGTGTTGTTTTAATGCAAGAAAGAAGACCCTTTTCTTTTGAAAGTCGTCCAATCAAAGGAAAGTATTTACAGAAAGCTATTTATGAGAAAGAAATGTTAGCAATACCGCATGCAAGAAAATGGAGAACTTATCTAATGGGAAGACACTTCAAGGTAAAAAATGATCATGATAGTCTTAAACACTTTTTTGAACAAAGCCTATCTTCAGAAGAGCAGCAAAAATGGGTCACAAAGATGTTGGGTTATGACTTTGAAATAATATACAAAAAGGGGAAGCTAAATGTTGTTGCAGATGCACTCTCAAGAAATAATGAAGAGGTGGAAGCATTGCTTTGTGCCATTTCTATTATCCAACCAGATTGGATAACCGAAGCAAGAGATGAATGGAAGAAGAACGAAGAAGTGTGGACACTCATTCAAAATTTATAGCAAGATCCTAGTACATCTGATACATTTAGTTGGAAAAATGATTCCTTATGTTACAAAGATCACTTATATCCTTGTAATAATTCCCAACTAAAACAAAATATTATTTTGGAATTGCACACTTCTCATTTAGGAGGACACTTAGGATTTTTAAAAACTTACCACCGGGTGAAGAAAGAATTTTTTTGGGATGGCCTTAAATCTAATATTCAAAATTTTTTGGTGGAATGTCTTATTTTCCAGTAGAATAAAGTTGAGATAATAAAGACCCCAGGTCTTCTACAACCTTTATCCATTCCAAGTCAACGTTGGGAGGATATTTCAATGGATTTTATCACAGGTTTACCCAAGTTCGAAGAAAAGAGTGTCATCATTGTGGTAGTTGAGAGACTTACCAAGTATGAACACTTTTGTGCATTATCTCATCCATTTAAAGCAAGTACAGTTGCTACTACATTTATGGACACAATTAAAAAGCTACGTGGAAACCCAAAGGGTTATTGTGAGTGACAGAGATCCCATTTTTATTGGAAATTTTTGGACGGAGTTATTTTATTGTTTGGGTACTCAATTAGCTCATAGCTCATCTTATCATCCTCAATCCGATGGTCAAACTGAGATAGTAAATAAATGTTTGGAAGGATATCTTCATTTTTTTGTATCTGATAAACAAACGCAATGGGTCAAGTGGTTACCTCTCGCTGAATGGTGGTATAACACCTCCTTCCATACTGCAACAAAAATGACCCCATTTATGGCACTTCATGGATATCATCCACCATCCATCACATCATATTTAAGATAAAATTCAAAGGTTCAAGTAGTGGAAGATCACATTGAGCATCAACAAGAAGTTCTCCAGCTCTTAAAAAATAACCTGAATTTGGCACAAAATCGAATGAAACAACAGGCAGATCAACATCGTAGCAAGAGAATTTTTGATGTAGGAGACTAGGTATTTTTACAGCTACAACCATACAAACAAATGTCCCTCAAGAAAGCTAAGAAGGATACTAAATTATCACCAAAGTACTATGGTCCTTACAAGGTGTTGGAAAAGATTGGTACTATGGAATACCAATTGAAGCTTCCTGCTTCTTCATGAGTGCATCTAGTTTTCCATGTTTCATGCTTAAAGAAGGTTATAGGTGAAAATATTCCAGTTCAAACAAAATTTCCAGAACTTGATGAGGAAGGAAAAATCATATTGGAACCTGAAGCAATCATGAAAAAAAGAACACGACAGCTACGAAATCGATCAATTTCAGAGTATCTCATCAAGTGGAAGAACTTACCCACTGAAGATTATAGATTGGAGGATGAGAATTTTATACAGAAGTACCCAGAGCTACTCAAGCGTTGAGGACAACACTTTTTTGAAGGAGAGGGGGATGTTAGGTCCCTATATTAATAGTATAGTCCCTTATTGTTGTTAGTGTAACCCCCTTATTTTTATTATTGTACCTGTTGTGGATCATCTTTTGCATATCCTTTTTATTTTTTATTTCGAAAAAAAAAAAATCTAGAAATTCAAAAAATATGCTATAGTTTTAATACTATATTATAAAAAATAAATAAAATGTTCTTATAAAGCTCGATGCACATAAAAGTAGTCATAAAGCTTTATTTTGATATGTATATTCTCGAGCTTAAGCATCGAGAAAATTCCTGAGCGGAAGTGGTGATCGCGGAAGAGGGGTTCCGGATTAGTCATTACGGTGGGAAAAATAGCTCGTTAATTATCAACATCGGACCCCCCGTAGTTGACTGGTCAAATCTGGAGCGAGCCGTGATCAACGACTGAGATTCATTATGGGGGGTATAGGTTGAAGATTTCCGCCGTACTCCCGAACCCCCCGTAGTGATGTCATCAGGCAAGAGAGAAAATGTTTTGCAGGTATCAACGCAACTGATCCGCCAAGCGTTGTGTTTTCCTGAAAATGAGTCAGCATTGCAATTTTCCGAAGATTCATTGGCTCGTTATTTTGAAGACCTTTCAAATGAAGAAAAGAACCAGAGGATAAAAGCCAATGTAGGAATGCAAGCAGAAAATCACATAGCTACTGATCAGACCAGATTATTGACTGTAATGGACCTTGAAAAAGATCAATTTAGGATGGCTCTGTCACATCCAACAGGAATGTCCCTTAGATCTTCGAGTAGCTTTAATGAGGTTAACATAGCTATGGAAGGTAAAAAAACTCTTCTCGGAAAAGCTTACTCACAGTCAGGATGTTGCATTTAGACTGGAGTATCTTAGTTACAAGAATTCTCCAACAACTCAGAGTGAACTTTGGAAGAAGTGCAAGACATTTTCCATAGACACAGCAAAGGGGACTCCAGCCGTTCAGCCACAAGTAGCCGCTCATTCACAAGTGTTCGTTGAGACAGCAACTATCTTAGGAGCACCAATTCACATTGATTAGAAATTTTCAAATTTTATTTATGTTTTTAGTGAAATCATGTAAATGTAATAAGACTTATTTGAGGCACATGCCTCTGTAGTAGTAGTTAGTTTAAGTAGTTAGAGTCAGTTAAAGCTGTTAGAATCAGTTTCATTACTGGAAACTGTTATGTGTTACTGTATTTAAAGACAACTGCAAGGAAAAGGAAGGTTCCGAGTTTTTGAACCTTGAAGCTAAATTTTGTACTGGAGAACACTGAATCAATAAAAAGTTTTGCAAGTTTCCTTCATTCTATTTATACTGAATAGTTTCTCAGTTTTCATTATGTTTCCCATGTCTATGAATAAAATAGAGTAACTTGAGCTGTGGGTCTCTAGATACATGTGTATTTAAGAGTTAAATAAACCTTAATGGGCGCTCCTCTATTTTAACATTGTTATTACTCATTTCTTCAGGATTTTACACTGATAGATTATGTTTCAAGCAACATATCAAATTGAAATCCTTCATTTCTTGTTTCTTCCGTCCACTCATTTCAGCATAAGGAGAATATGGCATTGCAGAATATTGTATGGGTTTAATATTTGAAGTTTATATTATTAATGTTTGAAGGTTCATAAAACAAAGATAGATTACTTTTGTTTGTGACATAATCTTTAATGTCTTGAGCACGGATTCCTTTACACAGCAGGGAATTGTTTCTCAAGGAACAACAGTACCCATGTAACCCCCATATTGTTATTATTGTGCCCTTAAATTATTATTGTTAGGTCAACTACGAGTACATTGTGGCATCACTAAGATTACATGGTGGCCCCATGGACTCCTATATATAGAAAGGAGGTTTTGTAATTTGTATCATGCAATAATTGTTCATTCATGTAATGTATTGGAGGTTTCCCCCTCGAAGTGGCTTATTTCTAAGGCATTGATATCTCTTTTCTTCTATTTTCGGAGATGGTTTCACAATAGAATTAGAAAAAAATTTAGCCTAAAAGTGGCCTCCTAAGAAAGAATAATAAAATAATATTAAAAATAGTAAAATAAGAGTTACGAATTTCAAAGGGAAAAGAAGGAAACTACCTTTTTTTTAATTGTAATTTTGACAAATATCCTTATAGGTTTACTTAAATTTCAAGTGTAGACACTCGTTGGATGTAGAATTGAATTCCTCATCCAAAAATTACCCATTATGTATACTTTTGAGAATACCAACATTAATAAAAATGAAAGATACATTAAAAAAGGGTGTTCAACATGATTTTTTTTATGTATATTTAACTTTTATCAATGTGGGTCTTCTCAAAAGTATGCATAATGGGCACTCATTGGATGTGAAATTTAATTATGCATCCAATGAATGTCTAAGTTTGATATTTAAGAAAACCCGTAAGGAGGTAAGCCAAAAATATAGTTAAAAAAATTAGTTTTTCTTCTTTCCCCTCCAAAATATTTACATGTATCTCTTTTTAAATTTAAAGGATTTTGACTGGCTTACATGTTATGACATGGAAATTACGTGAAAATATCATGGGAAATTTTAGGCTAAAATTTTCTCTAATGAAGAGTATGTGTGGATGTTGTTTTAGCCTTAGATCTAACATGATATATTGGATGAGAATAAAGAAGAATTTTGTAGCATTGAGTATTTCCGAGGCAGAATATATTGCCACTAGAATGGCTATTGGTGAAGTAGTTTGGTTGAGGAAGCTCTTTGTAGATCTATTTAAGCAGGTCCTAGACACTATAGTGCTATATTACGACAAAAAGAGAGGGATTCATTTGGCAGAGAATCATGTATTTCATGACATTTCCAAGCACATAAAGATCCGATATCACTTAATTAAAGACATGGTGTAGAGAGGAGCCATTAGACTCGATAATATATTGGATGAGAAAATTTTAGATATTCTCACCAATAATTTATTGAAAGGGAATTTATTGGTCTTTAAAAATAAGCTTGGACTAATGGATGCAACCTCCCCTTATAAGGGGCATTGATGATCGAGGACATTGAGCCAACTCTTTCTCTCTATTTGAGCTCCCAAGGTGAGGAATTGAGATGCAGGGCTCCTATAGTTGAGGGATATATGGAAAATAGGGTACCATCCCTATATGTTACCCATAGGGTTAGAGATGTTTCTCCCCTATCTTGGTCTTTACATAGTATACCCATGTTTGCAACATACCGAAAAGCTAGGCTTGTTGGTGGGATTGTCCCTTCCGTCACACCTCCTCCCAAAAAATTTCTCCTATGTTATTACATTAGTTATAAAAGTGTCGAACTAACTTTGGTTTTACAACTATCCCACCAACTCATATACTTTCCACCAATTCATATACTCGATTTACTTTTTTTTTTTTTTTCTCTTCTCAAAAATTTGGTGTATTCATTAGGGTCAAGGGATGAAATATCCCTTTCCAATCCATTCGTTATAGTACCACTCACAATCTTTCATGGGTATCTTTTCGTTTCACTATACATACACACATGTATCAAATTGTTATAAAAACAATCAAAATATCATACCATATGATGTTGGTATTACCAAATTGTAATATACATATTATTTAACACTATTTATATTGGCATTACCTATATAGGTATGATCTCCCACTATAAAATTAAAGTTATATAGGCCGGTGATCAAAATCGATAGTTCCCCTTCCAAACATAAAAACTAAGAAACTTATCATATTCATTTCAACCCTATCGTGTGAGATCTTCCACGTATAATCATATGTAATTCGCCTATATCGAAATTTCTGCTCATTTTGTATGCATTAAACAGAGAATTTCTCGATGTTTTCGACTCGCGTTTGCCTTACCGTCATGACAAGACACCACACACGAATTTGGGGTACCGTTGCCGAATGTTACTCTATCCTTTGCCTCTGGACTTGGCGTGATGCACGCGTCCTACCCCTTACCGTGTTACAAGTTACCAAGCCTGCATTTGGCGTGTTATCGCTTCCGCCCGGGAGAAGAGCCGCAATGGTACCAATGTTTTTAGAGTAGATGTCACGTTGCACCCACAGCTGGAAGAGAAGTCCATAAAGGTCACTTCGGCAGGTATAGTGCACCTCGCGTCGCTGAACACCCGCCGACGTGGTACTTTGATATTCCATTGAATAATATTAAATCTTGTAGGAGGGTACTGATATTCCTGCTAGACTTAATTGCTAAAATCCCCGTCGGGATTTCGTAGACCCTCGGTCGTTTCGGCTTTGGAGTGTAGATTTTACATTAGGGTTTCGGATTTTCATTTTAAACTCACCATTTCTAATGTTCATTTCAGTTCGTCTCGCCCTTCCATTATTTTTTTCAGACTTCAAGGATTCAGAATTTTCTTGCCGAGCAACGCAAAGCTTGCATCTCACAGTCGACCGACTGGTAGACCTGCTTTCCTGGCTGCTTCCCTACGCATTCATTTACTCGTGGTTTTCTGTGTAGTATAGCGTTGATTTTTCTGATATAGTCTGCACTGAAGCTGTGGGTCTTATGCTCATCGCTCTTATCATGCATTCCATCATTTTGTTGCTCCCCCACGTTGCCTATTTCAGGTTTTATGGAGGGTAAATTTGGGTTTCCGCCATAAGGTGAATGGAGGGTTTGCAAACCAGGAAGGATTCGTTTTTATTTCTACAGGCCGAATGATAGTTTGCTTGCTCACTGATTTCTTCCTTGGCAAGCAATCCCATTCTCATTTTATATTTACCCTTCTTTCTTGGTTACCAATATTAATGAATTTATTTAAATTTTCCTCTTACTTATGGCACGTCTGGTTTGTTTTGGTTGCAGATAGTGCCTAAATGACTCTCGTCAAATTCCTTCTATGCTTGGCTAAGCTTGAACAGGTTTCCCCCCTTTCGATTCTCCAACCGTGTGATTGAGACGAAGTTGGGTTTGTCGCGTTTTCCTTTCAGTAGTTTTCAGTACGTGCATTAGGGTCCGACATTTATGTTTGTATAAAAAGGTTAAGAGTTCTGAAGATTATTTTCTTGCCGCGCTCCTGTGGTTCAGTTGATTTATGTTTACATTTCTCCAGCATTCGTATATCCTCCTTAACTGGAGGAGGTTATGTGTAATAAAATTTCTACCTTAATATGTTTTTCATTAGAGTTCGCCCCTTTTCAGTAGTGAATCGATGGTAGACTTCAGGGTATTCAATCTGTGTAGAAGAAATCGGCTGTTGCCCAAACGATTCCCACACATACGCACTGTTTTTATTATTTATGTTTTTGTTCTGATGATAATTACGTGAGATATTATTTCGTTTTCACATAGAAACCCTAGGCATAAACTAACACGATTATTATGAGTTTTTACACTCTATTTCACTCGTAAGCGTAACAATATACTCACTGTTTCAGGACAAATGTTTACATGAAAGTTACGGAAGTTTTTATATATATGAAAAGAGTGAATAATCTAGTGCTTCTGTATAAATTACCATTAAATTCTACTAACAGAAAAACTTCCCCGAATCTATTATAACTTAGGAGTTCTTATCGCTATCAAACCCTAGTTAATATCTATGTATTTCCGATTTTTATCTACTCTGGCTTCTTTTCTGTTAGTAAACTTAGTAGAGATAACCTATTTTAAATCTGTTCCTTTTTCTTTACGGCATATACACCTGCATGCTCTGTCTACAAAGAAATTTAATATATTCCTCTGTATTGTATGTCACTAACTTGTCACCACGGGAAATATAAGCCTGAGGCTTACTAGCATTATTATATGAATTAAGGTTTTTCATCAAATACTTCAGTTGATTTTTATGGTCGTTATACAACAAGAAGAAGTTAATACAAATCGAATAAAATTAGCGACCTTTCTCATTTTTATATATCTGTCTTATGTACAATCTTCTAACTTGTAATTGACAAAATTTGTTAAATCGCAAGATCTTGGGTACAAGTGCAGGTAGAATCTCTTGTCATAGAAATAGTTTATAAAAAGTTATATTTGTACAGATTATAGTGTTGATTTCAGTACCCATCTAGGATCTCAGAAATGCTCTTTTTTTTTATATATGATGCTTTGCTTTTGGTAGTCCTTTTTATTCCAGAAAACCAATACATGAAATTCTACGTGTTGTACTCAGCTGCTAAGGAGGTTCCCTTCGATAATAACCTATGAGAATGTATAGAATTTTCAATAGTTTTCTTTTCGGTTATAGTAGTTACTGCTGGCATGCACATTTAAAGTTCAATTCATCTATGGCTATTTCCACTGTAGCATAATTAATATAAATTCCTCTTTCTCCTGTGTATGGATATATTAGTATTATTCTATGAAGCAGAAGAAGATTAAATCTAACTCATCATATTTTTCTGTGAAGATAAGTATCTTTAGATTTGAACCAGTCATGGTTTAGAGATTCTATAAGATTATACCCTTACATGTTAATATTCTACAACAATGCAGAATGACAAAGGTGCACTCCTTGTGGTTCATTATGCTAAATGTAGAACTAATAATGAATATAAAATCAATTAATTATGTTGTTTTTATATGTAGCCAATTCATACTGATTTAAATAAATGGAACATTTCATTTAAAGACATACCACTCATGCAGTAGACCAACCTCCCAACCGTAGAGTTCTTTTGTATCCCATAACTCACCCCCGAGCTGAGATCATCTCCTTGAAACAGATCAACCCCTGATCTGTTTAGGAGCAGCTTATTTAAGCTAAAAATTCCCCAAAGCCTGTTTCTAATTCTGCGTCCAGAATAGCAGGATGCTTTTCATCCTGTTGGCCTAGGCTTCCCATTTTTGGGATTATTTAAAGCTGTTTTATGCTTTTCCTCAGCTTTTCCAGCTTTTTACCTCTTCGCAACTACTTTCCTCATCATTGGGGAGATTTAGATTCTTCCTCAAAATCTAAATTAGAAATAATTCCTTTCAAGGATTTTTGAAGGATTTTTGGGATTTGTTGCCTTATCCATCCTCATGGATTTAGCAAGTGATCTCAAAATCTCATTCTTGGTCCATATGCACACTAGAAATTTTATTTATTTCCTCAACTTAAATATCAATTTACATTCACAATTTATTTATCGTTTGGGGTCCACTCCCCTTAGGATTAAAGTTCAAATGTCTAACTTTAAAATACCTACTACAGTCTGGGTGGTGTTACACCCTCCCTATTTTTCCAATGGGTTATGGGTTATTATACTGGCATTCAATTAGATCTCTACTCTTGGGTATGTTGGCTATCTCTCCCAAGCTCAACTTATGTGTAGGAGTTATACCACAATTTCGAGGTCAATATTTGGAAGACTGGTGAAGACAGATGAAGGATGCTCCAATCTACTACCTATCATTGACATAGGTCATCGATATATTATCTCCTCGATATTTTCTGTCACATGTACCCCTCAGATGTTTCTGATTGAGATATGGGATTCTGAGGATGAAGAACCAGGCATTAGCCCTCATGCACTAATCATGTTATTTAGATTCGATAATGTTTCATTAGATAGATTTGAGGAGATATGGGACATAATATGATGACAAGATATTCATTACATGGTGATCAATGGCCATATATTGACAGCTGGAATTATCCCTAGTCCAGGGGGAGTGTTAAAACATGAAACTACAGTAAAATTCCACTTTGGAAATCTCATTTCATTGATATGATGATTTCATTGAATTCCTATTTTCGAGAGGACTAAAATCAGCCTAAATATCACTCAAATTGGACAAGGGAAAATGCACTTATGAAGAAAAAACCACATATGCACATTTGGACAAGGTCATCCCTAAATAAAATTGGAAACCCTTTGAATCCTATAAATACAAGTGACCTCAAGCTGATTTGGATATCACCAATAATCTTCTTCTTCTCTTCTTCACTAATTGGCTCACACAAATTTGAGGTAGGGACAACAACAAAAGTTCGCAAAAGTCTGAAATTATAGGGTCCAAGGCTGGCACTTGTTTTAGGGTTTTGGGATTTTAGTTGTAGATACGTCACAGGGAAAATTCAATCATAGTCACTGGATTTTAGGCATCAAGGGTGCGTTTGGAAGCCTATATTCACTTGAACAACTCCTCATGCATGCAACTAGAAATTTAATTGGAATTGACCATTGACTGAAATTTACCACAGTTGACTGCAGATGGGAAAAGTTGTCTCTAATATATTTTGATGTTGGGAACTTATTTCTGAATGTTGTTGAGTTTTTTTTTCATGATATTTTACTGGGATGATTGTACTCTCAATTGAACATTTTATGACAATCTAATAGAAAAATAATTTTAAAAGGTTTTCTCCCTTGTGGGGCTTTTCCCTAGTCTTTGACCAATCCTAATGTCTCTTGTTGATGTGTTGATTGTCTCCTTTGTCATTTCATTTACTGTTTTATCTTCAATTACTATTGATGAATGGATATCCTAATTGTAATTGGAAATATTTCTAATTGAAGTATTGATTTGGGCTAAATTAATGGATACAACATGGAACAATCTGACAATTTAACAGGGAGCACCACATGATGTTTTTATTAGAAATAAAAAGTTCATCCCCTATATCATCATTTATGGATCCATCCTCTGCAGGATGGAACTTTTAGGACTCGTTTAGGCCTTCTAATGGCCCTATTTCCCATTATTTTACCATTTCCGCTAACTTTGAATGTCTTATCTTTCACTTCATGAGCTACTTGTTTGGCTTGTCACCAAAGACATGTTATTTTGTACATTAAAATATTATTATGGGATATATTAAACTAAATATAAATTTAGTTGCCCCATATAAATAAAATAGGCCTTATTTTGTATTTCATTATCACTTGTATTTTGATAGCTCTTCTTGAGAAACTCGAACCTGCAACATTGGACAAAATTTGGATGTTTGGATGCATTTTAACATTTGTAAATCTTTGCTATATTTTCTTGGAGCTTATTTTTGCAGTGTTGATGGATGGACAAATTCTCATTGTCTTGTAAGTAGCTTTTGATGTTATATTCTACACTGATTAATGAATAATGTATGGAATATCATTTCATGATCTTTAATGTGCCCTAGTTAATGTTAAATTGTCATAAATTCAAAATTATTGGAAGCATTGCATGCATTAATCATATACAATGATGAATGAATGTTCCTATGGTTAAAATTGCATCTTTCATCCTTGAAATTTCATCAAACATTGTAAATGATTTATAAAATACTATATTAGTTTTTTATCTACCTCCTCTAGGACTAGTGAAGCTACATTAGGTCTCCTTGAAGATCGAAATTATCAAATAAAATTAATTATTGACTCCATTTCTCTAAATAGGTAATCACTGGTCTATAATCCTTGGTGATCACCTTCTAATCGACAAATCAATCTTTCTTCACCTCTTTCTCTCTTTTTTCTTTGTCCCTTTAAGGAGAAGAAAGCCACTCTAGGGCTTGATGCAAAATCGTCTAGGATAGTGAATTTTGAATTAAATATAGATAGAATCATTTTGTAGTCTCTCCTCTAGGAATAATCAAGATTTAAATGCATTTCAAAGCTAGAATATCATTTTATTTGATGCTCTAGCTATCACACCAAGTGGGAACCCTTGAAGCTTCCCTTCAGCTTAGGGATTTCTTAAAGGTTTGTACATTAGTAGCATATCATTCAAAAACGTATGTCTTGAGTATCTTTACCTTGGATGAACTCTTATCTCCTTAAATATCTCAACCATAAGTATCATATACTATTTATCGCAACCGTTTTCCATGGAAAGTCATCCTAGCTTCTCCGAAAGCTCATACCTCAATTGAACCTTTCCATTGAATCTATCATCCTTGCCTCACATTTAACCCTAGCGTAGACATATTAATCACAAGTGAGGGATACTCAAACTTCTTCCTTTGATGAAAAATTGACAAAGAGAAGGGGACATATGTTGTTGTGACAGTGGACCTTTGTCTCAACAAACTAGTAGGCCTAGTATATAAGCTACAGTTAGAGGGAACAATAGTACCATATAAATATACACTCCCATAATATCACCACTCTATTCACAATATTGTGCATATTTTCTTAACCTAGGAATTCCAGAAAGCCCCACTAATCTCAGGTTTCAACAATACCCAAGCTAAGGATAAGAAATTATCTTGATTCTTGACTCCTTCATGAATCAGTTGTTGATAACCATTGCAAATTGTGTGTGTTACAATTAGCCAATCCAGGTTCAAGTGATGGTTTTTTCTTCCTCCAAAGATTATTCTTCTACAAATGGTTAATTTAACAAGATGCATGAAGACCATCTATCCTACTAATTCGGGAAAATTGTATGTTTGTTAGGTGAGAGAGGTCTATGTTTGAAACTATATTGGTGATATAGCTAGCAGATGGCTATGGAACAATATTGATGATTAGTTATGCCTGATTATCATATGAAAATAGTTATTATTCCTAATTCCTATTTAAAGGGCTACATTCTATGACAATTTATTTTTCTTCTCTATTCAATACTAGCAAGGTTGGTTTAGAGTTTTGTTTCCTTATTTCAGGTAACTGGTTTGTGATTGAATCCTTCATCATTGAATGGAGGATCCCCCTAACTCAAGTTCAACAATTAGCTTAATATATTACCTTATATTTTATGTATTTTTTTTATACCTGCCAACATTGGCAGTTATGAATTATGCTCCCCCCAAGGGGAAGTCTCAAGTCCCATCATCGTTTTCTTTTTTAGACCTGGTCCATGATTATCAAAATCCACCTTTAATATAGTTTAAGACTGTTGACACCTAATCCTAA
The DNA here is from genome assembly GCA_034641835.2 of Pinus albicaulis. Taxonomy (NCBI): domain Eukaryota; kingdom Viridiplantae; phylum Streptophyta; class Pinopsida; order Pinales; family Pinaceae; genus Pinus; species Pinus albicaulis. The sequence goes on along the minus strand of CM076584.1, from coordinate 1,603,679,364 downwards.
GGGATTGGGTGATATTGTATATTATTGTAAAATAGTAAGTAAGAAAGGCCAAGAGTCATTAGGAAATGAATCCCAATAGTCTCATCTCCATGTAAAAATACACACACAACCTCCATCTAATTCATATTCAGTTTTGTAGAGTTAGCTCCTTGCCTGACATGGTATCAGAGCCAGCTATATTTTTGGAATCCTTGCCCTTGTAACTCCCTCTTGGCAGACCTGCCTCTCTGCCTCTCTGCCAACACCTAGCAAAACTTCTCCTTTTGCAATTCTGAAAATTTTGCAATTCTACTTTCAAAATCTCACATAACTTTTTATTTTCAAATTCTTCTTTCATTTTATTGTAGTCAACTGTGCAAATTATTCTATCATTTTTTGCAATAAACTGTGCATATTTCGCTACCACTCACAACCTCTTGCTTGACCTCTTGGCTCCATTGACAGTCATACCCTCACTGCAGAACTCCTCGCTCCTCACTCTTCACTACCGCCTCGCTCCTCGCTCCTTGCAGCTCACTCATCTTCACCCTCACCTCGCTCATCCTCACTCATCATAGCTCACTCATCCTCACAACTCACATCTCCTTGCGTCACTCATCCCCTCCACTCATTCCCCCTACCCTACGACCCTCCCATGCCTTGGCCCCTCCCCTCCGCTGATTCCCCCTCCCCCACGACCCTCCACTCCCCTTGCCCCTCCCCTCGTGCATCCCCACCACCCCCCCCCCCTTACGACCCTCCCCTACCTCATGCCTCATGCCTCCCTCCCCCTCCCCTACCTCGCACCTCTCATGGATCCATCCCCTTCCCCTCCCATCTTCTCCCTCCCACCGTCAGCCTCCTCCCTTGACCTTTACTCCCTCCCTTATTCTTTTACAACTTGGCCTCCCCCCTATAAATACCTCCCCACTTCCTCCCTCCAACAATAAATACCTCTCCCAAATAAAATCTCCCTCAGATAATACCTCTATTTTTTTCCCCATTTTTCTTTTACAAATTTCTTTTTTTGAAGTGCAGAATTTAAACCATAATTGAGTAATTTTTTTTACCATGGCAACAAATTGATTTTCTTTTTTTAGAATAATGCATTATATCATATCTATTGTGGAATTTTGTCTCTCTGGCATGGAGAACTATCCTGAATGGTCTCATAAAATCAAGCAAAATCTCATTTTCAATGAGCTGTGGAGAGAAATTTGTGAAGGAGAATGAGACCATCCACCAGCAAAGCCCACTTTGGACAAGGAGATATCCATTTCAGAAAATAAGAACTGCAAGGCCTATTCCTTGATTGCAGCTTCCATAAATGAAGAGGTGAGTCACCATTTTACACAATTTTTAAATGCCTATGAATCCTTAAGAAAAATAAAAGAACTATATGACTCACATTCAGAACTTTAAATTGTTCAATTAATGATTAAACTGTTCAACCTTGAATTGAAAAATGATGACCCTCTTGCTTTAGCTTCAGAAGCAAGATCTATCATGCATGACATTAAGAATACTAGTGTAGAAGTTGACATACCTCTTATAGCATATGCTAAGGCATTGTATCCCACTTACTCACATTACCTTGAGTCATTGCAAGCAAGTGGAAACCTCATGAAAATCACCTTTTATTCCCTTGAGAAGAAGTTTGTAGAAAGAGAGAAGGATTTTGGAAAGATGACAACCCCTCTATATTTTGAATAGGATGTATGTTTCACACATAGATAAAAGAGTCATTCTCAAGATTCTTCCAGAGGAAGAGGTGGCCAAAGAGGAAGAGGAAGAATAAATTTCATAGGAAGGGGGGGCAGACAAACTCAAATTGAAAATTTGATCTTCATTGCATACGCTACAATAAATATTGGCATGATGCATCTACATGTAAGCTGCCTTGGGATAAAATTGAGCAGAAAAGAAATCAATAAATAGAAAAAACTCACAACAGAGACAACTGGTAATAACCTGAATCCACTCATTATGTTGTAGCACATTGTAACAATGGAGTAACTGAAGACTTGTTTTATGCTTCATTTACTTCTTGGAGAAATGATTGGTTGTTAGATTCAGGAGCAACATTCCACATGACATTTAGAAAATATTTTTTTGAAGAATTTATCGGCAAAGTTGATGGAGCAGTATACTTCGTAGTTAAATCCAAACTTAAGCCATCAAGGCTTGGCACATTCATGCTTAAGTTTCCCGGTCTTCCAGATCATCTTCTACATGAGGTTCTATACCTCCTTGAGTTGAGGAGAAACTTGATGTTCTTGGTCCACATCCACCAAGAAGGACACTCCATTCACATGTTTGATGGCAAGGTTGAGGTCAGAAAAGCATCAGATCGCTCACTTGTCATGGAGTAAATAGAAGAAGGAAAACTCATAAAGCTACAAGGTTCCTCTTTTCATGCACAAAACTTTGCATTCAGTTCACATCTTGATGAAGGTACGTTACCATAAATTCTTTTATGGCATGCTAGATTTGGACACTTAAACTATGATAGCCTTTGATTTTTGAATAAAACGGTGTTACTGGATTGCCTACAATTCCTAGGAAACTTAAGCAATGTAATGTTTGTATTCTAGGAAAGCATATAAAACAACCATTTCATGATTCACATTCCAGAGAACATAGAAAAATTGAGCTTATTCATTCAGATTTGTGTGGCCCCATGCCTGTTTCTTCTGCAAATGGAAATAAATATATGATGAAATTTATTGATTACACCAGAATGTGTTGGGTTTACTTATTGAAGAACAACTCTGATGCTTTTCAAACATTCAAAACTTTTCATGCATGGATTGAAAATGATGCACAAACTCATATTGGCTCTTTGCACAATGATAATGGAAAATAATACACTTCAAACAAATTTGAAAACTATCTTCCTCAACATGGGATCAAACATTAAACAATTGTGCCTTATAGTCCCCAACAGAACAATGTAGCTGAAAGAATGAACAAGATAATTTTAAATATGGTTCACTCCATGAAGTTTTTTAAGAATGTAAAATTGATGTTTTGGGTTGATGAAGTTCTATGTGTTGTATACATAAAGAATAGGTGTCCTTCAAATTCAATCAGAAACAAAAATCCTTATGAAATGTGGCATGGACACATTTCTTCGGTAAAGCATTTCAGGGTCTTTGGTTCCACCTGTTATGCTTTTATATTAAGGTACAAAGGAATAAAATTAGTGCTAGAAGTCAAAAATGTATCTTCTTGGGGTATTACAATACCTCCAAAGGATATCGTCTCTATGATGAAGTCAATTACAAGTTTGTAGTAGCAAGAGATGTCATATTCCTTGAATCTTCCAAGACTGACAATGTTGCTGAGAGGAAAATTGATCATCGGGATAGATTCACACATGAAAAGTATTTTCAAGAATTTTATAATCAGATTCCACATCTTGAAGGGGGGATTCCTATACTGAATCAATCTATGGAGTCATCTTCCAAAGCACTCTCTCGCCCACATGAAGAACCAACCACGAATGACACCTTGAACAATGTGATTAACAGAATTGGGAGATTGAATCTTGATTCAATTCCAACTCAGTCAAATGAGTAGCCTGGGCCATCTTAGAAAGGTCCCCCAAAATGGTTGACAAAGACACTATAAAATGTTCATCCCGATGAGGTTCGAAAGATAAGAACAAGAAGTTCCACCAGAAAAAATGGAGGTGACATAGATAATTCAGATTCACCTATTGATATGGATATTGCTTATAACTATGAACTGAATTTGTCTAAAAATCATGAACCAAATTCCTTCAAAGAAGCTGCTTCTCATGTTGAATGGAATGAAGCGATGCAAAAGGAGTATGATGCCTTGATAAATAATGGCACGTGAAACCTGGTTGATCCTCCTTTGTGAACAAAACCAATTGGCTGCAAGTGGGTCTATAGGAACAAGTACAAAGCAGATGGCTCACTTGACAAGCACAAAGCCAGGCTTGTGGAAATTTTTTTTTCAAAGAAATAAGGGGTTGATTATGAAGAAACCTTTGCCCCCACAACAAAATGGGCCACCATTCAGACACTCCTTTCCCTAGCAGCTCAGAAGGGATGGAAATTCCATTAGATGGATGTAAAAACCACATTTTTGAATGGAGATCTAAAGGAGAAAGTTTTTATGTCCCAACTAGAAGGATTTTTTATGAGGGACCAAGAACAAAAAGTATGAAAAATTATAAAAGCATTGTATCGCATCAAGAAAACACCACAAGCCTATTATAAGAAATTAACTGAGCATCTTCTAAAACTTAACTTCAAACATTTTGATCTTGATGATGCAACTTTGTTTGTTAAGAAAGTTTGAAAAACAATTTTATATCTTGTGGTGTATGTAGATGATATTTTGTTGACAAGGAACAATGAGAGTTATATTGCATACATAAAGAAAGAATTGAAGAAAGGTTTTGAAATGACTGATTTGGGCTATGTTCACTACTATATGAGTATTGAAGTAAATTAACATCCCAAATCTATATTCCTTTATCAAAAGAAGTACATTGGAGATATTTTTAACAATTTTGGCATGGATGAATGCAATCCCTTAACCACTCCAATGGAACAAAACTTGAAGCTCACATCCATTGAAGGGAAGGAATTCAAGGATGCAACAAAGCATAGACAACTTGTAGGAAGTCTTATCTACCTGACTACCACCAGACGAGACATCTAATTTGTTGTTGGAATCCTCTCCAGGTTTATGCAAAAACCTTGTGAAGGACATTGGTCTGCTACAAAACTAGTTCTAAATTACTTGAAGGGGACTCAAGACTTTGTACTAAAATATACACAGGTAGGCGACTTAAGCTTGATCGGATACTCTGGTTCAAACTTTGACAGGGACAAAGAAACTGGGGTATCTACTTTAGGTTATACCATGAGTCTTGGATCAGGAATTGTCTCATGGAGATCACGCAAACAATCAGTTCCAACAGATTCCACAACTGAGGTGGAATATGTGGCAGAAACTGAAGCAACAAAGGAAAATGTGTGTCTCAAGAAAATCCTAGAAGATTTATAGATGAAACAAATTTATTTAACTCCACCCATGATTGACAACACTTTTGCAATAAATTTGGACAAGAACCCAAAGTTCCATGATCAAAAAAAGCATATCAATGCAAAATACCATATGATTCGATGTCACGTTGAGGCCAAAACTATCCATCTACATCATTGTTACACAAATGAGAAGACTTCAGACATATTCACCAAAGCTCTTGGAAGAGAAAAGTTTGAAAAATTCACAATGATGCTTGGACTTAGCAACATCCCTTTAGATTAAAGGGGGAAATGTTGACATCTAATCCTAAGGAATTGGGTGAGATTGTATATTATTTTAAAATAATAAATAAGGAAGGCCAAGAGACATTGGGAAATGAATCCCAATAGTCTAACTTTAATGTATAAGTACGCACACAACATCCATATTTCATATTCAGTTTTTTCGAGTTATCTCCTGGCATGAAAAATACATGGTACATATTCAATTGATTTCAAGGGAAGATTTCACCATCATTGTTGCATCATCATTCCTGTAAACATCAACTCTCTTTCTCCTAGGAATGTTTAAGTATATTTATTGTCATTACTCATAAAAATGATAAACTTTAAATGACATATAGAGCTATTGGTGATATTTTCTTTCATTAGCCCCCATGATGTTCAATATCAGAATATATCAACATCAAAATAGGTCTTACCTTATGAAATTTGTGGTCTCCAATTCAAGTAATACCCCTAGTCTTGATAAGTCTAAAATTCCACCAAGTACAAACACTTAAAATTAGTGTTTTCCTCAATTCTAGGGAACATTATCCTCGAGATAGTGATTTACTATCATCGACACCTTGAGGGTGATATAGACTTCAAATTCATAATTTATATAGTTTCGATATCTCTAGTTCTCTTTTGCACTCTTTTTATGCTCATAAATGAATGGAATCCCTCATGCCAACTATTGTAAAAATACATGGTTGTCTTATAGAAATAAAATAATATTTCTATGGATGATATTTTTTTAGGTGGGTTTTCCTCCTTCCTCCATGGATTTTTCTTATGTTCATGGTATCTCTCTCTATCTCTCTCTCTCTCTCTCTCTCTCTCCATAAAGAAACATTTAATTCTACATAAAGAATCATTTCAATAGTAGCAACTAAATAAAATAATCAAATATTTTAGGTACATGTCTTCTCCTAACCTCACACATCATGGGGCAATCATTATCATTTAAAAAAAACTCAAAAATTTATACCCATGATTGCCACATAATCCATTGATACCAATAGTGAAGGTTATTACATGGAAATCTACCACAACCTTCAATGGAGCACCAAAACTTATGTAACATGTATATTCATGATTTTGCATCTTAGTATTTCTGATTTTGCATATCATTTCCTTCAATATTGCTTGAATACATCATAATAAATGAAAGAATCATGTTAGAGTTACTCTCAAGGTGGTGCACCAGGTTGGATTTTAGCTACATTTCCATTAATGGTGATTTGTTTGGTGGTGCCAAGCCTCTTTGTATGTGAAATCATACTTTAAATTTGGTTCATTCACATTAGAAACTAGTTTTTATGAAGCTTCAATATATCCTATAAGAGGAGGCCATGGGATAACATTTGAAGGAGAGAAGACAAAGCAAGGTTATACTATTTGAATGATACTTGAACCTCGAATAGTCTAGTCTGAGGTGATCACTTGGAGCACCCTTAGCCACTAACTTCAACTTGAACCCCTCCCATGAAGAGCTCAACCAAGTTTCTTTTCTAGAGAAATGGAATAGATTCCAAGGAACACAAAATCACCCTCGCAAGGAGGAAGGGGCACTTTACCTACACTCACTCATTCTCTATGTCATAACAACAATGTTTTTTCAAATGGTATATGGATATCATTAATTTAAATGGTTTCCATTCCATTATTTCATCTTTGTGTTATATATTTCCAATGGTATTTATGTTATTGGACTAACACTTTGATAAATTACTTTTCTTTAGTGTAGTATGCTCACACTATAGAAAGGTTTTTTTCTCACATGAGTGGAAAAAAAAATAAACCACTAACTACATTCCTCACAAAAAACCCACTTCCTAATACTATTAGTGTATTTCCCTCCTACAATGATTCCAACCATATAGCACAATGACCCCTATAGTCTACAAAATCCAATGAATGGGATCTCCTTCTCTACCACATTTTACCAGGCTATCTTCATTCCCTCTAGGGATTCAACATAGATTGGCTAAGAAATTTTGATCTCCTTTATCTACATTAACATAATGGACCCATGCTAAGGGTAAATTTAGCTCCAAAATTACCAACAAAAATTATTGTAGCACCTTCCTCCTTGACTCAAGGAAAGAAAAAATGGATAGAATGGTTTCCTAGTTGATTTGAGTCGAGGTAAAATTATTAGAACACATTTATTCTTGAATTGAGATAAGGAAAAATATGTACAATTAATTGTTCTTTCTCTCTCCTTGAAAAATGTAAGTTAAATTTAAAAAAATAATTGCACTCTCAATAATGGAAAGAACTTTATCATTGACTCTAGGCTATGTAACATGGGCCTTTATAATATTTTTTTAGTCATCACTTCTAAGGTCAGACACCAAGTGCTATGTAAAAATAACCTTCAAACATGTATTAAATAAGTTTCATCATTAATGAATCATATATATATATATATATATATATATATATATATATATATATATATGTATATGTATGTATGTATGTATGTATGTATGTATGTATGTATGTATGTATGTATATCTGTGTGTGTGTGTATATATATATATATATAGATATATTAATTCATAAATATCTAAAGAAGAGAAATATCTCACAAATGAGTGAAAACTAGCAATAAAACCTATGCCCTTGGAATTCAGTAGTGTGTATATGGACATCATGCACACTCAAATCACCATAGTGATAATGATGATGGCTACTAGAGGGAGGAATATGAAATTTTTTTTTTGAAAAGATGTATCTCTCATAAATATGGTTACTTGCATTAATTTAATTGAAATATGAATTCTCATATGTGCTCTCTTACCGTTGGATTCACAATCCAGTTGTAAATACATTTTCAAGTGTGACTTGAAAAAGAGCACCATTCAATCTATTGGAATGTATAAATATAATCAGTTATTTTTGTTCTCTATACTGCATACTCAGGTTGTATGTTGAGTAAGTTATAAGTATTCACATTCATTGTTTGTTATCAATACATATTCTAAAATTCACTTCCCTAGTGGTTTATTGTCTTTTTCCTATGGATGGCAAAAATCATAGTGTATCTTATTTTTCCATTGTTGTCAATGTTGTTGCTATGACTAGTGAAGGAGATCGTGTTGAATTCAACTGTCTGTACTTTTGGAACCATCTAAACTTATTTCTCTATTGTAATAAATGAGGGTGGACACTATATGGGAGAGTATTCAATCTGTTATTATTGTTGTGATTTTTTCTATTTATAGTGACTTGTTGTGGAAAATGGTGAAATTTAATAGTGTAAATATAGTCATTCAAGGTCACCCCTCTCATAAATATGGTAGCATGCATCAATTTTAGGGAACTTGAGCTCTCATATGTGCTCTCTATTTGTGGATTCACGACCATATTACAGACATTTTTTCAACTGTGACTTGAAATAGAGGCTTTAAATTTATCTTATTGCTTGGTAGTTATTCTCCTTCACTAGAGCATGTACCTAAAAAATCCACTTCAGTTCATCCATCACTATGCAACATACCATTTTTCAATTATGGCTTGAAATAGAGATTATTATAGTTTACCTATAGATTGGGAGGTATTCTCCTTTAATGGAGCACATACCAAATAAATCTAGTTTACTTCCCCCATGATGTTGCAATAGATATTGTTTGTAGTATTTTTAGGTGGTACAAATCCCAAGTTAGTAATGACACATTACATGAGGAGTTTTTCAATATTTAGAGGGTGCAAATCCATAGGTGAGTTGGGCTCATGAATCCATTTAATCAATATATTCTATTAAGTGTTCTATTCAACACATGCTTAATCTTTCATGTTGGCACAATATGTTAAACACATTATGGGTAGTTTTTGACACTCTTAAGTGGGGCACATCACTTGCATGGATAGTTTCAATGTAAAATTTATTTTCACTTATTCTATAAAAGCTATAGGGTTCTTCCTTGGTTGGGTTATAACATAGAATTTTTGAGCCTACTGCATTGTAATTTCTTATTTCATCTTATCGAGAGTGATGTGATTAGTTATGCAATTTGAGCTTATTAAAGCAGAAATTGAGGAAGGAAAAGACTTCATCAATTTTTTTAAACCTCTTCAAAGTTCAGATAAGACATGATGCAGTATTATGGGCTAGCTTCTTATTTTATTGTTACAACAACTACAACGGCTAATGTTTTCATTTATTTAATCAAATTTGGCAAGATGCATTTGGTGTAGTGTTTACTTTAAAAAGGAATGAATTTTTCATTGAATTTTTGCACCGATGTTTTGTGAATTAACATGGTTTTGACTACCATCTAGAACAAAACTACTTAATGGTGAAATATGATCGTGCTTTCCAGGACATGCTACAGGCGTGTCACGTTGAGCTGAATCCATTGATTTATTTTTTATTAAATTAAAAATAGGGTCTATATGATTATATATTTTAAAAATATTATGCCATTATTTGCGAAGATGTTTTTAAAAAAATCAATAAGTATAAATGTAAGTTGAAGGACTGGCATAAATCCTCACATAATTATTTAAAAGTCACTAGCTCTGTGGAAGAGAACCTACCTTATAAGCAGGAGGTTGATGGTTTGATTCCATTTTCGCCTAACATGAATTAATAAATTATATTGTATTTTATTTTTAATTTGGGTGGTCGTTTCTTGAATCCATGCTTCATAATTTCTGTTTTCTAGAGAGAAGATTCATTTCCACCACCCGATACCATCTTAGGTTCCCTAACAGGGGTTGAATCTACCCGTGAGGATGCAAGATCATCACAGGGTTCAAACCTGCCTAAAATTCCCAATCGATTGAACAGATCCACCAAATTGGATGCTTCATTTCATAATTGAAGAAATGATCTTCCTTTGCTTTATTTCAATGGCAATATATTTTTCTCAATAAATTGTATTATATTGTCTCTAAAGATAGAAAAATTATATTGTATTTGATTTAAATATACTTTTTTATTGTCTTTAGAGAGATAATAGCTACGATTAAATACATATTGTCTCTATAAATACAATATGTCTTTAGTCCCAATTGTTGTCTGTCTAGAGAAAAAAATGAAATTGTCTCCAAAGACACTCACTTAAAGACAATATTTAAGACAATATAACATGTTTTTTTTTTGTCTCAACTTAACACAATCTACCCAAAAATTATCTCAAATATTGTATTAAAACCCCCATTTGTGTTGTAGTGCTAGCTATTGGCTGAGAAACCACACAAAGTGTCTGAGAAAAACTCTAGAATTTATTTGACAATAAGAAAACTAAGGAGCTTGATGAAAAGTAGGAGAATGGTCTTTGTGATTGGAGGTTGTAAATTAGGGTGGGAACTCCCTCATGGATTCATGGTTTGAATTGGTGATGGCAACTAAAAAGAATTATTGCAAAGAATCTAATCCTATTGTGGGGTGGAATGTGGCTTACCTTTCATCGGTTATGGGAACCCTTTTATCTATCATTAAATAAGTACTGACATAAATTTGTAATGCAAAACATAATGCATAAAATGGAAACTATGTTAATAGATTGTGTATCTATGAATTTCGTACTACATAGATATTATAGCTTGTTTACTATTTTTTTATGTTATGGTAGGATAAATATGGGTTTAATAGGTACCAAAACTATGTAATGTTCATATGCTTACTTGTGTAACTTTATATGATTTTACAATTGGCCTAAGGAGGATAGGATGGACTGACCTCTAGTCCTTCTTAGTGTCTATATATTAGATGTTACATGCCCCCATAAAATAAAAATGTTGTGAAGGCTAGGGAAGCTAACCCCTCAGTATCTTAGATAATCATGATCACGAGTTTCCGGTCAGCAAATATCACTGATTTTAATCAATAAACGTGATATAAATTAAGTAGGCCATATGATCCCTAGGTTTTGTGTATATATTAAAAGGATATTTTAGTGCTCTAAACTTAGAATCAAGGATTGTATCCTTGAGAGGAAGGTAATGACCTAGATGATATTTGTATTCATAAAAAATCCAACGCAATGTGTTACACAGTTCAATGAGGAATTATTCAATGGCTACATAATATGTTGATGGATTTGAAGAGATCTAATGTACTTGAAGTGAATGTGTTTAGCCAATTAAGTCAGGTAAAGGAGTTGGCAACCACGATATGTGTTTTTTTAGAATAAAAATCATTAGACATGACTCCTTTACAACGATAATAGGTCTAAAGACCTTAGAAGAGGAAAATCAAATGTAATGTCCTATCTGGCTTCATGTGAGAAGTTAAATGGTTACTAGTAGTGAGGGTGGAGTACTTGGGTTCCTTTATGGTTGGGAAGGATCTCTATACATGAGAAGTATTCCTTCACTTCCTTGTCAAATTCATTATCAACCATCAATACCCATCTACCAACTTTCCTACCATGGAGAAATTTGAGGATTGGCAACTTTTTAGGACGGAGAGAAATTTTGGGATGGAGTTCATTAGAGAAACAATGTAAAAAAAATTTATTGATAGGAAGGCCTCATCCTAATCTCTTTGTTATATGGATAACATAAGGGCCATGAATGATCCAGGTGGATATTGATGGCCACTCACCTATTCCATTTGGACCCTCACCATTGGTTCTTTCAATTTTTTAGTTTCAACACATTTTACTATTTTTAGAATTTTTTGGGTCCTGAACTTCCGGAGTTGTTTTGAGGCCCTAAACGAAGATTTTTTTGGAAAAATGGGAGCAACATGGGTTTTCAACCAATGTTTCTCACTCAAAATTTTTATTCCTTAGATAGATATTTCTGACGAGGTATTGAGCGTATCAAACAAAGATCATATGCCAAAGTTATGTCCCCAGGAAGTTGAGGTACCAATTTACCCAAATAAGGCCACAATTTTGGTGCTTCATCTCCTAGTGTTAGGTTTTTTGATGTTTATGGTTTTCCATTGTTTCTCAATAATAAAAAAGCCTTCGAGCCTCATTGTAACACAGTTCAGAGGCCTGTAGCCACCACATCTCTTCTCAAAGGTAAGCTACCAATGCCCTAGCTAGTTTATTTCCATTATGTCTATAAACAAATTTCAGTTCTTTGATATTAATGAAATGAAGTGTCATTTCTACTGCATTTTTGTATTTATAGCTATATGTGTATTTTGTTGCGTTCGTGCATAAATCTTGATCAATGACTAAGAGCTATATAAAAAGGGCTATAGATTTTTCTTCTTTCAAGCATTCAACTTTTTGTTTTCAGATATTAGAGAATGCATTCGAGTCTTGTGGAAACTCTCGATGTAGATATAATCCAAACTTCTATTGCTTAATGAGAAGTTAGGGAATTGTTGAGTGTTCGGTTAGGATATTGGGAGGTCAATGCCAAAATTTATGTAAGAATCAGAAGCTTAGCTGCTTGATTATAACAAAATCCACATTGTCCATTAGCTAAGGGTGATGTATAGTTAAATATTGTTAAGTGATCCTTAGGCCCTCCTATGAGATATTTCTTCCAATTTTACCAAAGTTGATAAGGGACCTAACTTTGAAGATGATAATTTAGTTTAATGAGCAACTCACATAGAGATTACATGACACTAACATGATGATGATGTGGCACTAATGTGGTGGTCATATGGAATCAACGTGGAGTTTTTGTTGCACCGATGTGGCATAGACTTGGAGATGACATGTTGTTGACATGGATAAATTGTGTGGAAAGGTGATATAGATTAGCATGTGAAATGGTGCTAAAATGGAAATTGGATGACAGTATAAAGTGACATGGATAATAGAAGTCAGGAGGTCAACTATTGAGTTTTGATCTATTGTGAGGTCTAAACCCTTATTTTCTTCTTAAGCCACAATACTAATAGAACTTGAAACACTTGTTAGATGATAGAGATAGAGTTCCATTAGGTAATAATGGTTATGAGACTATCCTAATAGAGAGCATTGTATATTAGCTAATTTGAGAACAATAGTAGAAAGGTATGTCTCGATGACTAGGGGCCTCAAGAAGTAAGTACTTAGATGAAAATATACTTGAGTCAATAATTTTTAGATGATTTATTCCAAAGGTAGAAGAATCACAAACCATTAATCAATAGTATTTATGCATAAATAATAATAAAAGGACTCACACATGAGATGGAAAGGAAGATTAACACATTCAATTTGAATACATCAATGAGAATCTTCCACTCAATTACAACCCTTCTTTGTAGATACTTTTAGACTCTTCACTTGTTCGATTGAATAAACCTCATTTTTGTGATCCTCTTTTCCTTTTTGTGTAGTTCTCACATGCCGTTATAGTGGCTCATCCAATATATAAGGACTTCTTCCCACTTTTGAAATGTAAAATAAGGAGTCATTATGTCCACTTTCATTCCATTCGTTAATAAGATGTATATTCCTACTTTTATGCGCCATACATTAGGTGTTTCTATTGGGGGAGTACCTTTAAAGTTAGTGGCAAGTCCTAATTAAGAGACTCAAGATTCAAAATTTTGTAGATACATATTAGGAAATCAAATTGAAATTCCTCCAAAATTCATAATATTATCATACAATGTTGTGACACAATTCTTCATATAGTGACCTTTATAATGGTGTAAAAATCACCTCAATAAAATCTCATGTATGAAAAGTATGCCTACCACAAGGGAAGCTACCTTGTTGGCCACCACAGTATTAAGTGGATGACACAGGTGGACCTACCGACATCTAGACCACTGAAAATATTTGGAGAAAATTTTGATAGATAGAACTATTTTCCATGCTTTTCCAATAAAATATTATTTGCTTTCCTTTTCCTTAAGATGCATATTGTGTTCATTTGTGTGGATAATTTGTTGATTTACATGTTCTTTGATTTTCATATTTACTTATTCTCATAAAATTTAGTAAAAATATAATTCTAACAAATACATATCATACATAACCCCTAATTTCTATGTTCCATAATACATATAACTCAAGACTTTATTATTTTAATTTGTTTCTATAATCCATATTCCATATAACCTTAGACCTGTACTAACCAATATAACCTTGGACCTGTACTAAATTTAATAGACATGTTATTTTTTAATAATATTTAAAACAAAAATTTCATGTATTATTTATAAAAAATATCCTTTATTCACATTGAAAGGATAAACTTTTAATATTATTAAATATAATATTTTCCAGATTTTACATTTCATTACGGTTATTCTTCTATCCTATCAATACAGGCAACACTTCTCACTATTATCTTTTAAGATAAATATTATAATTGCATAATAAGCCTTTTAAGCATGGAATGGTTTATGTTTTGTTAGCTGATTTCATTATAACTACATGACATGTCACCATCACCATAGTTGATATTGATGACAACACCATAGTTGATGTTGATGACAATGTAGGTAGATAGAATGTATTTATGAAAACAAAAATAGAAGGTAATAGAAAGTAGATAGAATGTATTTATGAACAGTAATAGAAAGTAAAAAAATTAGCATGTTACCTTTTTAAAAGTTAATCCAAACGGCTAGAAATGATGTGGTTCCATCCCTTCAAACGGCTAGAAACCAAACGGCTAAAAATGACGTGGCACGTGGCACCGTCCCTCACAAATTAGCAGTTCATTTTAAAAAAAGGCTGAGGCATAGTTATATAATGAGGTTTTCGATTATCAAAACTGTTTTCTAATTTTGTGCATTATTGTTCGAACCGACTGTTCCAAGAGTACAGTGGATTTGTTTGCGCCTTTGTAATGTTATTTGTGGATGAAGAGAAGTGACTCCAGCAATAATTAATTTGCAGGTTCGATTGTAATGATAAATCCACATTAATTTCAATAAATTACATCTAGGTCTGCCTGTATTAAAATCTTAATTTGCTCATAGTTTATTTGAATTTTGTTGATGTTCTCAAATTATCTCATAATCTCAACCCTGTTCTTTTTCACTTGACTTCATTCACTAATTTAGTTAAAATTATTCAATGGAGGGTCTACCTAGTTTTTGATCCTTTGATGTTTCTATATTCTTTAACCGGTTTCTTTGATGTTTCTATATTCTTTAACTTGTTTTTTGGTGTCTTCTTGGCTTTTTAATTTTCATTGTTCTGTGAACAGATCCAGAATAAGTGAATAGAATCTCACTCAACCGCCTGTGAACAGATCAAGAATAAGTGAATAGATTCTCAGTCAACCGCCTGGAAATAACAAGACTCTGAGTATACCTGGTTCAGCACAGCTGCAGGTAGGTTTCTTTCGTAATTTTTTGGAGTCCATCTTGAATGATAATAATTTGGTTTCAATTCAATTCAGCTAAAATCAACCTTCCAATTCGATATGCAGTGCTCCATCTATTTTTTATTTTTCCTTAAACCTACAAATAAGATAAAATTAGCAAATAAGATAATATTATAAAAAACTGGAAACGTAGGACAAGAGAGGATAGTCTGTCTCGTACATCCAAAAAGTTGTGCCCACAATGCCTTTCGATAGTTGTCCTAATCTTAGTGTACTTTGAAATTCCGAATTTATAAGTTGGTTACAGACGTTACTTTTGTAAATATTTTTTCCACTGGGTTTCTTTATTTTCTCATATGCCTTCTGAATTGAATTGTTTTCTGAGAGGTAAAACATAGAACGATAGTTGGCTGTAAACATGACTCTAAAGAAACCTAGTTTTGCGCTAGACTATAGGTAAGTTTCTGCCTCTTCATTTTCTTCTGCTTCTTGAATTAAATTAGTCTTAAGTAAATCCATTTCAATGAAGTATAGGCTGACTTCTCTGGTTCTAAATTTTTTGGATTAATACTATGTTTGTAATCGCACCCATTATATTATAATGGTTCTTTGTAGTATGGATAAATTAATGCTATTAATACCCTGTTTCTAAGAGCACCCATTACATTGATTCTCTGTACTATGAAAAAGTTAACGCTACAGTGTTCATTTCGTTTATCTCAAATCTCATTCAGGGCATTCCTTCAGTTACTGTAACAATTATCCTAAGGGATTGATTATTTTATGTGATGGATTGGAACAACCCAGTACATTCATGTCAGTTTTATTCTTCCATTTTCCGTTTGGTTTTCTCTACTCTCAGAGAAGCCATAGTTTCTTAGTTTCGTATTAATTCATTTTAGCCTCCATGGGCTTCAATTACAATTACAGTTACATTTCCTCCTCTCAAAACAGACACCAATCTTGTAATTTCACCAAACATGAGTTTCTATTTCGTAAGTTTCTTCTATTTCGTAAGTTTCTAACGATCAACTGTGCAATTTTAAACTGCTCAAATTTCAACAAAATTTTCCTAATTATTCAGGAGTGATTTGCAAAGAGGTGCTCTATAGAATTAGTTTGGAATATATTGTAAGTCAATCTGGGTAAAATTTAAATATTTCTTTGTTCTGGATCTATGAAATATGAAGTATAAATCAAATCTCTCGCCATATTGACTTTACTTTTTTTTTTTTAATGTTTTTTCACGTGTGGCTTGAGGGTTTTGATTTCATAGATTATAAATAATTTGACTATTAGTTAATTTTAAATTTATTTTAAAAATAGAAATATTTATAAATTAATAAAATTATAAACATTTTCTTTCAAATTTCACAAATAAATCTATGAAATCATTAGGTATCTTGATCGATTAAACAAATTGAACTGTTACACCATAGAGATACCTAATTAGATCGAATGAGAGAAGAAAATACTGAAATTCTAATTCGATTCTATTTATTGATTATTTTTTTCCAGTAAACCACAAAAAGAATAAAGAATAAGGTATTTTCAGTTAATTGGTATTTTATAGTAAAACCACGTGTCTTAATTTGGTCATAGTTGTAGATTCTATCCAGCTTAGAAGCTCTGCTCTTCAAAGATCATTTCAGTTTTCAGTTTTCGAGGAAACCTAATTCGTTCAATTCAGTTTTCTTTTTGTTAATTTATTTAATTACGTGAACAGTTGGTTTTATGACAACTGTTTTTGCTTTTTTAGTTAGGTTTAATTTATTACTTTTGTTTTATAGATTCAATCAATATTCTATTAGTATTAGATCATTTTATTATGTTTATTTGTCTGTGGTTTTATTTAAATTGGGTTTTTTTTTTTTAAAGTTTTGTAAGTTCTTTTTCTTAATTAAAAGTATTAGTTGATTTAATATGTGGTTTTCAAAATTAGTTTTGCATATTTTTTTAATAAAAAAAAATTAATTTCTTTAAAATTTAGTTTTAGATTATTGGAATTTTTAAAATAATTTTTAATTATGTTTTTACATTTCAGAAATATATCTCTAATTTAAAAATAAATTTTCCATTTATATCTTATAGCTTATCTTATATTTTGTTTTTACTTTATTGTGGTTAAGTTCAATGTATTTTAAATTGTATATTCATACATTTAATTTATAAATACATTTTCTTATATTTAAATTTTTATTAATAGCATTTAATTTAATTTGTTTTTAAATGATTTCTTTATTAATATTGTTTAGTTTAATTTCTGTTTTTAAATGATTTTCAAATTAAATATTTAATATGTTATTTAAGTTCTCCATTGTATTTTATTAATGATAAAAATGTAGTATGATATATTTTTTTAATTAAAATAAGATAATGTACAAAGAAAAAATGTTTTCATTTATATATTATAAAATGATAATACTTTTATATATAAATACTACGTTAGGCTACGTTAGGCTAGGTAAGGCTAGGCTAGGTTAGGTTAAGCTAGGAAAGGTTAGGTTAGGTTAGGCTAGGCTAGGTTAGGATAGGCTAGGTTAGGCAAGGTTAGGTTAGGCTAGGATAGATTAGGCTAGCGTAGGGTAGGGTAGGGTAGGCTAGGTTAAGCCAAGTTAGGCTAGGCTAGGTTAGGCTAGGCTAGGTTAGGATAGGATAGGTTAGGTGTTGGGAAAAACACTGAGAGGGGGGGGGGTGAATCAGTATTTAGGGAAAACTCAAATATTTTTACTTTTCCTTACTTCACAACCCATACGCTACTTTCCTGAAGCCAACTCGCGTATACACACGGATATCCTTAATAAAACATGCGTATGCACATAGATCTTATTATGTAGATATTTCTTAACTTAGATATTTGCAACATTCATTCATCTCATGTTTATTTAACAGTAAGCATGTGCAGTAATAATATTATAAACCATCACACATAAGCATCACACATGAACACCAGGATTTTAGGTGGAAACCCAAGTCGGGAGAAAACCACTGCTGTCGTTGCTCAGCCTTCAATATTTTATTATAAAGAAAACATCTTACAACTTATGTACTAGTGCAGACTCATGCCAGTACGCAGGCACCCACCTGCGCTCGTTTACCAGCCTCTCCTGGAAGGGAGCTACGACCCCCTGCTCTTGTTTACCAGCCTCTCCTGGAAGGGAGCTACGACCTCCTGCTCTCGTTTACAAGCCTCACCTGGAAGGGAGCTACAACCCCCTAACTGAAGGCTACAACCCTCAGCACCACCATGGACCACGTTTCATCAATTTTCAAACTGGATCCAACAGCTTCCATACAACACATCTTGTAGGCCACTTTTCATCATATTTTTAGACTGGACCCACTCCATACATTTAAGATCAATCATTCATCAAAACAGATACTTATCAATTCAAACAACCCAGATTATATAGAAGTAACACAACAGAATAGATCATACATTTCATACTTCATCCTTCAGCAAACCCTAGTTTTCATACGCGCTTTCCTTTTACTGATCCGACGTATATATGCGCCTTCATGCATATAAACCCGCGTATACCTCTGCACATACTTCAGAACTGATTTCACTACCCATACGCGCTTTCGCTTTATAAAACCCATGTATATACGTGCTTCCGCTGTAATAAACTAGCGTATATATGTTCAATCATTACAGAGCAGCATACTTCTTCAAATCAGATATTCAGTTCAGATTTAACCCTTCACTTCAGACAGATGTTCGCCTCATCTCAGATCTAAACATCCCATAAACATATCTAGAAGATACAAATACATTTCAGATCTAGATAACCTTCTTCATCATTTTCTGCATCACAAATTCAGATCTATTATCAAACTATTACCCTTTCCATTCAGACATACTTCAGAGTGAAGTATTCATTCAGACCCAGACACTTGCACACCCTTTGCACAATGATTTTCTTCTCCCTATATAGGTTTACCCTTTATCAATACCATGAGCCAAAACCACACCTCTTCCGATGGTATTCCTGGACGGGATCAAATAAACAACCCAGCGCTCAATACAGTCGGTGAATACCATGGTAGTAACCCTTGGTTTTACACATTTAGAACGCAATTGACCATATGCGACTTGGTACATACTTTTCCGTGTGCATACGCGCCTTCTCCTTGACAAACCCGCGTATGCCTTGTAACACATACTTTTCATCATTGTTTTGGCCCATCTTGGAGATTCTTTCTTCTGCACCTTCTGTACTGATTGTAGATATATCAGATGTACATCATTAACAAGCCCATCAAGTCAAGAACAACTTCATCAAGTAGGTTGCCATCATCTTCATCAAGTGGGTTGCCATCAAGGACAACACATTGCATCATATTGCCAACAATCTCCCCCTTTGGACTTGATGGCAACCACGATGGTTTTTTATCACCACAACAGATAGATACATTAATCATAAATATATTCTCCCCTTATTCAAACACCATGTCACTCTCCCCCTTTGACATCAAGGGCAAAGGGCGGATCAAAAACCAACACAAGGTTTTTCTCCTCATGTAGAAAGAAGAGCGTTGCAGATCTGATGTATATTGAAGTTACCATGCTCCCCCTGAATTCAAGATGAATCTTCAAACATATTTTTTTGAATGAAGTACATGAATCTATGACCTTCCTATCACCAAGGACTCATACTTACATGAAATGATCCAACCAAGTGGATTTACATAAGTGACTCAAGTACCCAACCAAGTGGGTTTACACATTTTGACTCAACTACCCAACCAAGTGGGTTTACAAATTTGAACAAATCCTTACATGACTGAATACTACAATTTTTACATCATAGGTCTCAACATGACCTTTTTAACAAATCACAAATATGACTTTTCATGACCAATACCAGAAGGACCTCAAGAGAGATCATATTTCAGAACCATCATAATGCCAACAATGCATTATACTCAGCAAGACTAATGCTCCCCCTGAAAATGTGCATCCAAGCCTCCTTTCCATTTGACAAAAGCTCCCCCTTTGCTTGTGCATCCTGAATACTTTCAACAGCAAATCTTCAAGGCATCTTCACCTAAAAACAGAAATATAAGAGCTGAAACATCACTAGAGAAGCCATACAGTATCAGAGATACCAAACAGCACCACAGCTTGTGCTGAAGAAATGCTGACCCAGAAAAATTGTCAGCAACCACACATACACAGTTTTCTGTGTATGAACTCACGTATATATGCGACTTTGTTTAAGGAAATCCATGTATCCAATTCCATCTTCTGCATTTTAACCAGATCTGATCCTCTGTGAGGCAGAGACATTTTTTAGCTTCTTTCTGAGATATTTGAATGCTTCGCTGGAATATATGAGAACAGATAGATAGGACAATGTAGTTGTGTCTTCAAGTGTCATCCAATGGTTGTAGCATAAGCACATTAGTAACCAAGCCTTCAAACTCTTGCAACATCAACATATTCTTCCCAAGAGGAATTATCATACCAGAACAACTTCTACAATAAACAATACGTGTCAAGCAATCATTCATGTGATCTGATATCACCAAGATTTTCAAGATTTATCATGATCATGATGTAACATGTCATCATCATTTAGAACTGAGAAATAAACAGATACAGTGCCAATAATACAATCATTAGTAGTCAGACAGATGCTCCCCCTAAACCTATGCTCCTGATCTTCAGTTGTCATACAAAATTTCTTTATCAGAAGTGCATACGCGACTGTCTCCACTGTAACTCACGTGTATACGTGGCTTTTGTTCACAGAACCCGCGTATGGAAAGTGAAACATAGAAAATTTCACATTCCTTCATCTCCCCCTGAGTTTGTACCACCTGTACCAGTCTTCTGCATATCAGATGCTCTGTCAGAAATAATCATAACCAGAATCACCAAAACAATCATGAAAATCACCATACATTGCTCCCCCTGTGACAATACATTACTGATCTCTATAATGTATCTCACATCACTCCTGCAGTCATTAAGAGAAGTAAGCTTCAGAAACGGATGACTGCAGTAGGGTCAATATTCCCTACGTTTCTGACCGGTCCTCCTTCCTATTCCAGCTTTGCTTGGAATTTCTAATTGTGTGCTGAAAATTAACCAATTTCTCAGATCTGTTCATCCTGCATTCTTTTTCCACATGTCCATACTTGTTACAAGCATAACATCTTAGATGAACAGAGAAGTAAGCATAAGGATCATAGTGTGTTTCTCTGTTCTTCCTTCTATTGCAATCAGTTGCTTTATGACCATACTTGTTGCATGAAAAACAATATCCCTTGAAGCAACTAGAGTACCTTTCTGAATAGAATCTGTTTGATTGTGACTGAAATGATCTGCTTCTGCAATTTGCTGCAACATGCCCATAATTATGACATTTAAAGCATTCAACATTAGTGAATGATTTCCTTTGAGTATTCATGATTGTTGGTTGCCCTTTTGTTTCTTTCAACACTTCAGTTTTTGCTTTGACATCCTTTGAATTTTTAGCACTTCCTTGTGAACTAGATTCTCCTTTAACTGTTTCATGAAAACCCAGACCAAGTTTGATAGAAGGAGACCTTTGACTACTAAGAATATTGTCCAGAATCTTAGTACTATCTTGAAACCTTAAGAGTTTATCCTTTTCTTCTAATTTACCTTTGAGAATGTTTACCTCAACCTCCAATTTTTGGCATTGCTTCTTCCTGCTTTCTTCGACCCTTTTTCCTTCTTCTACTTGATCATTCACTTTTAAAATTTCTTCCTTCAACCAATTTTCTTGTTCTTCACATGTTTGTAGCAGCTCTTCATTCTTCTTATTTTATTTTTCCAGATCTTCTTTGAGAGAGATGATTTCTGCTTCAAGTCCTTCCTTTTCAAAAGGTAGAGGTTCTTCATTCTTCTTCTTTGATTTTTCCAGATCTTCCTTGAGAGAGATGATTTTTGCTTCAAGTCTTTCACTTTGATTGGTTGCAAAAACATACAACTTTTGATACTTGTCTATCTGTCCATTCAGTATTTCTTTCTGTTCATTCATTCTAGAGATCATATCTTTGTAGACAGATTCTCTCTTATGAAATTGATTCCAATCGTTGCTTTCATCATTGATCTTGAGATTTGCTTCTAGACTTATACTGTTACGTTCACTATCTTCACCATTGCTTGCACAAGAAAGTGAATCACAAGAATAACAATCAGTACCTGTTTTATCTTCTTTATTTTCTGCCGCACATGTCTTCTGAGATGTCTTCTTTTGAGTCGCCTTCTTCTTTTTCTTCTTTGCCATAAGCACTTGTAGATCTTGGTCAGAATCTTCTTCTTCCTCATCAGATACTTCATTTGTATAATAACTCTTTTTCTTTTCAAATTGTTTCCCTTTACCATGATTTTCTTTATAAGGACATTTAGCAGCATAATGACCAACTCTTCCACAACCAAAACATTTGAAGGGGAGCTTACCTTTGAATCTTCCAGTTCCTAGTTGGAGTTTTCTCACAAAATTTTCTTCTTCTTCTTCTGATATATAATCTGATTCCTTGACATCTTCCTTGTCTTTTCTTTTTGCACATGCCTTAAAAGCAGCTTCTTTGGTTTGAGAGGGACCTCCTTGTCTCATTTCATAAGCAGTCAGAATACCATGTAGTTGAACAATAGTAAGAGTTTGCAGATCTTTCCTTTCTTCAATAGCTGATACTTTTGACTCAAATTTTGAAGTCAAAGATCTTAAGACTTTTTCCACCATAGTAGTATCGGTTATGGTTTCACCCAAAATTCTCATACAATTTACGATATAATCTAGACGTAAAAAGAAACTGGCAATACTCTCATCACTATGCATCTTCAAATTTTCATATTCAATTCTGAGGGTTTGGAGTTTTGCACTTTTTACCTTTGTATCTCCTTCATAGCTTAGAATAATTTTGTCCCATATTTCTTTTGCTGAATTTAGCTGCATCACTTTAGCGAATTCTGATTCAGACATGCTTCCTAACAAAACATTGACTGCTTTGGCATTGACTTCATATTTCTTCCTTTCTGCTACATCAGTAGGAATACTTGTCGGATACTGATAACCTTCTTCCACGATTGCCCATACTTCTGCACCAAGACTTTGCAGATATGCTTTTGTTCGTATCTTCCAGAATAACAGATTATCTCCATTGAATAGAGGTGGACTTATAGACATTACTCCTTCATGACTTCCCATTGCGACGAATCTCCTTCAAGCGATCAAGCTTCTGCCAAAAGGACCTGCTCTGATACCAATTGTTGGGAAAAATACTGAGAGGCGGGGGTGAATCAGTATTTAGGGCAAACTCAAATCTTTTTACTTTTCCTTACTTCAAAACCCATACGCTACTTTCCTGAAGCCAACTCGCGTATACACGCGGATATCGTTAATAAAACATGCGTATGCACAGAGATCTTATTATGCAGATATTTCTTAACTTAGATCTTTGCAACATTCATTCATCTGATGTTTATTTAACAGTAAGCATGTGCAGTAATAACAGAATAAACCATCACACATAAGCATCACACATGAAAACCAGGATTTTAGGTGGAAACCCAAGTCGGGAGAAAACCACCGTTGCCGTTGCTCAGCCTTCAATATTTTATTATAAAGAAAACGTCTTACAACTTATGTACTGGCGCAGACTCATACCAGTACGCAGGAACCCACCTGCGCTCGTTTACCAGCCTCTCCTGGAAGCGAGCTACGACCCCCTGCTCTCGTTTACCAGCCTCACCTGGAAGGGAGCTACAACCCCCTGACTGAAGGCTACAACCCTCAGCACCACCATGGACCACGTTTCATCAATTTTCACACTGGATCCAACCCACACAATTAAGCTCAAGGAACATTCATCAAACCAACAACTTGCAGGCCACTTTTCATCATATTTTCAGACTGGACCCACTCCACACATTTAAGCTCAATCATACATCAAAACTGATACTTATCAATCCAGACAACCCAGATCTGTAGAATACATCATTAACAGATAGCAGTAACACAGCAGAACAGATCAGATATTTCATACTTCATACTTCAGCAAACCCTAGTTTTCATACGCTCTTTCCTTTTACTGATCCGGCGTATATACGCGCCTTCATGCATATAAACCCGCGTATACCTCTGCACATACTTCAGAACTGATTTCACAACCCATACGCGCTTTCGCTTTATCCAACCCGCGTATATACGCGCTTCCACTGTTATAAACTTGCGTATAGATCTTCAAACATTATAGAGAAGCTTACTTCTTCAGATCAGATATTCAGTTCAGATTTTACCCTTTACTTCAGACAGATGTTTGCCTCATCTCAAATCTAAGCATTCCATAAACAGATCTAGAAGATACAAATACATTTCAGATCTAGATTCCCTTCTTCATCATTTTCTTCATAGGTGCATCACAGATTCAGATCTATCATCAAACTGTTACCCTTTCCATTCAGACATACTTTAGAGTGAAGTATTCATTCAAACCCCGACTCATGCACACACATTGCACAATGAATTTCTTCTCCTTATATAGATTTACCCTTTATCAATACCATGAGCCAAAACCACACCTCTTCCGATGGTATTCCTGGATGGGGTCAAATAGACAACCAAGCGCTCAATACAATGGGTCAATACCATGGTAGTAACCCCTGGTTTTACACTTTTAGAGCGCAATTGAGCATACGCGACTTGGCACGTACTTTTCCGCGTACATACGCGACTTCCCTTTACTAAACTCGCGTATGCCTTTTTCATCATTGTTCTGGCCCATTCTGGAAATTCTTTCTTCTGCACCTTTTGTACTAATTGTAGATACATCAGATGTACATCATTAACAAGCTCATCAAGTCAAGAACAACTTCATTAGGTAGGTTTCCATCATCTTCATCAAGTGGGTTGCCATCAAGGACAACAAATTGCATCATATTGCCAACAATCGTAAAATCCCAGTCGAGTGTTTCTTTTGATCTCGTAATTGAACCTTCATTCCATCCACCTGTTAGTAATCAATAGTCTACTCTGGTGAATGAATTGAAGCTTGGGGGGCATGTACCTTGAATTGAGTTACCATGCTGGGGGCATGCAAGCTTATTTCAAGCATAGTTTGTTTCCATTTCAAGCTTGTGTAAAAATGAAACCGGTCCCAAGCATAGTTTATATTTGTTTCAAGTTTGTGTAAAAATGAAACCATCCTCATTTTACCTCTCATGATTGCCATCTTATCAACCTATTTTTCTAGATGAGCCTTGGTTTTCTCATTCCATCGTCCCCATTTTCTTGGCCAATCATACGCCTTCACTTGATTGTTTTACCCATTCCTGAGGAACTGTTGCAATGAGTGGTCTTGTTAGCAAACCTCTTGACCTTTACTTGTTTTGAGCAGTTCCACCATTACCGGAACTAGTTGCTACCCGTAATACCACTCGTTCCTCTAGGAGGAGTCAACTTTCATCTCTTTTATGACTCTCAAAAATTGAAAAGGTTGTCGAGACACTTGTCGTTTTAAACTCATTAAATGGTTGCGAAACGATATCTACCCAGTATACATTTACCCCTTTTTCGAGTTGGGATAGATTATTTATGAAAAAGGAATACCTTAGCCTATCACGACTAACAGGCTCTCTTAGACACAGTTTTATACCTTTTCAGATCTGTGAGACTATCTACGAAAAGGGACTACTGGAGTTTTCTTTTTCCGCTTCTTTTCAAACTCTCTAAACATGAAAAGATGCCGAATTCTTCCTTTGTCAGGCTTGTCAAACCCTAAATGACATTAGACACTGTCACCATGACGTAACCGAGTTCCTCCTTCCTAGGGCTCATAAAATGTACTAGGATGGATTTGTCTGAAGGAAAAACTTACACGACAAGCATATGTTATCCCTTTCAAGCTTGTTTTCCAAAAATAATAGGGGTAATCTCCAGCAATGGAACCAATTGGCAGTTGTGTCGGCAGTATGTCACTCTTGAACATAACACTCATCTGCATTCATGTTAGGTTGGGGAGATCTCATTTCGTCATTTTTTCCTCCATGGGTTTGGGTAATCTGTTTTGACCTATCATCTGCTCTTTGCCATGTCATCATGACCTCGGGTCCCTTGATGTCAAATACTGCCAAATCTAGAGTCGTGTCGTTGATATGTTTAAGAGAAGTTTCTGATTGCAGTTTGCACCTCCCTCTGATCCTCTATTTAGTCCTGATTCACTATCATCATGTTGCTCTGTCTCGTGTCGATGATGTGGGAAACATTATGGCCCTCCTTCGACCGGGTCACTTCCTATCGACTTCAACTCATTTTCCAGGAAGTTGATCTAGAGACTCCCTTCTGGTACATTGGAGCTTGCATGCCTCAATGGCAAGTTCTTTGCATTCGACAGTAGGCCCACATCATTGGCCTTCGATCGAGTGATTCTACGGGTGTTTGATGCCAGATCACTGTTCACATTCCATGGATTGTACCTGTTGTACCTTGAGAGCCATTGTCATTATTAGTGGTTTCTCTCATGCCTATTAATAGATTTCATCATTTGCTGGTAATCAGGTCACTTTCTTGCATGTTCGACTTTAGATCACATATTTAAATGCTTGAATTTGTGTTTGTTTGGGTCGAGATGGAGCGCAAGACCCTGGTTTTTGTCTGATGAGATGCATGATGCAAGATATTTTGGTTTATCATGACTGTATGCATAACTCTCTTGATTGGATGGCTGTGACCATACCTGAGTCTATTTATTGATCCTTCCTGCTGGATGGCTATGACCATACCTGAGTCTATTTATTGATCCTTACTGCTGGATGGCTGCGTCCATACCTCGGATCTCAGTTTATATATGTACTCTATTATGGATGGAGGTTGCGCCCATGCCACATGTTCATGTATCAAAGATATCAGTTGTATTTGTACTTGCAGGTCTTCCGATAAAGGTGTTTGGTTCGAACGCATTCTCATAAATCATTTCACCCCTCCCTCTCTCTCGGACCTCATGCTTTAGGGGGCATCTGTTACACAACGTTTTTTAACCATCCCTGCAATCCCCATCCCCCACATTGGAGGACCATTTATGTGACTTATATGAAGTGTCGTTACTTGTAAATAATATCATTGCATCCCTTTCCATGAGGAGAACATTTCCTCTGTTGAGTTTTCCATGAACAAACCATCAAAATCACATGATTTTAGGTTGGTGTTGGCAGGCCATTATGCCCTCGCGCCGATGAAAGAAATTAACACTAGGCCCCGTGCCCATTGGCACTCTGTCAAGTGAGCTACCCGCGATGAGCTATTTTTGGAATGTTTTTTAAATATAGAGGCGAAGTTTCCATGCTAACTACTTCGTGAGCGAGTCAGCTTGGGTTGTTCGACTGCATAACCACGAACACCTTCCTTTTGCCTCTTGTTTCCACCTTTAGGGGGAACCTCTTAAAGGATAAGGCCTCCCTTCCACCATTTTAGGGATCCCAATCTCCTCCTCTCCCTCTATAAATAACCACTATTTCATGAGCGAAGTTTCCATGCTAACTACTTCCTTAGCGAGCTAGCTTGGGTTGCTTGACTGCATAACCATGAACACCTTCCTTTGGCCTCTTGTTTCCACCTTTTGGGGGAACCTCCCAAAGGATAAGGCTTCCCTTCCACCATTTGAGGGATCCCAACCTCCTCCTCTCCCTCTATAAATAAATCTATCTCACATTGACGTAGCTAGCTGAATAACTAAGGAGGAATTGCTGAACATTTTACCTGGTGAGATAGAGCAGAGAGAGAGACCCTTGTCGAGAGAGAGCTTAGTCTTTTGCCTCACTACATCTAAATTCCCTAATGAATTCTCAAGACACACTTCGACGGGACCCGCTGAAAGAGGCTACGACGTCAAGGCTCCGATTTTGATCTCTTTCTTTCTCTTAATATATACGTGACTAATGTTTTGGTTCCCGTCTTGTGTTAATGTGATTTATTTTATGCAATATGTGTAATATTCCTTAACAGATTAGCTAGTTATAAATGAAATTATTATCATGTATGCTGCCTTTTTCCTTTTATCTTTGTGCAGGAATTTGAATACTATTGCTGAAGGATCGTGACATGTTGGGACAAGGATCAGAAGACTTCTATTGTAGCTACGACAACTACGTTGGACTACAAGTAGGACAACCTATCCCAACTCGTTTCATTCGTTAACTAGGAACCAATACATTAGAATGTCCTCTTGTTGCTAGACCCACCCTAGGTCTAGAGGGATCGTCTCTGTCCGTAGAGGGGATTTTCCTACACAACAGAACTCACACCATTTTTTGTGCCCTTCTTCATCTTCGTGGCGTTGTTCTTTTCTTGTAGCTTCAACGAGTTGTCCTGGGTCACCCCGCCTTGGCTTTGTCCTTTTTTTTGGTAGTTTGGGGGAGCCTTTCCCTTACTTCGGATTCACAAATCCAAAGTCTCGCTTCTTCTGTTTAAATTTCTGCTCAATCTTGGCAGCATATTGGTATGTTGCACCAAGCGAGGAGATGTACAGGAACTCCATTTCCTATTGAATGTATTTATGCAAACAATTGTGGTACTTAAGCACCATATGTTTCTCAGAAAATTTGATACCCAACTTTGTGCACAGGGTATGGAAAAGATTCATCAACTCATGCACATATTTATCCCTTTGTTGTCGCAACGTAGTCCATTATATGTACTTGTCCTCATAGCTCCCCACAGAGTAATATTGTTCCTTGATGGCATCTCGAAAATAATTCCAAGTGGGTGCAGCTGAAAACAATGAGGGTTCTCTCTCGTCCCTCTGTTCATAGTAGGTGTCCCACCAGTCCTTGACATGGGGTGCGACTTTGAGGAGTGCAAAAGTAATATTTTCCCTATTGGAAAAAATATGAGCCGAAAAATATCCTTGCAACAGATTTAATTATCTATCTACAATGTCCGCATCTCTCTGGCCTTCAAATATGGGAATGTCAAAGTTGACTTGTGCCTTGAAGGGAATGGCACCTTTAGAGTGGCTGTCAGATGAAGATGCATCACCTATGGGCATTCATCGAAGGATCTGGGAAAAGTTATATATCATTGCATTCCTTTGTCACTCGATGGATTCTTCGAGCAATATTTTGAAAGGATCTTCTACTCCCTCGTCTTTATTTTCTTCTACAATAGGAGGTGGTCGAGGTTTGTGAGGCTAGTCTTGAAAAATTTCAACTGTTTCGAGCCCTACCTCCTTATACCCCGACCTCATTGGGGACATGCAAAAAGAAGAAGAGAAAGAACAGACCGCTCTTATACCATTGATCTGGACTTATGAAGGAACGCAATAGAATACAGATATAAAAATA
This sequence comes from Pinus albicaulis, assembly GCA_034641835.2. Taxonomy (NCBI): domain Eukaryota; kingdom Viridiplantae; phylum Streptophyta; class Pinopsida; order Pinales; family Pinaceae; genus Pinus; species Pinus albicaulis. Next base: position 1,603,649,583 of record CM076584.1, on the reverse strand, counting down.
AACACAGAGATGCAACATAGATAAATCTTCATTTCATTAATATCAAAGAACTGAAAAATGCGTACACAGAATGGAGATAAATTAGTTTAGGCGATGGTAGCTTATCTCTGAGAAGAGATGTGGCGGTTACATGATTCTGAACTGTGTTACAATGAGGCTCAAGGGTCTTTTTATTGTTTAACAACAAATGGAAACCCTAAACAACCATAACACTAACCCTAGGAGATGGAACGCCAAGAGTTTGTGGGCTCCGTTGGGGTTAGTTGGGAAGCCAAATTTCTGGGGTCGTAACTTGGTCATATGATCTCCATTTGGTGCATATGATACATCATTAGAAAGGTATCTCCGATTACTACGTGATTTGTAGCAGGAATGGGCTTGTTGCAGACCTCAAAAAATGTCATTTAGGGGGTCAAAACAACTCCAAAATTTCAAGACTCGAAAAACTTCTAAAAATAGTAAATGTTGCTATAATCAAGGAAACTGATGAAACTCACTAGAGTTATAGGTGGAATAGGAATGTGGCCACCAATATCCACCTCGATCAAAATTTGAATCCCTAAAATATCAACCTGAGTTAATCCTTGATCCAAATGACAACATACATATTAATCTTCCTTTCTTGGAAGAACATTTAGCACTTCTAGCAACGAATGATGAAGACAATAAAATATATAAAATAAAATCCAATGAGACTCAAGGGAATGAGAACCCAAATGAAAACATGGCAGTAGAATAATATGAAAAAATTACATAGGAAGGCAAGGGCATTGATCTTAAGGGTATAGATTTAAAAAACTTCAAAAGAGTCTGCCATAAGTAAGAAATTCACTCTCTCCCTTCTGACCATCTATTAAAATCCAAAAATCCCTCTCTAATCACAAAATTTTAGACCACATAAATTATCTTGCTATGAGTGGATCCACCAACCTAGGCATAGCTACAAACAAAGGCAAAATAATGAAGAAACCCCATAAAGATGACAAGAACAGGGGCTAAAAATCAAATTTGTGGTTACTTAGAGAAAGTGGGGATATGCTAGAAAAATGTTGGTCAAAATGCTTTGATAATGGATTATTTCCCACCCTCATTCACAAAAAATAAGACATGAGTATATTTTATTGGAACATACAAGGGCTAAACAGCAAAATCAAACAAAGGAATTTATGAATCAATATTAGTAAGGAAATTCCAGACATCTTGTTACTTCAGGAGAATAAAACTTCTTCAACAACAATGGAGACCCTTCACAAAAGGCTTTAGGGAATCAAAAACTACATAATTATGGATGCCAAGGGTTCTATAAGGGGTTTAACCATCCTATGGAACTCTGACATGGTAATTATTTCAAATTTCTTTGCCACAAAACACAATCTATCAACCGACTTCAAGTCGATAGGAAGCACCAGACAAGACATCATCATTTATGTCTATGGACTTCAAGCTTCCACAAGAAAGCAAAAATTTCTATATAGTATATACGACATGCAACTGATAATAGGAAATGCCAATTGGATAATGGAGGGAGACTTCAACCTTATATCAAACCTCAAGGAGAAATGAGGAGGAAGCAAGCACTCGAATTCAAACATGAATGTATTTGCTACATTTATTCAAGACATGAGGCTAGTCGATATTAAAACCATCGTCAAAGGATCTTAGCTCAAGTGGTTCGGTGAAAATTTTGTTTCCCTAGCTACATGGGTTCAAGTCTTCATAGATATGTTGTAATTGGCTCATTTGTGGCATTTATGAAATAGTTGTACCTGGTGTAATAGTGGCAACCAATCTTTTGAAGTTACCAATTCTCCATAAATTCTTGTTTTGGTTATAAATAAATAAATAAATATCTATATATATATATGTATATATATATATATATATATATATATATATATATATATATATATATATTGAAATAATCAATGGAATTTTACATGGAATAATAAAAGAAGAGGACAAAGACAAATAACTAGAAAATTAGATAGATTCCTTATTTCAAAAGAATTATTTTTTCTAGGAAATATTTTGAAGCAGGCATCCTTCGAGCAAGTGGATCTAACCATTGGTCGATCAATATTAAATGGGATGCCCTAGACATATTCAAAAATTGGCCCTTTCGTTTTAAAAATCTTTCGTTGGACCACCTAGATTTCCAATAGAACATCAAAAGCTTGGTGGTTGGAAGTTAAAATATTTTATGGCACTCTAACATATAAGTTCTAACAACGCCTAAAATATGAAGCAAATAATCATGATATGGAACAAAATAATTTTTAGCAACATATTTCAGTCTCAAAAGGACCTAGAAACTCAAATGGAGCAAATCTAGCAGAAAATAATATAACAAGGTAGATCCCGAGAACTGAAGTCAAGAAGCAATAGATCCATTAGTTACTAGAAAAACATACCAACAAGAAGGAATTCTCTAGAGAAAAGAATATTTAGCACTTCTAGCGACGAATTATGAAGGCAACAAAATATATAAAATGAACTCCAATGAGACTCAAGGGAATGAGAACCCAGATGAAAACATGGAAGTAGAAGAATATGAACAAATTACATAGGAAGGCAAGGGCATGGATCTTAAGTGTATAGATTTAGAAAACTTCGAAAGAGTCTGCCATAAGTAAGAAATTCACTTTCTCCCTTCTGACCATCTAATAAAAATCCAAAAATCCCTCTCTAATCACAAATTTTTAGCCCACATAAATTAGATTGCTATTAGTGGCTCCACCAACCTAGGCATAGCTATAAAAAAAGGAAAAATAATGAACAAACCCCATAAATATGAGAAGAACAGGGGCTAAAAATAAAATTTGTGGCTACTTAGAGAAAGTGGGGATATGCTAGAAAAATGTTGGTCAAAATGCTTTGATAATGGATTACTTCCCACCCTCATTCACAAAAAATAAGAAATGAGTATATTTTATTGGAACATACAAGGGCTAAACAAAAAAATAAAACAAAGGAATTTATGAATCAATATTAGTAAGGAAATTCTAGACATCTTGTTACTTCAGGAGAAGAAAAATTCTTGAACAACAATGGAGACCCTTCAAAAAAGGTTTTAGGGAATCAACAACTACATAATTATGGATGCCAAGGGTTCTATAAGGGGTTTACCCATCCTATGGAACTCTGACATGGTAATTATTTCAAATTTATTTGCCACAAGGCATAATCTATCAACCCACTTCAAATCGATGGGAAGCACCAGACAAGTCATCAACATTCATGTCTATGGACTTCAAGCTTCCACAAGAAAGTACGATTTTCTATATAGTATATATTACATGCAACTGATAATAGGAAATGAAAATTGGATAATGGGGGGAGACTTCATCCTTATGTCAAACCTCAAGGAAAAATGAGGAGGAAGCAAGCACTCAAATTCAAACATGAATGTATTTTCTACATTTATACAAGACATGAGGCTAGTCGATATTAAAACCATTGTCAAAGGATCTTAGCTCAAGTGGTTCGGTGAATTTTTTTTTCCCTAGATACATGGGTTCAAGTCTTCAGAGACATGTTGTAATTGGCTCGGCTCGTTTGTGGCATTTATGAAATAGTTGTACCCAGTGTAATAGTGGAAACCAATCTTTTGAAGTTACCAATTATCCATAAATTTTCGTTCTGGTTATATATATATAATATATATATATATATTGAAATAATCAATGGGATTATACATGGAATAATAAAAGAAGAGGACAAAGACAAATAACTAGCAAATTAGACATATTCCTTATTTCAAAAGAATTATTTTTTCTAGGAAATATTTTGAAGCAGGCATCCTTCTAGTAATTGGATCTAACCATTGGTCGTTCAATCTTAAATGGGATACCCTATACATCTCCAAAAATTGGCCCTTTCATTTTAAAAATCTTTCGTTGGACCACCTATATTTCCAATAGAACATAAAATATTGGTGGAGGGAAGCTAAAATCCTTTATGGCACTCTAACATATAAGTTCCAACAGTGCCTAAAAATATGAAGAAAATAATCATGATATGGAACAAAATAATTTTTAGCAACATATTTCAGGCTCAAAAGGACCTAGGAACTCAAATGGAGAAAATATAGCAGAGAATAATATAACAAGGTAGATCCCTAGAACTGGAAGTCAAGAAGCAATAGATCCATTAGTTACTAGAACAACATACCAACAAGAAGAATTTCTCTAGAGAAAATAAAAATAAAAATATCAGATTCAATTGTTGAAGGAAGGAAGGAGAGCACAACTCCAAATTCTTCCATAGATCCATGATTGAAAGGAGGAAAAATAAAAATAGCAACTCTATTAAATATGCTCAAGGTAAATTTTTATCTACCCACTTAGAAATTAAAATTGAACTAACAAATTTCTTTAAATCTATCTTGGAGGAACCCCAACATGACTAGTCAACAACAATGGAGGAACCCCAAAATGGCCATTCAACAACTATGGAGGACCCCAACATGACCAGTCAACAACTATCTCTAAAATAACCAAAAATATCCCTCTTCTTGTTATGGGTGCCCATAATGATAGTTTACCTGGCATTTAGCCACACTTCAAGAGGTGGAAAACATTATTATTTACATGGCACTAGGTGGCGCCAAGTAAGTCTCTTAGAAAAAATGAATTCACTTCCAAATTATTCCATTTTTGTTGAAACACAATCAAACATGAAGTTTGGGCACTTCTGTAGGAATCAAGGAAAATACAAGGGGTTATGCTTGCACTTAATGCTACCATCATCACTATTATTCCCTATAGCTCTTTTTAATGTCATTTAAAAAATTATCTGAAAATTCATTGCCAACCATTTGAATCCCCTTCTCCCCTTCCTTATCTTTTTTGAACATTCTAGTTACGTGGTGTTACATAACCAACTCACAAAATAGAACAAAATATAGATCAACGACTTAGAAATCAGTCTCTTAGAGGGGGAAACCTACATTACATTACATAAATGAACAATTATTGGATGATACAAATGAAAAAACCTAATTTCTATATATAGGAGTCTAAGGGGTCACAATATAATCAGAGCCTACATAACAATAATAATGTAAGGGCACAATAATAACAATAAGGGTGCTACACTAACAATAACAATAAGGGGCTACACTAGTATTATAGGGACCTAACATGCCCCTCTCTTTCAAAAAAAGTGTCATCCTCAATGCTCTAGTAGTTTTGGATGTTTCTGTATAATTTTCTCATCCTCCCATGTGGAATCTTCAGAGGGTAAGTTCTAACACTTGATTAGATACTCTGAAATTGATCAATTTCGTAGCAGTCGAGTTCTTGTTTCCATGGCTGCTTCATGTTCCAATATGATTTTTTCCTTCCTCATCAATTTCTGGAAATATCGTTTGAACTGGTAGTTTGTCACCTATAACCTTCTTTAAGCATGAACATGGAAAATTGGGTGCACTCAGGAAGATGCAGGAGGCTCCAAATTGTATGCCATAGTACAAATCTTTTGCAACACCTTGTAAGGACCATATTACTTTGGTGATAATTTATTATCCTTCTTAGCTTGCTTGATGGACATTTTTTTTGTATGGTTGTAGCTGTAAAAATACCCAGTCGCCTACATCAAAACTTCTTTCGCGGTGATGTTGATATGTGTGTTGTTTCATTCGATTATGCGCCAAAGTTAGGTTATCCTTTAAGAGTTGGAGAACTTGTTGTTGATGCTCAATGTGATATTCCACTGCTTGAACCTTAAAATTTTCTCTTAAAGATGATGTGATGGACGATGGATGATATCCATAAAGTGCCATAAATGGGGTCTTTTTTTTTTTTGCTGCAGAAACCGGATTATCCACAGTATCATAAAACAATGGTCGATGTTTCGAATCCCAATGGGGATCCATCTTCAGGATGAGAAGTGAATGAAGAATGTTTACCACCATTCAGCTAGAGGTAACCACTTGACCCATTATGTTTGTTTATCAGATACAAAGCAATGAGGATATCCTTCCAAACATTTATTCACTATCTCGGTTTTCCCATCAGATTGAGGACGATAAGATTAGTTATGAGCTAGTTGAGTACCCAGACAAGAAAATAATTTCGTCCAAAAAATTCAGTGAAAATTGGATCTCGGCCACTTACAATAATCTTTGGGTTTCCATGTAGCTTTTGAATTGTTTCCATAAATGCAGTAGAAATTGTATTGGCTTTTAATGGATGAGATAATGCACAAAAGTGTGCAAACTCGGTAAGTCTATCAACTACCACCATCATGACACTCTTTATTTCAGACTTGGATAAACCTGTGATAAAATCCATTGAAACCTCCTCCCAACATTGACTTGGAATGGATAAAAGTTAAAGCAGATCCGGGGTCTTAATTGTCTCAACTTTATTTTGTTGGCAGACCTAACATTCTGCCACAAACTTTTAACTATCAGATTTAAGGCCATCCCAAAAAAAATATTTCTTGACCCTGTGATAAGTTTTTAAAAATCCTGTGTGTCCTCCTAAGGGAGAGGTGTGCAATTCCAAAATAATATTTTGTTTTAGTTGGGAATTCTTACAAAGATATAAGCAATCTTTGTACATTAATGAATCAATTTTCCAGCTAAATGTATCATATGTACTGTGATATAGCTGCGACTTTTGAATGAGTGTCCACACTTCTTCATCATTCTTCCATTCCTCCTTGTTTTTGGTTATCAGTCAGTTTGGATAATAGAAAATGGCACAAAGCAATGCTTCCACATCCTCATCCTTTCTTGAGAGTGCATTTGCAACAACATTTAGCTTCCCTTTTTTGTAGATGATTTCAAAGTCATAACCCAACATCTTTGTGACCCATTTTTGCTACTCTTCTAAAGATAGGCTTTGTTCCAAAAAGTATTTAAGATTATCATGATATGTTTTTACCTTGAAGTGTCTTCCCATTAGGTAAGGTCACCATTTCTTTAGTGCATGTAGTATTGCCAACATTTCCTTCTCATAAATAGGTTTCAATAAATACTTTCCTTTTATTGGACGAATTTCAAAAGAAATGGTTGTTCTCAAAAGCAATGGTTGTTCCTTCTTGCATTAAAACAACACCAATTCCATTTCTCAAGGCATCACATTCCACAATAAAGGTTTTTTTTGAAGTCAGGGGTAGCTAAGACTGGTGCTTGGCACATTGCCTCTTTAAGATGTTAAAATGCCTTAGTTGCTTCTGGAGTCCAAGAAAATTCATCTTTCTTTAGTAATGTTGTTAGAGGTGCTTTTATTCTCCCATAATTCTTAACAAACTTGCGGTAATACCTTGTTAACCCGATAAATCCTCGCAGATGCTTTATGCTTGTGGGGATTTTCCATTCCTTAATGACTTTAATTTTGTTAGGGTCTACCTTAACACCCTCATGAGATACAATATGACCCAGATATTCCAACTTCTGTACTAAAAATAAAAATTTGGAGGTTTTAGCATATAATTGTTTCTCCTCCAATAGTTTGAGCACCTTGTCAACACATTGAACATCAAAAAATACTAACACAAAATTTCTAAGGAAGGGTTTGAAAAGGGAATTCATCAAACCTTGAAATGTAAAAGGTGCAATGGTAAGGCCAAAAGGCATGACCAAAAATTCATAATGACCCTCATGAGTTCTAAATGTTGTTTTCATAATGCCTTCAGTCTTCATTCTAATTTGATGATATTGTTGGGTCAATTTACTGAGTAAACTAACGCAAGTATTTAATTATCAATCCGGGTTTGGTAAAACTTGGAAGCATGTCCAGAATATATGGATTTCAACTACAGTCAATTTTAGAAGATGAATTATTGAATTTAAAGGAAATGCATATTACAAATATAAAACTTAACTAAATAATTTCTATTTCAATATGTAATAAGTAGTAGAAGAAGAAGCTCCTAACTTAGGAGAACTTGGTTGACCTTCTCTACAATACTACTTCATGAACATAAATCAAAATCACTAATGAGAAATAGCTCAAGATGGATAAAAGAATAATAGAAGAGGCTCCTAACTAAGGGGGTCCTTTCTATCCTTCTTTATAAATTCATTCATCATTAATGCGATTGGAAATTTAGAAATCACTTTAAACAAAAGCAAGAAAGATGAATTCTAGTTTCTATTCTCTGATCAAATAGAAGAGTTTAACTTAAACATTGATTTGACCCTTCATATGCAAATTATAACTTAGATTAAGATTCATCAGCAATCATAACATATCATCATACATCTAATTAACTGATTAAACATGAAACAAAAGTAGTTTAAGAAAATTCAGCTAAATTAACCAGAAAGTGCACTTAATTCTGTGTGGGGGCCCTCCACCCTTGCCTTGCACAATGAAAGTACTTCTCAACTACTGAAACTCAATCAAGAATTTACCATATAGAACACCAGAAATAATATAGAACTGGTTTCTTCAATTAACTCACAAAGTTCAGAAATATCAAAGTGAAATCATAGAAATTCTACATACCATGCCTTCAATGTCTTTGGCTTAAATAGAGAAATATAAAAAAAAACTTAAATAAAATGTCTCTAACAGCCATGTCTATTCTTATCCTATCTATTTTGGTTGAGCTCATCCATCTAATCTCTCAAAATCTGGAAAATCCCATAAAATCCTAAATTTGGCCTATTTCCTAGGGATTTCCAGAATAAGAGGTCGTATTTGACCAACTTTGACTGGGCTTGTTTAAGCTTTGTTTGATCGAACCAATAGGTGCACTTCCATTCTTAGTTCCCAAGTTTTATATAAATGTGCTCAACTTGTGCTCAAGTGTCTTGCAAGTATGACATCAATGAAGCCATTACGATAATTTTTAGTCCTATCCAAAAATGCACTTAAAACCGAATTTTTACAAAACTTTCTAAAAATTGAAAAACATAATTTATTTGCCTGAATATGCATAATAAGGTCAAAATAGGTCATATGTGGATGGTATAAAGTGGAAAATGACGGAAATTAGGTTGATTTTAATAAACAAAATTTGATAAAAAACGAGGGCCAACATCTCCCCCTTGCTTACTCTCAAGTATGTCCTCATGCTTTCCTCTGTCTCTTTGACATTATGCTTCTATATGATGACTACCCTGCTGATGTACCTGTTAATCTGGCTCTTGATGTCGAAGCTTCCTGATGAGATGCCTTTTTTTATTTTTATTTTTCTTTCTAGAAATCAATCTTCTGTAGTGAATACCCACTAAGATGAGGATAAATTTTTGAATTAAAATACCAAATTTTGGACTGATATGTGAATTCTTGGTTACTGAGAATAAAGATCAATTTCTAAACTTGTGATGTCAAATTCTTGAGCTGAAATGCAAATAAAATTTCACTGTTGAATGAGGCAATTTCTATGTTATAATGCCTTCAAAAATCAATTTATGGGAACAAGAAGCAATATATTTGTCGTAATTCTTTCAAAAACCTATTTCCGGGAGAGTTCAAAGTGCATTTATAGTCTTTTGACACCTCTCTTTTCTCTGGAAACTAACACTCTATTTTCAAAAATTCCATTCATAATTTTTGCGATGTTGTGCACCCACCAACACCACTTGAAACCATCGTGCACGAGCTCTGTTTTGGGATTTTGTGTAAATAAGAATAAAACTAGGGTCATGAACTTGAATTTTTTAACGCAAATCTTACACTTGGAACTTCGATCTTGAACGTACGCTGCCACCAAATATATGTTAATTTAGAATTTGATTAGCTGCCCCAAATATCTGCTAACTTGGATTTTGAACTTATGTTACGAGCAAATATCTATTTAGACTTGGATTACGCTGCCACTAAAGGACTTGGGCTATGCTGTCAGTTAGATAAATGGAGTCTTTGGATTTTCAAACCGTGTAACTGTAACTTGGACTTGGAGTTATCACTGCCATCCAATTTATGCAAATTTATGACCTTGATTCCTAACTGAACTCAAACACTCCACACAATCTGCAAAATAAGGGTTGGAAGAACTAGAAAAATATCCCAAATAGAAATGAATTTTAGAAAAATGTCCACTTTAAGCCTAATTGGGCTCATTTTAAAGAAAACCCATGTTTTTTTTTTTTTCAAATTTCACTTTAGTTTGCTCAGAAAAGACAAAGAAAATTAGTGACTTCTTAAAAATTTCGATTTTTTTTTAAACTGTAGTTGAATTCAAAACTGGACATTTTGATTCTAAGATTTATTGAGACTTATTCCTCTGCTTATTACTCCTTCAATTCCTCTCTTATTATGCTGCAAATGGTGCCCAAAAATGCCCTTTGTTTTATAAAACTAATAAAATAATTTCTACACTATGTGAAAGACCACAAAAAGACCTTGGAAATATTTTATCGTGGGGAAAAATCGTGTCTCAATCTGATCTGGAAGAGAACTTATAGAATTTTCTAGGTAATGGTTGTCTCCCTGTGTTAAAAAATGCAATTCCATTTAAAACTCTTCTCTCGGCATCTCGAAATCTAGAGGTGGCAGCATGTGTCTGTAGTGACAAATCCGACAACTGAAGTTGTATTATGACACCTCTTTAAATAAAATCCTAAATGTATCCTCGTAATCCTATAACTGTTAGTTAATTTACGGGATTGATCCTTAGAGGTGGAAAATAAATCTGGAACTGAAGTCATAAAACCTGGGATTTGATTTTAAATTTCTGAGATAACCGACGCTTACCTTCACTGGGAGTTCACTGCACAATTTGAGGGATTCTCTGCGTAAATATGGCTCGGAAAAATCCTCCAAAAATACCGCTTCAACTTTACACGCTGCTCAATATTCCTTTGCAGCTATTCACTCATGGGCTCTTCGTAATTTTATAGCTTATTCTCTCTTAGTTCGGGGTTTCAAGTTTTCTTTATGACTTTAGCAATTGAGAGAGCCTCTCTATATGGTTCTGCATAGTTTTTTGAGTTAGCTACAACTCGAAGAATCTCTTGCATAATTCTCTGCATTCTCGTAATTTTTTGTTACAACTTATTCTTTCTAAAGCTCATAGTATCCCTCTGTGTTACTGTTTCTCTATGGCTCCAAACTGTGTGAACTTACTGTGTTTTTGAGCTGAATGCTATAATGATTAGGGCATGCCACACATCTTTGAAAATTTGATCACTTTTCAAATTGTCTCTTCAATGTTAATTTCCCCAATGCTGTCACAACATGATTTTATAATTTTGTACTCTTTTCGACATATGTTTAATTAGGGCCTTAGGCTATGATTATGGGGACTTAGGTTATGATTTCTTGTGTTATGCACTATACTCATACCTTCAACCCATGCCTTCGATGCATTTTCAACCATTATGTGCATATTTGATTTTATGTTTTTATCATTGTCCCTCCTTTTCATCATATGCTTTTAGGACCATAGTTTATTCATCATTGTAGTTCTTCGTCCTATTTTCATCATATGTTCTCATGTATTTGATTTTTAAATGACCATAGTTTTAGGCCATTTTAAATCAAATATTTTTGACAATGATACTAACCATTTTTGTTTTTATAGGAAAGCAAAAATTGCTTATGGGAAAAATATTGAGTCCTTTATTTTTGATCAAAATGCTTAAAAAAATTTATTGGGATTAATGCAATGGTATATGGAATGGTGAATAGGAATGGGGTTAATGTAGTAAAGGGGTAATGAATAGAAATAGGATTATAGTGAATATGATTATGATGGATAGGATAATGAAGATAGTGTTTTGGAATGTAGGTAGGATATAGGTAAAATGTAATGTGGTAAGGGTAATGGAATGCATATCAAGCTAAATTAGTTTTAACAATTTCTAGAAAATTTAAAAATAAAAATTGGGATTTTAAGAGATTTTTTTTTTTTCACTTATTGTACTTGTACTCTCATAAAATACTTGAAGTCGATGATGTCCTTCAGTCAAAATACTAGTTGATGGTTGACGATGTATTTATTAACATAACGACGGTTCTTCCAGAATATATTGAAATGTAGAGACTTATTTATGTTTCATGTTTTCACATCTGATATTGATTCAGGATCTTTGAATGTTGATGTTGTTCAGGTCCCTTTTTTAGTTTGTGACTGATGTTTTAGGTCCCTCCTGCATAATATTTTCAATAATGTATCAGGTCCCTTGTGTCATGTAATTAAATGTATCAGGTCCCTTGTGTCATGTAATTAAGGTCCCTTCTGCAATTCAAATGCTCAAACTATTTGCATAGTTTTATTACGAACGTCCCCCTTGCTGATGTTAAGACTTGTCCCTGGAAACATCGCCAAAAATGTTGGGTCAATTTACTTAGTAAACTAACACGAGTATTTAATTATTATTCCGGGTTTGTAAAACTTGGAAGCATGTCTAAGATATATGGATTTAAACTACAGTCAATTTTAGAAGATGAATTATTGAATTTAAAGGAAATGCATATTAAAAATATAAAACTTAACTAAATAATTTCTAATTCAATATGTAATAAGCAAAAGAAGAAGCTCCTAACTTAGGAGAACTTGGTTGACCTTCTCTACAATACTACTTCATGAACATAAATCAAAATCACTAATGAAAAATGGCTCAATATGCATAAAATAATAATAGAAGAGGCTCCTAACTAAGGAAGTCCTTGTTGTCCTTCTTTATAAATTCATTCATCATTAATGCCATTGGAAATTCAGAAAATCACTTTAAACAAAAGAAAGAAAGATGAATTCTAGTTTCTATTCTCCGATAAGATAGAAGAAGAGTTTAACTTAAACACTGATTTGAACCTTCATATGAAAATTAGAACTTAGATTAAGATTCATCAACAATCATAAAATATCATCATACATCTAATTAACTGATTAAACATGAAACAAAACTAGTTTAAGAAAATTTAGCTAAATTAACCAGAAAGTGCACTTAGCTCGGTGTGAGGGCCCTCCACCCTTGCCTCGCACACTGAAATTACTTCTTAGCTATTGAAACTAAATCAATCATTCACCATATAGAACAACAGAAAGAATATAGAACTGGTTTCTTCAATTAACTCACAAAGTTCAGAAATATCAAAGTGAAATCATACAAATTCTACATATCATGCCTTCAATGTCTTTGGTTTAAATAGATAAATATGAAACAAAATTAACTAAAATGTCTCTAACAGCCATGTCTATCCTTATCCTATATATTCTAGTTTAGCTCGTCCATCTAATCTCTCAAAATCTGGAAAATCCCATAAAATCCTAAATTTGGCCTATTTCCTAGGGATTTCCAGAATAACAGGTCCTATTTGACCGGCTTTAACCGGGCCCGTTTAAGCTTGGTTTGACCGAACCAATAGGTGCACGTCCATTCTTAGTTCCCAAGATTTATAGAAATGTGCTCAGCGCATGCTCATGTGTCCTGCAAGTATGACATCAATGAAGCCATTACGGGAATTTTTAGTCATGTCCAAAAATGCACTTAAAACCCAATTTTTACAAAAAATTCTAAAAAATGGAAAAACATAATTTATTTTCCTGAATATGCATAATAAGGTAAAAATAGGTTATATTTGAATGGTATAAAGTGGAAAATGATGGAAATTAGGTGGATTTTAATAAACAAAATTTGATAAAAAACGAGGGCCAACAAATATCCTGAATGAAGATCCAACTTGGTGAAGTAAATTGCTCTATGTAATTCATCTAATGATTCATCAATGACAAGAATGGGAAATTTATCCTTAATAGTGAGCTTGTTGATATCCCTATAATCTAGACACATGCACCATGATCCATCCTTCTTGTGCACCAATACTACTGGAGCAGAGAAAGAACTTTGACTTAGTTGAATTATATTGGCCTCTAGAATTTCTATAATCATACATTCAATTTCGCTCTTTTGCGAATAAGGATATCTATAAGGCCTGATGTTTGGAGGAATAATTCCTGGAATAAAATGAATAGCATGATCATGATCACAAATAGGAGGGAGGCCTTTGATATTCTCAAATACCTTGGAATTATTGTCTAAGAATTTTTGCAGATATGGAGAAATAAATGATTTCAATGTTTGAAAATCTAGTGAGCATAATTGTGCAATTACTCCTCGTTGTTCTTTCTTTAGAAGCTTTGTCATGCCATTAGAGTTTATTATCTTTCCTAGTTCCCCTGCAATACCACTTAATTCAACTTCCTTTCCTTCCCAAAAAATATTCAAGAAAAGTTCTTGAAAATGAAAAGCTATCGTACCCAAATATTGTAACCATTGAACTCCTAGTACAACATCAACACCACCCATTGGAATGGAAATAATTGGGACATTCAATACATATTCCCCCATGGTTATCTTGATATTATGGCACTTTCCAGAGCAATTTAGATTTCCTCCATTTGCAACCATCGTTTAACACTATGGTGTTGGATATAGGAAGCAATCCAATTCCTTGGATATATTACAACAAATAAAATTAGTGGTACTACCTGAATCAATAAACACTATTTCCTTTTTCTTCTTTATATGTCCTTCTATCTTGAGAATTTGAGGAGTTGTAATTCTTTCCAATGCATTACAATATATGGTCAGATTCTTTTCTTCTTTCTCTAAGGTTCGCTCTTAATGTATATCCTCTTATGTTTAAGTTTCTTGTTCCTTTTCTTCCTCTTCACAATCTATGTAAAATAATTTCTTCTCCTCACACTTATGATCTTTAGTGTATTTTGTATGACAACTGTAACAAATACCTTTCTCTCTTTTTTCTTCCAATTGTTGTGTGTCAACCTTGTAGGTTGTGGAAGGCTAGGAGCAACAACACTTCCATCTTTATAGTTGTGAGTGGTAGGCTTCCTTGTTTCCATAATTTTGCTTTCAATTTTTATTTCCAACCTGAATGCCTTCTCCAATGAATTGGGTTCCCAAAGGAGAACCTCATGTTGGATTTTATCCTTTAAAGTCCCTAAGAATACATCAATCCTATGCTCCTATAGAATATCATTTACCCTTATATTCAATTTTTTAAAGTCCTCAATGTGTTCCACCATTGAACCCTTTTGTTTGAGATTTATCAATTGGACAAAGGCGGTGTTGATTTTTGTATCCTCATAGTGTGCTATCATTTCCTCCATAAAAACTGACGAAGTGACAAGTGGTTTACGAGAACAAAGCCATCGATATCATACAAACTGATTGGGTTATAAATATAAAGTTACAATGCGTATCTTTTGTGTGTTTTACACATTATGAAGATAAAAATATTACTCCATCTGTAGTATCCATGTTACTGGATCCTTGCCATCAAACTTGCTCATATCGATCTTTGGAATATGGTGGGTCTTAAATCCAACATTGCAGGAGTCTATGAAATCATGATTAACATTTCTTTTGTTCTCATCATGAGTTTCATCTACTATCATTTCGCCATTAGGAATCATTTCTTGTAGCAAAATTTTCAAACCTTAATTCAAACCTTCCTTGTCTGCTTTTAAACCATTCTTCATGGATTACATGTTGCCTTTCAATTTTTCTTATATAATCTCTATCTTATGCCATTCTTTAAACCATCCATCTTAGCTTCCATTTCATTTTTGGTTACTCTTTGCGAGAGCGAAATTTGTTGCACTTGGTCTCGTAATTTTGATATAACATGTTGCACTTCTTCCTCTTCATGCATCATAATAGAGATTTATGAGGGCTTAATGGGAATGGAATTATTTTTTGGAGGCATTTTAGAACCAAATACTAATATCAATGCTTCAATATTCCCTTGGAATCACTTCAAACTGACTTTTCAAACAAAGTTTATGCAACTTAAAAAAAATACACACATTTTTCTTGCTTTTGAGGAGCTCAATATTGAACCTGATGTATCTCTGTGATTTCAGATATCCAAGATTTTAAATTTAGTCATGTAGTAGCCCTTTTAGTCTTCTTTACAATGCCACAAGTTAAACCTAATTTGGATTCTTCGAGATAAATTTATGCCTGATCTCCCACAAAAACCTAATTATGTATTGGTTCAGTAGAGCAAACTTGTACGAGGTGCCACATGTCACTGTTTAAACCTTCAGCCTTGAAATTTATACACAAGAAAATAAATTTCATGCACTTTCGACCACTTTTTATAGAATTCAAATATGATGCCTTAAAAGAAAGTTATGACGATTTTACCTGTTTAAGATGAAATTATGGAGCCTGCAAAAACCCTAGATTCTTCAGATAATATCTCTGAAAATATAGAGAACCAAGATCTGAAATTTGTACACGAGATTCACCAATATTCTGAATCCATGTGGTTTTAGTTTCAGCTTTTAAAGCTTTGTAGAAAAAATGTTATAGTGAAAATTCCAATATGACCTATTTGAAGAAGCAATAACCCTAGAATCCAAAGCTCTGATACCAGATGTTAACAACCAGATCACAAAATAGAAGAAAAGATAGATCAACAACTTATAAATCAGCTTCTTCGAAAGGGAAACCTCCTTTACATTACATAAATGAACAATTCTTGGATGATACAAATGAAAAAACCTACTTTCTATATATAGGAGTCTAAGGGGCACAATATAATTAGAGCCTACATAACAATAATAATGTAAGGACACAACAATAACAATAGTGGGATTCTATGGGGAACAATAATAACAATATGGGGACTAAATGGGAACAACAATAACAATAATGGGGCTACACTAACAATAACAATAAGGGGATACACTAGTATTATAGGGACCTAACATGTGGAAGGTTGGTAAATCCTAGATAACATCATTCTAGATGACGAGGTTTCTCACTCTCTCAAAATAACCAAAACTTCAAGAATTCTTATAAATTAGATATGTCTAAAGCCTTTTATAGGCTTAGCTAACACTACATCTAATCTATACTCCTTGAGTTTAGCTTCCACGAATCATGGGTCAATTGGGTACTTGGTCTCATTTCCTCAGTTTTCTTTTCCATTCTAATTAATGGCTTTCCAACTTTCCCCGTCTTCCCTACGCATGGTATTCATCAAGGTGATCCTCTGCCCCCTTTCAATTTCATCCTCATGGAAAAGGGCCTAAGCAAAAGGATCAAATTTGTTGTCAACTCTCACAAAATTCAAGGTCTAATCATGCACTTCATGGCTTCACCCATTTCCCACATTTATTTTTTCAATGACACCATGTTAATGGGAGTTCCAACATCAAAGGGTATCAATGCCCTCAAATCCTATTTGAAGGATTTTATGGATGCCTCAAGAACCTCCATTAACCACCTTAAATCCTAAATCTTATTTTTCAACATCCCTCTATTTGTTCAATCTCGCATCTCTAGAATTTTAGGCTTCCCCAAGGGCTCCCTTCCGTGAAAATATTTAGGAGTGAATCTATTGCTATATGTTGTTGGAAATGCTCCCTTGGAAGATGTTATACTGCAAATGACCTCCTCATTAGCTTAGAGGAGAAGGACACTTGGAAGGAAGAAATTGACCTAGACAGAGACCTATTTTTCCATGTAATGCACCCAAGAAACTGCTAGGTCGAGTTATAACGCTTCCCTGCCTCTTGTAGGGAGCTTTAGTGCCTATGTTAACGCATTATTTTGCCTAAAGGGTAGCGTTACCCATGTTTCATGAAGAATGAGGGGAAAATTCCGTTGTAACTGACTGACATTTTCGGCTTTTCTTAAGGAGTCAGTCCAAAAAGCTGGCAATCTGCGGTGTAGGCCTTTGATTGGACATTTCTAAATGTAACTAAGCATCCAAAGAGGGGAAAAGATAGAAAAACATGGAAACATCATGGATTTTCCCCTAATCAAACTAATGGATAAGAATGGCAAGGTTGATCCTCCCAAACTCTTATAAATTGGAGGCAAGGGCTCATTGTCAAAGGTCGAATGGTTGATTGTGTGAGGAGCAAAAAAAATTTAGTGTGAGGTTTCATGGTTGTCTTGGTTCATTGAGAATTATTTTCCTAAGAATTGTCACATTAGGATATTGAGGAGAGAGAGCTTGGAGTTAGAGGATTGAGGAAAGCTTGACGAAACTGATGGTTGTAATCTTCCTTCATTTAATATAATATAATTTCCTCTATTTTGTCCACTTGGTGTCTTGCTATTGCATATATTGATTTATTTGTTAGAGATACATGTTATAAGTTTCAAGGCTACGCTAAACTCTCTTTGAGGCCACATGTCCCTCATGACCCTGCTCCTTGGAATGCGATCTGGCGCCTCTCCTCTCTGCCCAAAATTGACATGTTCTGTTGGCTTTTATGCCACAGAAAAATCCTCACTGATGATAAATTGCAGAAACGTGGATTTCATGGCCCGTCCAGGTGTTCTTTGTGCAAAGAGAATGTGGAATGTGCCACACATCTCATGTTAAATTGTAAATTCGCTATGCAGGTTTGGAGTGAGCTGATGGATTATTGGAACCCCAATTTTGTTCTTCCCATTTCTATAATTGATCTCTTTGCAAATTGGCAGATCAGTTATCCCGTCCCCCCTCCCAAAAACAAAGTGATTAAAGCGGCTTGGTCTTCCCTTCCTAAAATCTGCTGCTAGCATATCTGGCTAGAGCGAAACAGCAGAATTTTTAGAAACACTCAGCACGATGTCAAGGTGGTAACGGCTAAGATAAAATTCCAGTTAAAAGAATGCTTGGGAGATCAAAAAGATGCTTCAAATCTCAATCAGTTAGATATTGTTTGGGGTGCCTCCCTAAACCTGCAATTTCATCAAGCTACCAGAAATATCTCCCCCTCTAAAGACTGGCAATTAAGGGGGAAAAACAATGAAGATTTTCAAGACTGGATCTCCAATCAAAAGGTGCACTCTCTCTTCTTTGATGGGGCATCAAAGGGAAATCCTGGCAAGGCTGGGGCAGGAGGAATTGTAAAAAACACTGAAGGCATATCGATCCACAGCTTTGCTTGGGGTCTCGGGATCAACTCCAGCATTCAAGCTGAGGCTTTGGCCCTCTTTCAAGGACTAAAGTTGCTCTTGAATTTAGAAATCAAGGAGGAAAATATTTTTGGGGATTCCCAAGTGATAATAAAAATCATGGTGACCAACTCATCCCCTCGGGATCTAATATTGGCAAGACTGATTTTTAGAATCAGAAGTTTGGGGAAATTGTTCCAAAATCTGAAATTCTTCCACGTTTTGAGAGACAAAAACAAAGACGCAAATCTTGAAGCCAATAAAGTTGCCCTTCTCTCTACTGGGGCATTGATAAGAGACGGAGACTAAACATGGGATCCAATTCCATAATCAATCAGCTGAAATGTTTTACTGCTTGTTATTGAATCAATTTTTGTGTACTTTTAAGCTTGGGAAAATCACATAAATAAATTCCATCACTGTAGCCAAAAAGAACTGGAAACTGACCACAAGCTCCATAGAACTTCTGGTTGACGATACTATTTGGGCTCTGCTCCCTCTCATTATAATCCGAAATCTGGCATTTAGACCAATCAGTTAATATAATCCATAACCGTTTCTATAAATAAAAAAAAAAAAGTAATCATATAAATCTGATCTATGAAAGCATATGAAAAAGTGAATAGTGATCTTATTCAATATTAGATAACAAGGAATAGGCTCTTGTCTCAGAGGTCTTGATTTCCTTCCTTATTTCTTCCATTCATTCAACAAAACCATTTTCACTTATCTGAATTACCAAAGCATAGAAATAAATCATATAAATATAATCTAGGAAAGCATGTGGAAAAGTGAACACTGATTTCAATTCAATCCTAGTTAACAAAGAAGAGGCTCTAACTTAGAGACTTGGTTTTTCTTTATTGAAACTAATCATTCAAAAGAAATTGTTTTCACTATCTAAATGGCCATGGAATGCAAGTGATTTTATACAAGAAATATTCACAAATTATTAAAATAGGGAATACAATCTTAACACAGCAAATGAAGATGCTAGCATATATGCACATAAATCAACAATAGTGTACTTAGCTCAGCATGGGTGCCCTCCACCTTTTCCTGGTACACCTTAAGACAATAAACAACAACAAATATCCATTCACATCACACAAATGTGTGCACAATAAATAAGAAGGTAAGTCCCAATTTTGTATTTAGAAATAATAGTCACATTGTGCTTAGCCATAGTTGTTGGTAGCCTTGCTTAAATGGACTAAAAGTATAACAAGAATTGATATATCTTTTGTAACCAACTAAAAATAGTCCAATTACATCTCATAGGTCGAACTCATCCTTTATGTTGCACAAAATATGAACAAATCCTAAAAAATCCTAAGTTTGTCCCTAAATTAGGGGATTTCTTGGATGACTGGTCAAGTTTGACAAGCGTTCGTCGGGCCTGTTTTAACTGATTTGGAGCAAGCCAATAGGTATTCCTTCATATTTGGTTCCTGTTGTTTCCAAATTTTCCTTCAGTTTGTGCCCAAGTACCCTGCACATAGGACTTTGAATGATCCATTACAGGAAATTATGTTTCTACCAAAAATGAATTTTAATGCTCAATTTTTACTAAAAACTCTAAAAATTAAAAAACATAATTAATTTACCTTAGTATGCATTAAAAGAGGTAAAATATGGTAAATATGATAAGAATATGGTGATAAAAGATGGAAAAATGATGAAATATGCATGATCAAAAAGGGTCAAAATCAAGAGCTAACACTCCCCCTTGTTATACCTCAAGTATGTCCTCATGCTTGACTTAAGAATATGGTGATAAAGGATGGAAAAATGATGAAATATGCATGATCAAAAAGGGTCAAAATCAAGAGCTAACACTCCCCCTTGTTATACTTCAAGTATGTCCTCATGCTTGACTGGTCCATTTGGACCTCCTTCTTCCTTTACCTGTCTGATGTAGTGCCATTTTATTGTCCTTCTTGAAGAAACATAACAACCCTCTCCATTTCCTCCTCTGTCAATTCAATTGGAGTTGCCTTTTATTTTCCTACTCAAAGGATCTTGAATTTGAGTACATCCAAGGATTAATTGAACTCATTTCCATATGAATCATGTCCATTACCATACTTTCAGAGGTGTGTCTCAAAGCCTTCTTCGATGTTGAAAGAGGGTATTAATTTCCTTTATCTGAACCTTATTAGTGTCATTATGCAACCCATATATTTGTATCAACCAAGCTATAATTTCCATTTCTCAATGCCTAGTAACCAAAACCATTCTTCTTGCCCAATTCATGATATTAATAGGACACGAATCTTCTTTCCCAAAATATTTCCAAAGCAATGGTCATTCTATTCTAGCGATGACGGTGAAGTTGAAGCAATTTTCTCAGGAAGTTGCAACAAAGATTTTACAAGTAGCAGCAAACTTTATTAACCATTTTCTCATAAACTACAAACTGAGTTTATTTGAAATTTTGCAAAAAAAAAAGTTCTACCACTCCATTGCTTCTCTTCACCAAAAATTGGAAATACCCACATCACTTATTTTGAGAAAAAGACAAATTGGATGTAGGTGACATTACTTGATTTCTTCAAAAATACAAATTGGTTTAACTTGAAATTTACCGTATCTATTGATCTCACAATGATGCATCCCCCCAACTAAATTTCATGATAATCTTATGCACATAATTCAAGAAAAATGGGAAATGGATATATATGATGATGGTTGATTTATGGAAAAATGAAATTTGTTTTGGCTTGAAATTTTCTGGGTTTATTCATCTTTTTATCAATGCATCTTCCCTCAATATTTTGCATCAAATAGATATACAGTTTAAAAGTAAGGAGCAATTTTTGAAAATGCAAATATTTGTATACCTGCTCCCAAAATGATCATAAGAGTTCTTTGGACTGACTAAAAGAAAACTCTATACTTGACTTGAAATAGGGCACTTTCATATTCACTAATGTGGTACTAAAACAAAGTTTTTCAGCAAATTTTTCTTATTTCCAAGAATTTACTTACTGGCCTCTAATAATTTACTCACTGTATACTTCACTGAAAAATTCATTCATGATAAAAATAATATCCTTACTGCATATTTTCTAAGCATATTTCAAAGAAATGTTTTACCGTACACTCACTGATATCCAAGAAAACTTCATTCATTGTTTATCAATGCTTGAAAATCTTCGTAGCATAATAATCCTCATAGAAAAGTTTTGGTAGGGATGTTCTGAAAATATGATTTCAAATTTCTAAGTGTTTTGAACCATGTCATTATATTGATTCAGGGAGTGTTTTAATTCCATGTGTTTGTCAACAACTTTCACAATTACTTTGAATGTCAAGTGTTTTCTTCTAACCACAAAAAAAAACGAATTCTCAGAATTGTAGTCGAATTTAATGTTTTCTAGAAGATATGGTGCATGAATCCCTACCTCCTCCTTCCTCTTCCAGTTATCTCGATCTCCTCTATTTTTGTAATTGCACATGTGTTGAACGTAACTCACACTGTAGAAATGTTCAAATCAAAGTTATGTTAACAAACGTTTTATTTGTAAATTGAAATCTCGGATTCTCATATTTCATTTTTCGGATTTGTAGGGATTTTTGGATGCTTACCACAATACGAGGAGATGATTTTGGTTGTCATGGCGTTTTAACCGGATTGTTCCCTGAATTTTGGTTACCAACCTACAACGCTGATTTTTCTCTTTTCGAGCTTTAGATCGTATTTTATTGAGAAATGGTTATAAAAAACAAACTTTTGGATCAATTACTCAGTTACACTTATTACCACAGAGTTGTATTTGTTATTTGGTAGTTCCTTAACTCTTTAAGTCCCTTTGTATACTTGATTTTTTTACCCTATGTGTTCTCGAACCTGACCCTTTGTGTGCTCAATTCTAACCCTTTGTGTACTTGATTCTGGTTAGAAGGTACGTACAAATTTTTTTTTTGTTAGAAGTCCATAAGAGGACTTCCCTCCATTAAAATCTTGTTTTAAATTTAAACTTTTATTTACTTTCATCACTTACCAAATTCTTCATGTGTTTTACTTCATGTCTTTGTTTGAGTGCAAAGATGCATCAATTCATGCACATATTTCCTCATTATCTAGTCCTGTACTCATTTCTTTATGTTTGGCAGCTTGTACTCCAAAGGACACTCATGAATGTTTTTGTTACCCAAAATATGATTGTTCTTACTGTGTTTTGCCATAAAATTGTCTCCATGCAGATTTTTCGACAAGCAGTTAGTATTTTGAACATAACTATTTCATATGATGTCGGATTGAGGAGATTCAACTTGATTTGGAAACTAAATTTCAAGGGCTATCTTTCCAAGAAAAATCTTGTAAAAATGATCCTATTAGAACCTTCAAACCATGATTGTACTAACTTTGTCCTCAAAATTTCTCTTGAAATCTACTGTTTATTTTGATCATGTCTTTTTTATTTGTGATCCAAATTGAAAAATTCAAATTGGGTTTAAAAATTATATTTCAAGATATTAATTTTTTAAAAACATGCCTTGAAAATGATCATTTATGCTTACCCAAAATAGGATTGTTCTTGCTGTGTTTTGCCATAAAATTATTCCAAATGAGTATTAAACAATTATTTGAAGAATTGTTAATGAGTTTGAACCAAAATTATTTATTGTGAACTCATTTTACCTATTTATTTATTCATTCTATTCTATCCTACTCTATTGTAGAAAAAAATTTATTCTCCCAAGTATAAGAGAATTTCCAATGCATCCATCTGTGTAACAAGATCATAAGTATACTCATATCCAAGTTTGAAAAATATACCTTAATGAATGCTTGGACATGAAAAGTTAGTTGATCATATAGATTTGATGCTAAGGAATGTTGAAAAATGGAGTGGTGTTGTGACTTAATGACTAGTTGAAACCAAGTTTGAGTGCGATATTTAAGTCTTTGATTCTCTTCAAGTGTCATAGCACAAAGTTCTTCTTGTGGAATTTGTTCAAAATCATGAATGCACAAGGGATCTTGTGATGCATATTCTAGATATTCTTCAATTTCTAGCTCTATTGTTTGAATTTCATTGCATGTGATACATAACTCATTGGTCTCCTTACAAATATAGCTAGAAGAAACTTATAAATTCTCTTCTTGTGGATCCTCTTCATGGATGCTTTGTTCTTATTCTATATTTTGAAATGAAGATTCATCCCTAGTGACCATTCTAAATTTTGGACAAGGATTTGAGAATATCCTTGTGGTGGCATACCCGCCTTCTCTAAATGACTTCTTTAACATCATATTTTGTAGATCTTGTTTTGCAAATGGATTTTTTAGTTAGTGAGTTTTTGTTAGTGGTTGAGGGCTTTGTTTTTGGAACCTAACTTTCTAATTTCTATGTCTAAGCATGAATAATCAAAAAAAAAAAAAAACTTTAAAAAACTTCTTAACTAGCTATGTAAGTGTGCTTCCCCAACAACAACAACACCAAAAATTTCAGTCTAATTTATTGAGGTAAATTAGAGCAAGAATTTTAATATCAATCTGGGTTGGTAAACTTATAAACACATCAAAGTATATGGATCTTAGATCTAACCAGATTAGAAAGCAATTGCTTAGATACTCAAAAATGAATAAATGCATGTTACAATCTGAAAATAGAAAACAAGAATATATGATTCCATTTGTGTATTAACCACAATTTTTAGTGGTATAAAGACTTACTAGTGGTTACTACTCCCCAAAATTTATATCCATTTCACATCTCAATTTATTAGTACCTCCCAAAGCAAGAATATATGATTCCATTTGTCTATTAACCACTTTTAATTTAACTCACCAATTTAAGTTACGATTCGTGTATTAACCACAATTTCTAGTGGTGTAAAGACTTAATAGTGGTTACTACCTACCAAAATTTATATCCACTTCACATCTCAATTTATTAGTACCTCCCAAAGCAAGAATATATGATTACATTTGTGTGTTAACCACTTTTAATTTAAATCACCAATGTAAGTTACAATTTGTGTATTAACCACAATTTCAAGTGGTTGCTGCCCACTAAAATTTATATCCACTTCACATATCAATTTATTAGTACCTCCCAAAGCAAAAATATATGATTCCATTTGTGCATTAAACACTTGTTAGATGATCCAAAATAAATTTTATCATAGGTTATAATGTTTGAATAAAATAATCATTAATTTAAGATATTAAATTAATAATTATTATTCTAAAATATTTAATAAATCTTTGAGATACTTAGAAATAGAAATTTGTTATTAAAAAATAGGACTCTAGAAAAGAGTCGTTTCCTAGGCTCTAAGTTAGGAGTAAAGTTAGTAGAATAGTTAGAAGCTCATTTAATGTAATTGGACACTTGTTATTTAATAAGTGATCCAAAATTAGTAAAAGTTAGGACATTGAGCTTATAAATAGCTTATTGCAAAAGTGATTGTGTTGTTCGAGTGTAAACTCTTGCATAATTCCAATGTAATTGTTTTTTTGTGATTAATAAAATTACGTGTCTGAGGACACTTCGGCCATTATTGTGGTATCAGAGCTACGGTAATGTTGCAGTGGATATAAGGAGGAGGATTCCAGCTCTCCAAGTTCTTGGAAAACTCAATTCCGTTGAATCGATCAGCAAAAGATTTGTATGAAATTTGTCAAATTTTGTTTAAAAAAAAAGAACATAAATTTTATTATTGATTTTAGATTTGTAAATTTTAAAATCATTTTTTAAAAGCAAATGCAAAATCTGTGTGAATTTCCAGTTTCAAATTGTTGAGGTGACTTTGTTTGTAAGAGCTTTGTTGCAATAAATAGAAAAAGGGAAAGCGTTGTTCACATAGCGCATTTGTGTTGAAGGAGCCATCGTTGCGTGTAAAGACCAGCGATCAAAAGGACCGCATCCACTGCTTTGCTCTTTGTTAAACACTGTGATAATTAAACACAGTGATAATTAAACATTGTTCAAAAAATTGTGATAATTAAACGATGTTCAAAAACTGGACGTTGGCTCAACTATACGCAATTCAGTCACTCTTCCAGCGATTATTTAAATGTTGTAATAATTGCCCCCAGTTTGCAGCGTTTGTGTTTGCAATTCAAAAGGTCGAGTTGAATATTGGCAAACCTAAGAAGTGAAGCAGTAGCAGAAGAAGAAATTTGGCTTCCTAATTCCTGAAGCCATGGTTTTCTGTCTCGGACTGTTAAGGTTTTGATGAAGCAAACGGCGATTTTGTACAAAAGTTGTTTCAATCATGCTTGGAAGAGTCAGTTCGACAGTCAAATTCCCACATCGTTGTTGGAGGATCCGTGAACCCCATATGGTAAAGACTTTGAATACGTCTTGAGGGAATTTTGTTGGGATTGATCTGATCCAAGTTAGGTGTCTGCATTGAGTGATTTCGGGCATTGATATGCTAAAAACGTTGAAGACATTTTCAGATAGCCTTAATGGTTGTTGTGAGCATATGGTTACTGTATCAGGTTAAGCATTCTCATGATAAGAAGAAGGCATATGAAAAGCAGACGTCTCTGAAGGCCGAGGGCAGTAGTGATAGTGTCAGTGGATGGAACAGTGATGTATTTGGGCATAAAGGGAAAGTGGAAATCCCTCAAGATGTTGGTGATACTGTGGACGTGGTGATAAATAAGTTGAAGATATAGAAAGCTAGTAATTGCGCCCACTGCATAACTCAAAGCAACTTGGGGAGAGATAAAGAAAAAAAAAATATTTGCTTATAATTTAGAGCTGGGATTATAGTGACATTCTTTGTTTTTTGAAAAAATGGGAGTGACAAATTTATGTGTGTCTTGCCATGAGTCAAGCAAAAATTGTTGAATTTGGAGGAATAAGTAGAAGTTTTTTTTTTTTTTTTTAAGAGCATTGTAATATTTTGTAATTGGAGTAATAAGGGTATTGTAATTTTTTGGAGTAATAAGGAGATTTTTGTTTTGTAATTTATTTATGGGGTGATATTGTAACTCAAAGTAATTTTACTTTGAGGGGAGGTAACTTTTTTTTTACCAGATTGTGCAAGAGCACTATTGTATAAGTCAAATTTTGAAAGTTGCCTTGTAAATATTTGAGAAATTGACTAGAGCCAAGTGCAAAGCTCAGTCAATTTTCTCCTGTTTCAACGACTATTCGAGGGTCAAGGCCAAACCCCGATAGATCGTTTTTTGCATCGTGTGTTGTTGTTGTGTTGCGCATCTTGATATTTTTTGGAGCTTGATTCGTGGTGTGAAGTTTAAACACTACAATGTCTAAGTTGATTAATTTCTTTTCTGATTCCAACAAACTTGAAGGCTCAAAATCTTACAAAACATGGCAACGCCTCATCGAAAGCACTCTCGTTTATAATGAACTATGGCATGATATTTGTGATGGAGATGTAAAGCCAAATAAATCTACAGATGCAGCTGCACTAGCAAAATGGGAAGTTAAAAATGCCAAAGCATTAACTCTCATTAAATCTTCTGTCAATGATGAAATGTATGTCCATATCGAAAATGCTAAAGATGCATGGTCTGCTTTGAGAACTTTTAAAGAGTTGTTTGATACTCAGCGTCAATCAAAAAGAGTTGACCTACAATTAAAATTGTTGCATCAAAAATTGACTGAAGAAGGAGATATTCTTGAATACATCTCCAGACTTGAGAATATTAAGCAGGAAATTGTTAATGCTGGTTTTCAAGTAGTAGATGATAGTTTTATGGTCACAATTTTAATCGCTGGACTTCCTTCTTCCTACACACATTTTTTGGAAACTCTACAACTAACTGGAAAGTTAGAAAAGCTAAAGTTTGATGAGCTTTGCGAAATGTTGACTCAACATGATAAAACTTTTGGGAAGAAAAAGAAAGTTGGTGAAGATGTTTTTCTCACAGAGGCCAGTACTAGCAACTCCTTCGCTGACAATTCCAGAAACAAAGGAAAAGGTACTTTTAATCAAAATCAAGCAGCGCAAGGTCGTGGTCGTAGTCAACACAGAGGAAACAACTCCAACAGAGGCTCCAATTCAGGCAGAAACAATTCTCAAGGCAGAGGCAACAATCAAAACAGAGGATATCAGCAAGGCACAGGACAGAATCCAGGGAGAAGACAATCTCAAAACAGAGGACAAAGCAGAGGTCGAGGACAGTCTCAAGGCAGAAGACAGTGCTCAAGGAAGAGGCACCGATTTGAGTCAAATTGTTTGCAGGCGATGTAACAGAGTTGATCATTATGCTGCAGATTGTCGCACATCTATCAATAAAATTTCTAAGTTTCAACAGCCTTCAGCGCAATTTGCAAATGATCAAGATCAAGATGATAATGACTCAGAATATGTCCTCACTTCTTCACTAGCAATCCAACTTTACTCCCATATTAAGAGTAATTATGAAGATGCTTGGATTTTGGATTCAAGAGCAACTCAGCACATGACCTGTAGACGAGATTTCTTTTGGAATTTTCAAGAGTGCCATCTTAATTCCATCTTTTTAGCAGATGATACAAAACATACGCCTTATGGAAAAGGTGCAATTAAAGTTTCTCCCTGACATTGGAGAAAAATTGATTTCCAATGTGTGGTATGTACCCACCTTTAAGAAAAATTTGTTGTCTTTGGTCATGATTCGACAAGCAGGACATCAAATAATTATGGAAGATGGCTTAGTTAAGATTAATTCAGTCAAACAGAACTGCCAAACAGTAATGACAGGATATGAAGACGGAAAACTGTTAAGGATGAAAGGGACAGTTATTCCAAGGCATTCTGATTTTGCAGGGGCAGTTACTACAGGAATTTCACCTATAATATTATGGCATGTAAGATATGGACATTTGAATTTTGATAGTCTTTCTCAATTGCAGAAACAAGGGATGATTAAAGGACTTCCAACTTTCAACAAAGAAAATGCTAAATGTGAAGCTTGCATTTATGGTAAACGGAGTCGAGAAAGTTTTCCAACAAGTACATGGCGCGCACACAGGTTGCTACAACTAATTCACAGTGATGTGTGTGGTCCACTACAAACTTCATTAGGTGGTTGCAAATATTTCTTGCTATTTATTGATGATTTCAGCAGAATGACTTGGGTTTACTTCTTGAAAAACAAGTCAGAAGCATTTGAGAGGTTTAAAATTTTTCGACAACTTGTTGAAAATGAGGTCAAAGAAAAGATAGGTACTCTCGGGACAGATAATGGGGGAGAATTCAATTCAAATGAATTCAAAACTTATTGTAGTGAAAATGGCATCAGAAGGCATCTTACAAATGTTTACACTCCACAGCAAAATGGAGTAGTAGAAAGGATGAATCGCACATTGTTAGGCATGGCGAGATCCATGTTAACTTTCAAAGGGTTAAGTCCAACCTATTGGGCAGAAGCAATCCATACAGCTGTCTATCTAAGAAACAGATCTCCAACTGCTTCTTTAGACAAAATCACCCCTTATGAAGCTTGGTTTGGTTTCAAACCTAAAGTTAAACATCTTCGAGTTTTTGGATCCATCTGTTATGCCTTAGTTCCCAAAGAAAAACGAACTAAGCTTGATTCAAGAAGTTTGAAATGCACAATGATTGGCTATTCAAATGAAAAGAAAGGGTATCGTCTTTTGACAAATGGAAAATTTATTGTGAGCAAGGATGTCATTTTTTATGAAACAGAGAGTAAGAGTGTTGAAGAAATCGAAAGTCTTCTTCACAAGTTAGAAACTAAGGGCAGTAAAAGGAAAGGAAATATGCAAAGTCAACCAACTTCACCAAATTGGTATGAACTTGATTTTCCTTCCTCTGAAGATGAGTCATCAAGTCCATCTACTTCAACAAAATCATCTGAGTCTTCTAGCAGTTCATCAGCGTCTCCAAGCAGCAGCAGTTCTTCTGACAGTGATTCTCCAGATTCACCACCTGAACGACGAACATCAGTTTACATTGATCCCCTTTACAATGATGGGGACTTCTCAGAATCTCAAACAAGTGAGCTACAACTTCCAAAATGGGCAGTTCAACTATTGAAAGATGTAAAGCCTAATGAACAAAATAAAACAGGAACAAGACAGAAACACAGAAGTGAAGCAACTTTCGTCTTGCTAGCACATGATTTTACTGAACCTTCCACATACAAAGAAGCAGTCAA
Organism: Pinus albicaulis; assembly: GCA_034641835.2. Lineage (NCBI taxonomy): Eukaryota > Viridiplantae > Streptophyta > Pinopsida > Pinales > Pinaceae > Pinus > Pinus albicaulis. The sequence goes on along the minus strand of CM076584.1, from coordinate 1,603,619,650 downwards.
ACATAAAGAATGGCAACAAGCCATGATTGATGAATATCGAGCAGTAATTGATAACCACACTTGGAAACTAGTTGATTGTCCTCCAAATGTTAAACCCATAGGATGCAAATGGGTTTACAGAGTTAAGTACAACCAAAATGGCGAACTTGACAAGTATAAAGCAAGACTTGTCGCTAAAGGTTTTGTGCAGCAAGAAGGCATTGATTATGAAGAAACTTTTGCACCTACAGCTAAATGGGACACCATCAGATTAACACCATTGGCCGCTCAAAAAGGGTGGAAAGTTCATCAAATGGATGTCAAAAGCGCTTTTCTCAACGGGGACTTACAGGGAGATGTATATATGACACAACCACCAGGGTTTGAAATTGAAGGGCAAGAACATAAAGTCTGCAAATTAATCAAGGCTTTATATGGATTAAAACAAGCTCCCCGAGCTTGGTATGCAAAGATGGATGAATACCTTCCAAAAGTTGGTTTTCAAAGAAGTGAATCTGATGATACTTTGTATGTGCGCCAACAGGGAAAACATTTGGTCATTCTCATTATGTATGTCGATGATTTGATCATCACAGGCAACAATGATGATCACATTGAACAGGTGAAAAAGGAATTACATGTAGGTTTTACGATGACAAATTTGGGACTACTTCACTACTATCTTGGAGTTGAAGTATTCCAATGTCCACATCAGATCTTCATTTCCCAGAGTAAATATGCAGCATAAATTCTTCAGCGATTTGGAATGCAGGATTGTAAGCCTGCCTAACCCCTATGGAACAAAACTTAAAACTTTCAAAATTTAAAGGGGGGAAAAGGTGGACAGCACTACTTACAGACAGTTGATTGGCAACTTGATTTATTTGACAACCACTCGTCCTGATCTATCTTATGCAGTCAGTATTCTTTCACATTTTATGCAGAAACCATTAGATAGCCACTGGAATGCATCCAAAAGAGTTCTTCGATATATCCAAGGAACAAAAGATTTTGGTCTTCTTTACAAAAAGACTAAAAATTTTGTACTTGGGGGATTTTCAGATGTCGACTTTGCTAGCAGTATTGATGACAGGGCATCAACCTCAGGTTACTTAATGAACATGGGGTCAATTGCAATTTCCTGGAGTTGCAAAAAGCAAACTACAGTGGCCACTTCTTCAGCAGAAGCAGAGTACATTTCAGCATAGGAAGCAGCATGTGAGATTGTTTGGTTAAGTCGAGTTTTACAGGAATTGGGAATTTCTCCAGCAAAAGCTACTTTGTTATTCATCGACAATCAGTCAACAATAAAGCTTGCCAAGAATCCAATTTTTCATTCAAAGACAAAGCATGTGGACACCAAGTATCATCATATCAGATCTCTCATTGCAAAGGACGTCATTAAGCCAGTGTATTGCCCTTCAGAAGATCAGACCTGCAACATTTTCACGAAACCTCTTGGCAGAATAAAATTTACTAAGTTCAGGGATGAACTTGGTATTTGTTGTAATGTATCTTTGGATCATTGGGGAGAATGTTAGATGATCCAAAATAAATTTTATCATAAGTTATAATGTTTGAATAAAATAATTATTAATTTAAGATATTAAATTAATAATTATTATTCTAGAATATTTAATAAATCTCTGAGATGCTTCGAAATATAAATTTGTTATTAAAAAATAGAACTCTAGAAAAGAGTCGTTTCCTAGGATCTAAGTTAGGAGTAAAGTAAGTAGAATAGTTAGAAGCTCATTTAATGTAATTGGACACTTGCTATTTAATAAGTGATCCAAAATTAGTGGAAGTTGGGACATTGAGCTTATAAATAGCTCATTGCAAGAGTGATTGTGTTGTTCGGGTGTAAACTCTGGAATAATTACAATGTAATTGTTTTTTTGTGATTAATAAAATTACGTGTCTGAGGACACTTCGACCATTAACACTTTTAGTTTTGCATTAAAAAAATGGATAAAAATAAGAGAAGCAATAATTATTTATTTTAAGGGGGTAAAGAGAAAGAGAGCACACATCAACAAACCAACCCACAAAGAAAATGTATTTCTATGATATAATCAAATGTAGTGAAAATATCAAGCAAAAATCATCAAAAAACTAGTGAAAAATATCTATGTAGAGGCTTACTAAGGGTTACTACCCACCAAAATAAAATTTATATCAACTTCACATCTCAATTTATTAGTACCTCCCAAAGCAAGAATATATGATTTCATTTGCGTACTAACTACTTTAATTTAACTCACCAATGTAAGTTACAATTTATGTATTAACCACAATTTCTAGTGGTGTAAAGAATTACTAGTGGTTACCAACCACCAAAATTTATATCCACTTCACATCTCAATTGGTATGTTTTGAGTTTGTTTCTTCACACTTTTTACTATTTAAAATTAATTGGTTTAACGAGGTCGCACATTACTTCATTAAATATTAAGGAGTTTCATAGATCTAAGGGAGAGAAAAATCATTGCCCACATAACTTTAAGAGAAACAAAATGT